>JAFHAW010000102.1:0-17500 GCA_019022515.1 Quercus aquifolioides
CTCGAATGTCCATCAGGCCTCTTCCTTTTTTCTCCTACCGATGCTGTCATGGCTTGGGACACTGGCACCCTCTTTGCCCTCATAGTTTGTGCTGTCCTTCTTGTTCTCTGTAGCAGGTCAGCGAACTGTGTAATACATAAATTTTCGAGATTGAGTCTGTAATCGAAAAGCATGTTAGAGATGCAAGTCTCAACGAGCTCTTTTTCTTCATGGTCCCCATAACAGTCTAGGGACACATCTTCAAATCTTTTGATGAACTGGACTGGATCCTCTCCAGGCCTCTGCCTCACCATCTGAAGGCTTTGGAAAGTGACCTTGTCTTCCCCAGGATAATATTTTGCACAGAATCTTTCCATCATTTCGTCCCAGGTCTTAATGGACCCAGGTCTAAGTGTGGTGTACCAAGTGTATGCTCTGTCCACTAGGGACTTAGCAAACTCTCTTAGGCACAGCTCCCGGTCTCCTGCGTAGGGACCCATAGTGTGGACAAACCTACTCACGTGCTCTACTGCACTTCCATTCCTTCCATCAAAAGGATGGAACTTTGGTGGCTCATATCCCTTGGGGTACGGCTTACCAAGGAGTTCTGGTGGGAATGGGGGATCCCGGGAAAATTGCTTGGGGGGTCCCAGAAAGTTTTTCCCTTTCTTGCTCCAGGAGGGCACTGACATCTGCCAGTGTTAGGTATTGGGGGTTAGTTCCTCCTCCCACTGCTGACCCTCCCTCTGGCTGGGTTCCGTCTTGGTTGCCCACATGAGGGGCATTGTCTCTGACTTCCTGTGTCTTGCCTTCTTTAAGAAGGCGAACTTCTTGTTGCAAATCTTTCAATATTGCAGTCATCTGAGCTACAGGGTCTAGCTCCTGTCTTGCATTCCTCTGTTCTGATACTGCTTCGTGCTCTGCTAGGGGCACCTCGCCTCTTTGTCTGGAGGCCACTTCATTTTCTCCCACGGGCTCAGAGGCCGTGGGTGGCATATTAGCACCCTTACTGTTCCTTTGTCTTGGAGGCATGTTCTGCGAAGGGATTGCTTCTTCCCTTTTCTTTACCCAGTCCCCAGTGAAGTCGCCAAAATGTGAGAGTGCTTTTTCTTTAGCACTATGGCCCAAGGATCCTGGGCCGTGTGAGATATTTTTTGGTGGACTGGGATCAGTTCTCCGCAGCTAAAGGGGGCTGTTTTAAGAACTGATTGGTGCACAGAACAAACTTCCTACAATAAAAAATAGCTAACAAAAAGGCATATTCGTATTGAATGACAAATTAACAGTAAGGAAAAATGTACAGTAAATGAAGTATAATGAACACGCTAGAGATCCCTTGATTAATGGGGTGTATTTCATTAGTTTTCCTTTAATGGTGGTTACAGTGGCTCGCTAGGACGTGATGCAAGGTCCAACTGGGTTCAAAAGTCACAGACTTTGATAGCTATTCAAGCTTCAAAGGCTTGCAAAGTTTGAACTTGTTGAATCCGAGCGTGTACCTTAGCGGCTATCTCTGGGATACCGGGAGCAAATTCCCCTGTTTTCCCTTCAGTTTACAGAGTCCCTTTGTTTACAATTTCATGAGACCTCAGGAAGAATACTTGTAAATGCTTTAAAATGCTCTAAACGTAAAACTGTTTCTTGTAGCATGGATCCCTCCCTCCTTTTATAGCATAGTTTCGGGCTCCCGGGGTACTGATGATTTCTCCTTTTTGCCCCTTGAAGTCTGTCCCGCGCCTGACTGTTTCAGGATCGTGTCTTTTCCTTTTTCTTCACAGTTTCTCTCTTCTTTGTTGCGACCAGATGAAAGTCTCCCAGCTAGTTTCCTATTTCCAGATTTCCCCGTTGGCTGTCCTGAGGCTCTTTGGCTTTTTGCTCCAGCTTTTCCAGTGGTCCTCTCCTTGTCTTTTTTCTCCAAGTGGTTGGAACCAAGTTTCTGCATTTTGCCTTGTACTTCCACTGCGTGTCTGGGTCATAAGGCTCGCGTGCCTTTTGTCCCCTTTCTCTCTTCAAATTTGTTTTAACTTCTCTTCGCGCGTCCAGGGATCCTCTTCCCCCGGGGAGCTTCTGGGCGTCCTGGCCCAATTCTGCCCTCTGGGCTTTTTCCTTTGGCTTGCTGACTTTACCTGTTTTCTTGGGCCCTTTTTTCGTGGACCTCCAGATCAGGTCCTTCTGGGCTTCTTCCTCTTTTTTATCTTTTCTTTTCTTTTTTTCCTTTATTATGAGAGCCCATCCTTTATCATTTCTTTCCTCTTTTTTGTGTAAAATGGGCCCAATGTCTTTTCCATCTCTTTGGGCTTTATTTATGGATATTTAATTATTTTGAACCTCAACACACTATAAAAAAAAAAAAAAAATTCATTCCTTCTTTAACTAAAAGAAGAGAAAGAAAGAAAAATGTCATCTCTATTTCATCGCTCTTATTGCTCATCATCACCTATTCACCTCTCACTTTTCATTCCTCTTTGAAACTGAATTTCTTCCCAAGCTCTCGAATCCTTGCCTCCCAAAACGCTGTTATAAGCAAAGCAGCTCTCTTCTCTCCTCTAACCTTTTTATATATTTTATTTATTTATAAATTACACACTCAGTTCCTCTTTGAAAAATTTTCAATTTCAGAGATGTAATTTGGTGGAGCCGTTGAAGTACAAGAATAGAAAGTCGTTGATGTATGAGATGGGTCTGGCAACTCGCAAGCGTCACGACAACATGATGTGGGTGTGGGCATGGGCAGTGGCATCATGGCGTGGGTGAGTGGGTCTCCGTCTCTCTGAGTACTCTCTATCTCTACTCTGTCTCGCCTCTCTATCTCTCTGTCTCACCTTTCACTTCCCTTTCTTTTTCTTTTTTTTCCTTTTGTTTCCTTCATTTTTTGCTTTCTCCGCTTGGTTTTGGACTGCTAAGAGCGAGAGCTGAGTTTTTTTTTTTTTTTTAAAGATTTACATGGGTCATGGGCTTCTAGGCTGGTCGGATGATGGGCTAGGGTTCATGATTTTTGGGAAGGGGGCCCGAGCTAAAAACTCAAGGGGGGGCCAAGCTAAAAACTCGGGGGGGGGGGGGGGGGGGGAGATCTAAAAACTCAAGGGAAACTTTCTAAAAAAAAAAATTTTAGGCCCACGAGGGGGGGCCAGGCCCCCTTAGCCCTCTACCTGGGTCCGTCCCTGCTTTAGAATATATGTTGATAAATTATTTGTAAAAAAATTTTAATATTATTTTTATGACAAATTATTAAAAAAATTTAATAATCTTTTTTTCATAACAAATTTTAAAATATAATTTCTAAACTATTATCCATTATTTAAGGGTTGAATTATAACATTTGTTTTTTAGGCGAAAACCACATTTTTATCCCTACATTTACAGGCGATTCCTACTTTGGTCCATAACTTTTTTTTGCACTGCTTTTAGTCCCTAAAATCAAAAAACAATCTCGTTTTTGTCTCTACCTTCATCTCACGAATGGAAATAGTCTACGTGGCAAACGGAGTGCATCACTGGCACACTAATGGCTGACGTCAGCATTAAAATAATAATATAATATTTTATTTAGCATTTTAAAAATGCCACGTCATCTTTTAAAAACAAAAAATTAATTTATAAATTTTAACTAAATGAAAAAAGAAGAAGGAAAAAATAGAAATAAAAACCAAAAATCACATGAATTAAGATCTAAGTGTGTCTTGAACAAGAACATAAACTCAGATACAAGAACATAAACCTAGAAAAAAAAATGTTAATATACACTACAACAAAAAATGTTTACTACAATGAAAAAAATCGTTGCAATAACATCAGAGTCATTGCAATAGTTTATACGAAGTGTTGCCATAAAATTTGAGGTAATAGGTTTATGCTAAAAAAAAATTCACTTCAATAAACCTTAAATATTTTAATGACAATTTTCACAAAGTTGGGTTCCATACAACTAAAAAAAAACATAAAACTCTGATTTAGGCATTTGTGAGAGGTTTTGATAACTCATGAAGAGACCAACTTAAAAACATGGGTGGCTTTTCTAGTTAACATGTTTATACGTGATGTCAAAATAGGGTTACAACACAATTACATCTCTGCCTGGTAGTATCAATAGTTCGTAAATGCATAATATTATTGGACAAATGCATGAGTAAGATGAATGAAAAATTATGATAGTTAACCAAAAAAAAAAAAAACCTCTAAGCACTCGTGAAGTGTGTGCCATGAGGCTAGTATATGATGTCCAAATATATAGGATTATGCAATACAAAAGAAACAAACAAGGAAAAATTACAACCGTCATATTTCAAATTATTCAACCTATGATGTCTGTTTCTGATGATAGTTCTTTATCATCAATTAATTTTTAATGTAGGCAGAGATTGAACGCCAAGTTTCTTACCATAAAAGACTTTACTAGTTGAACTAATTGGAACCCACATTATTTCAAATTATTCTTATAAGAATAACCAATGTAATTCCATAATGATATTCCTAAACTTAAGGGATGTACTGATATTTACCAAACCAAATTCTTGGCTGCGATTTTTCTCCTTGTCATATTTGTTACGAACCAAATAAATAAATAAATTTACTTGGAACTTCCATACAAAAATACACTAATTAGAAATTTACTAAGAAATCGGGGTTTCAAGAGTCAAGTTGCCAATTATTTATGTATTTTTATTTTGATAATGAACCTCATCACGATAGATTTCACTAAGTGAAATAATTTATCAACCACCATATTAAAAAGGATAAGACTGTAGACTGTAGAGAGGTCTTTGTGGATCTAATTAGGAAATTCCCAAAATTATAGGATTTGACAATTAGCACAAAATATAATAAAGAGTTATATGGTAGTGAAATTAAAAATTTTATTATATTAATCTTTCAAAATCACGTGTTAAGTTTTAAACAGAAAGAAAAATAAATAAATATATTTTTTTATTATTTAAATTATTGTGTTGTTAATACACTAATTTTATAATTTTATTTATTTTTTAGCATAAAATTTGATACTAATTTTTTTTTTTTTTTTTTTGAGAAAGTACTAAATTTGATAGTAGTTTGAACCTTTTTTTTCATATAATTCATCAAAGTTAGGAAATATTCTAAATTCAATGGCATATATATACGTTGTACTCAATGAGAAATGATATGTTCACAACATTTTTACAACAAATCTTAAGTGGCAGGTTCTTACTCGTTTTTATTGGGGCAAAAAAGTAATCTTAGTGTTCGATTCAAATTTGAACCAATAGCAACTAACCACCTATAATTTGTTGTGAAAATATTATAAAATGTTGTGAACATAGCATCTTTCGTAGTCAAAAACCCTTGCCCTACTTGCAAGGGCGTTTCAAAAGCCCATGCCCACATCGTAGCGGCTTCGCAATTGGAATGGCTAACTTAACCTGCATAAATAAACATTGCATGTCCTGCTTACTCCTTTGTTCAACCGCTTCAACTGTACCCAAGCGTCGCCCCACTTCCAGTGCCACCTAGGGACATAAAATATCAAAAGGAGCACCCCATATTTGTACCCACATAGAAACCGATTCGAACTTCACGTTTTTTGCTGTCATCCCCACTTCCCATCACCTGATTGTCGAACATCCATGGACCTTCCCTTAAAACACGTTCCAACTCAAACTCTGTCTTGAATTTGAACTGAAACAAGTTCGAGCCGACCTCAACAATTTCCAATCCATCCTCCAATCCCCATGCCTTCCTCATCATATTTTGGGCCGCTTGTTTGTTAAAAGGCTTACACATAAGAAACTTACCAATCAGACTTTGATTGCATCTCTCTATTTCATCTGATATTAGTATGACTTCCTCTTCCTCCGAAGTTAGCTTCATATTCTCCAAACAAGTAATTACGTCGTCTGCCATCTTACGAAGGACAAAAAAGAAAAGACAAAACCTTAGGAAACGTAAGGGAGGAATGAGACTCGTAGTCACACGAGAGAAAAACTAGATTGTTTTTTTAAGTACTTTGTTTGATAAGTCCTAGCTCAAGCTTTTTTATTTCAAAGAAGAGAAGCTATGTCTTTTAACTTTTTCATGGGCTGTAATTTATTTTCATTTTTGATTTCTCGTTAAGTAAAAGAGTTAATGCTTATATGGATTTAAAACCCCCTTCATTATTTATGATTCCAAGATAATTTTTCATGTGCTAGACACCTCTCTCCCTTGGTAATTAATTTTCAATAAAACATATATATAAATTTTTTTTTAATTTAAATTAAATTTTTATATAGTTATATATATTTATACGGATACTTCCATTCGATCATTTGTTATTTACACTATAAGAATGTTTTACTTTGGGAATATTCTTTTGGGATTCTAAAGATTTTCCATCTTTTAAGAAAATGGTTATCATATTGGTTAAGCTTGTTAATTTTCTCTTATATTTCTTTTAAGTTAAATAATTTTTCATAAAATTTTATGTCAAAATGTAGAGTTCTTTATAGCCTATACAAATGGATAGTTCTTAATTAATTGGTTCATATCTATCTAAAGTTTTTTTATTAGAGCATTCTTTGTAACCATGTAATTTTTTTTAACCTTTTAACTTGTAGTGAAAACTTCAATAGTAAAGTTGATCATGGAAAATGAATCACATTCTCACATAGTAGATGAACACTGCCCTTTGGATCAAGATGTCATCTCGGAGATATTAGCAAGATTGCCAGCAGAAAGCCTTATCCAATGTGAAAGGGTTTGCAAAAGTTGATATTGAAGATGCCTATAATGGGTTGATATTACTTAAAAAATCTATTAATAATGGCAATCTCTGCGTCTATAATCATAGCACTGGCCAGATGAGCACCATCCCTCATGTGTCAGTAACGGGTTCAAGTCCAAGGAACTACTATTCATTGGTATACGATGTTTCCATCCAAAAGTACAAGGTAATTTGCTTTTGTTTGAGTAAGAATATTGTCAGGTGTTATATATATGTTATGGATAGTAAAGATGATGAAGCTCTTCTTGGAGGGAATTGAGCTTTTCTTTCGTGGTAAACTTTCTGAGTCATTCCCATTACGCACAAGTCCATCAAAATTTTGATGGAGTTGTGTGTGATGGGGCATTGAATTGGATGGAAAAATATGAAACAAATAGGATGCCATATGTATCATCATTAGACATATCAAGTGAGAAGCTTAGGGAAAGAATTAAGTTACCATCCAAACCCAACATGTGCAACAAGAAAAGACCGATCAACTGCAAGTTATTAGCTTTCAATGGATTTCTTTGTTAAGCTAATCCAAGCTCCAAGGATAGGTTTGATTTTTGGGACTTGAGGAATTGGGTTAAACTTAAACCTATTTGGATCAAGCAATATACATTACGCCTTTCATTGATGATCTGCAAGCCCAAAACTTTGAAGAGTTTCATTCAAAATAATTTTTTTACCTCTTGCAATATACCAAAATATCAACTCTTGTACGGTAGAAATCATGATACTATTTTGCCGCAAGTTGTTTATATACAATGTGAAGAGTAAAGAGTTGAGGGCTGAAGAAGAAGGATTACTGGATTCAAGCTCTCGTCCTTGTTTTTCCAAGTTTACTCATCTTTTGTACTGGTGATTATAGCTCATACCAGTATAAGAAGATAAGAGACATTTGAAAATCAAGTTGAATTCAGATAAAGTAGATAGGATTAGAATTGCTTTACCATTTAAATTCAAGTCCTGTTTAATGTAAAATAGGAGGTTGATCTTGGTTGTCATGACTCATGAGGTTACATCTTCATTAGTATTTAAGAAAAAATTTATTCAAAAAAGGACTTCTTTATGCAAAAAACATAAAGCAGCCACAAATTACAAAAGAAACAGAAACTAGTACACGAAAGAAACAACTCTACAAACAACAGGAGAGATTCACTAGATGTGAGTCCCCAAACCCCAATCAAACAAGGTGCCAACAAAGGAGGCAAGCAGCTGATTGCCCAAACTCTCCACATCCTCAAAAGTGCAACTGCTGCGCTCCTTCCAAGTACACTACATCAAACACATCAGAATCAAATTCCAAATGTTGGATGAGGGTTTCCCCAAGAGATCCCAAAGGCTCTAAGGACAAAACACCACAATTGATAGGCCTTCTCGCAATGAATCAATAAATGGTCCACAGTCTCTCCACTATACCTACACATACAACACCAATCTACAATAGGGAAAGTGAAACCTGTCCTCCTCAAATTATCACCAGTGATAGTGAGTATCCTCCCCCAAGTCCATTCAGTTGCTGTCACTTTAACCCCTTAAGCAAGAAAAATTGCAATTTAAATCTCCAATAGAATCATTGTCAATGTAAACCTTCTATTAAAATCTGTTAGTAATTAGTAGAGTGCCAATAAATACTCCAAACTAAGTTGTTTTTGGCAGAACAAATTAAAAAAATGTCGTTTTGCTACATTTAACAGCTTACAGTTGATGAATCTTGATTAAAGGATCACATTGACAAAAATCCTAAAGTTGAAGGTTTTAATTGCAACTTTTGAAAATTGAGGGACCAAAACAAAAACCACCTAAAATTTAGAGGAACCAAAAGGTATTTTAGTCTAATTATTACTCATTAAAGGCATCCAACCTCGAGCCTTGCATAACTTATGTCCTTTTAGAAGGGAGCTGTTGAAAGGTGGTTCTATATCATCCACGGAAAAGTACATGAATCTGGAATCAAGTAAAATTTGAGTTAAATTTAATGGCAGGCTATTTCATAAAGTCATACACCAATATACTTCTTTTTATATGCCAAGAGTCTTGAACCCACAACCTCACCCTCCACCTTTTTTGACAAGAGGAACAAATACCATTTAAGCTGGAACTCATTAACATCATAAACCAATAAACTTAAAAGAATCTTGACCCTAATTTTCATTTTTTTTTTTAATTACTAAATCTTGACTCTAATCTTCATCCACAACATTGGTCATATCTTCAATGTTTTGCCATATGTTGGATGTGATCTTAAGAGACAAGAACACTAACCAACTCCAACTCCAGAAGAATGTTTTACATCAAATCACCACTCAAAGCCCCCTATGAACTCTGTCATTATAAATTTATAGCATACGAGATGCAACTTTTGACAACATTTTAATTATGACACCACTACTAAGGTTGCTTAAAAAATTTAGGAGTAAGTTACACAATCAACATAACACATATCTTAAATGGAACATGAGCTACAATCTTCCACCCTTTAGATCCACCCGTTCCAAAGCAGGTTTCAAAAAATAAAATATAATGATCAACTAAACTATGAAATAATAAAATTACCTTTGTCATCTGATGTACTAAGCAATTCAGTCAATCTTCTCTGAAAAATTATGCACACCTTCCTGCAACATAAGAGTGCTTGATAAAGTCAGATGTCAATATACCGGACATTTAGTATCTCTCTCTCTCTCTCTTAGTGAATATCAAATATATTAACACTCTGCATGTATCCGGTCACACTATATCCATGAAAATTAATCTGTTCATATTTCCAAACAAGTGTTGCGATACCAAAATGAATTTATTAGAATGGATTCTTGATGTTTTCTATTATTGGGGAAGAAAACAGGGAAAATATAGATAATAATCGAGCATAGCTCTAGACAAGCAGTAGCACTGAGTCCAAAAACATGTACCTTTAACATATTTTCCTCTTCAGCTGTCCAAAGTAATCTCTTTCGCTTTGCGGTAGGAAAAGGCATTGTTGTGCTGCAAATAGAAAAGCAAATTAACTAACCAAAAATAGTTGGCACACACCAAACACTATAAATAATATTCACTCCAAATTTCCACACTCTCTAGATTAAACCTTATTTAGAAAAAGGAAAACCTTATATGACATGAATCATCATTCTGAGGGAAAGACTTCTTTTGGGCTCTATGTTTGATTCGGCATACTCGTGCTGAGGGTATCTCCATATCTGAATCCGTAGTTCCAGAGGCAAAATCGGCATTTGAAGTCTGCTTTAATGATTTTGGCTGCATTTGTTCTTCATCCTTGCTTCTGCTTTTATTTTCCTCAGATACCTTTAAACCGTCCTTTGATCCTCCTTTTGATCTATCAAGTGCACCATCTGCATTCATCTCTACTTGTATGTTTTCTACATCTTCTGCAAATTTAGACTGATGTGCTTCAGAAATGTCTTCCTCATGTATCTTTAGACCGCCTTTTGATCCTTTTGATGCATCAAGGGCACCATCTTCAGTCATCTGTTCATCCTTATTACACTGATCCTGATGCCTCTTTTCTTCCCCATCTTTCTGCTTTAGCCCATCCCCACCAACGGCATTTATACCCAAAAATTTCAATAAATCCTCCTTTGCCAATTCAGCCTTTTTTCTCAGTTGTTGTTCCTGTACCAATGCTCGTTTGTTTAAACAATACAGGCAGTAGAATTGTTCTAAGTCGTCATCAGATATAAGTTCCCAACTCACGCTCACGCACTTCTTGTGGAGAGCAATTGGGCAGCCAGATTCAGTACAAACAGAGACATGTCCACCTTGATTGCATATTATACAAGTCCGTTTGAAGCAATCAATCCCCATATCATCATCTTCAGTAGAAATGTCATGAGAGGTAGAGCAATGGACTCTTGTTTTGGAAGCAAGAGCGTGGTCAACCAAATCAGGAGCTCCAAAGATGCTATCTTCGTCCAGTGTGAACTGAAGATAAATTCTCACGCATTAAGCAAGAACAGGAACAGGTAATTCTTAAATTCCCAAAATAAACTAGTGAGGCTTTGCATAATGCATGCCTACATAATTATACCGCAGATTATGAATGAAAAAAATATGAATGAAAAAAACAAACCTGATTGTGTTTGTGATTGAAGAGCATAGGAAGTGAAGTAGTAGTAGTAGTGGTAGAAGGAGAAGAAGAAGTGGAAAGACTGGGTTTGGGCCTACCCCCGCGCCCACTCTTGCTTCTCATTCTCTCTCGGATTCCGATCACAACAACACTTCTTTTCCCTTTCGCTCCTCCGTTTTTCCCATTTCACAGGAAACTGGCCAGACTGTGGGTTTCGATTGGGGGTTATAAAGGGAGGGTTGGGATTGGCGGGAAGTGGGGTTTTGGCGGGAGAGTTTGGCGCCATGGAATTGAGAGGGATTTAGTTTTGGTGTGTTTGATGGAGATGAGATCTGAATGGTTCATCAATTGGGCCATCGTGTGGCCCACTTGTATGGATGGTCAGGATATGTATCGTATTTTGTATATGCTAAGAGCAACCATATAACTAGTGTATTTTACACATCCACTTTTACATTAAAAACCTACTTTTTTTTATTTTACATGTCCAATTTTACAAAACACACATATTAGTTTATCGCTTTTAGTCCGGTAATACAACTGAACACGACAAACTGATTTTTTCCTTCTTTGATTTTATCGCTTATTGCAATTGTTTCTTCTCTTGTCTTTGCAATTTCACCTATAATGTGTTTCTTGTTGCCATATTATTCTTTTTCCCTATTTTAATTAAGGATCTCTTACTTGCTTTGCTTGACTGTAATGTATTTCTTTTATCATTGTTTTATTGCATTATCTGCCATAACTCTTTTATAGCAAGCTTCGCCTGTCATGGGCATGTTGACCAAAGTTTCGGCAAACGGGGCATAGTTTGTGTGCAAGTCGGACCAAGGTGAGTTGCAATTGGACCGGTCCCAACTCTATTATCCAGAACACTTAGGCCCAGTGCAACAGGAGGCAGTCCAGCCCAAAATCACAAAAGGCCCACCACAACTTTTATAGTTGTAGACTGGGGTTATAAACAATAGATACTAGACACACACAACCAATGTATGTTAAGAATTAATAAATGCAAAATTATGAGCTATAATGCACATATATATTTTAAAAGACAGTTATTACTTATTAATGATTTATTGGCTTATATATACAAATTCATTGTCATTATGTGTGATTTTTTGGATATATAAGCTGTTTGATTTTATTTGTTAAAAATGTATAAAATATTATTTAATAAAGTATTAAATGCACCTTAATTGCTGTCCTCAAAGCATCATTAAGAAAAGCCTAGAAATAAATGATTTTTTTTTTTTAATTATCTTGATGAGGTGGTAGGCTAACATGAAAGAGGATTTTTATTCATTTTTTAAGGAAAGTGCCACTTAACAAAACGATAGACCATTATGGCTAAAATTAGCATTAAAAGGGTTGAGCATTAGGGGATACCTTTTATGGTTGAGATGAACCAATATATAAGATAGGTTCAAGTTGTATGCCTAACATAACTTAAAAATTACATTTTTTTTTTTTTTTTTTAAATTGTAGGTTTCTAAGAGATCTAACGGTTACAAAACACTATTCTCCATGGCATGAGTAAAGACTTATCGCTTTCCTCAGCAACTTACTTAATTAATAGCTTCTAAAAATAAAATAAAATTAATAGCATTTTTTTTCTCTCTTTTACCACATAGGAAATGTTAATGAATGCCCTAAAGGTATTGGTTTAGAAATTATTTTTAGAAACATTTTATTAGAAAATGATAAAGTAAGTAATTTTTCTGTCAGTTTTTTATATTTTCCATGAAATTGGTAAAAACTTTCTTGATATGGTTTATTAATAATTGCCTTAAGAGCACCCGTTAACATGACCATTTATCCCATTATGTTTACAACCATAATCGTTTGGAGAGAGAATAACATATTTAATAGTGACAAGGTCCATATCGTACTCCAATTGTATAACATATATAATATTGTTCCATTCATATTCAATATCACATTCAGACAAGAAATAGCTAATCAAAACATCGACATTCCAATCAAAACAATGCATTATAGAACCCAAAAAAAAAAATGACACAATAAATCATTTCCTTTATTTTACATAAATTTTACAACATTGAAGTTCTAAAATTCTATGAAATCGTTTTCTATTAACCTGTCATCAAATATTCAGAGGACGTAAACTAAGATCTAATATGTCACATGTTATATTTCATTTAAATTTTTTTAATATAAAAAGGGTTAATTTTTTATTTTGGGGAAAATGGGGTTAAAACTTAAAAATAAGAAAGAAGTTAAAACATAAAACCCAAAAAAAGAAAGAAAAA
Source organism: Quercus aquifolioides (assembly GCA_019022515.1). Lineage (NCBI taxonomy): Eukaryota > Viridiplantae > Streptophyta > Magnoliopsida > Fagales > Fagaceae > Quercus > Quercus aquifolioides. Next base: position 13,052 of record JAFHAW010000102.1, read on the forward strand.
GGAGAGAGATATTAATATTTTTCATGGGCTTTTAAAGAAGTTCTCCACGTAGCTTCTAAAATTGCAGACTTGTCCCTGATCAGTAGAGCCTAGCACTGCCAGCATCAAACACAATTATGGTAAGCTAGTTTCTTTATATTGATTTCCTTCTTTGTCATTACTTGTGTATATATATATTTTTCCTTCAATTAACTCTCATTATGATGCAATTATTTTTGTAAGATATTATGTACACCACGTTTGATGAATGGTCCAAACGAAATTTTACAGCTAATGTGTTAAGGTGGGATTTGGATTTTGATCCAAAAGGTTGTTTTATTATATATATAAAGGAGTCTGGGCTGGCTTATGATGGTGCACACATATATACAGAAGCTTGTCCATGGTGCAAAGTGTTTAAAAACTAAGCAAAATGGAGCTGCTTATATGAATGTTATGCTATATCACTGTTCAGAAGTATCCCATCAAGAGCCTTTACATTGTGAATGGTATGAGAAGTAGTTTCCAAAGATAACAGAATTGAGCCACTTGTTGAGAAATGTGGATTGGATGGGAGGGCAGTTCATGTCAGGGACAATTCAATTGTCTTAGATGTTGAAATTGAACACAAAATGCAAACTTTCAAGTCCCTGGCCAGGGTCTCTATTGGGTCTCCATCAATTCAGCAAAAGATTCAGAAAAATGTGATGGCCTTATCATTGGCGGCAAGTAACAACTGCACCCTATTTGTTTGTTTCAGTGAACCTAGTGAAAGAGAGCCTATGATTGTGAATTCACTCACTAAAGTGTGCAACTTCCTGAACATTTCTGCACAACAAAGGAAGGTGGTTCGGCACACAATATGCCCACAGGTCACGTTGTGAAATATTATATTAGCTTGTTCCTCTGAGTGAGGTTTGACAATAGATTTGAGTCAATGACGGTAAAACTTTCTTTTCTTGATTTAAATTTGCATAAAAATTTAGAAACTATGATCCTAATTGAATCAAAGAGACCCTAATTTATATCAGTGTCATAGTATTACTTTATCTATTCTACCTGGCATAGGGGGAAAAGTTCTATTTTAAATAATAAGTTAATAACATTGCAATGGAATTGTAATTTTCCTCCATCAAAGACAACTTTTTATATTTTCGATATTTTGCATAATTATAAATATTGCATTTGGATTTTTTTTTTCCATCGAAGTATAACTTCGAATATATGATCAAATGGTGATATTGAGACTATTAACTGTTGAGATTTGAGACACACAAAAGAGTTAGCTGCTAAAATGTTCTTCGACTTCCACAGTGTTGTTCCTATGGCCCAACATTGTGACTTTCTCTTAATTTGTGGGATATTTTTCCCACTTTGCATGTTAAAATTAATGGCCCAGTTTCTATATAAGCATATGACAAAAGTTTTTTTTTCATCTGCATCATCAGCTTCTCACATCACATCTTTAACGTGTTTGTGAAGCATCTCTGGTTGCTTCCTTGTTCAGTCTCTGCTCTTCTCAGGCTGCACAACTTGCATAGTCGTATAGTTTTGTTTTTCTCTCATTAATTCCCTAGCTGGAACACCACTGCATTGGTTCACACAACTCTGTTACTTCCCCTTTCTCAGCATAGAATCTTTGTACTCAACTACTCTCTCCTTGCCATGCTATACTTTCTCCCTTCTCTCTTTTCAAAGTTTTGTCTTCCATCCTTTCTTCTTCTTTTTTAACTTTTTACCCTCTGCTTCATCTGAACAGGGCAATTAATAAAGGCTCCACACCTACTCATCTATACAATACTAAAAGCTGAAGCGTAGCATTTAATGTTGCTACGCTCACATTGAGCCACATCAACAGCCATATCATCTCCATCCTCTTTTTTGTATTTTTCTTACAATTTTAAAATAGTTTTTATCAATTTTAAATTACTCACAAATATAAAATATTTCCCAGCCCTATCTCCAACATAGAGCCCACTTTTGATAAATTTAATTCCACCATAAAGCCCAAGCGCAAAGCCTTTTCAATCTAAACCCTTTGGAGAACCCTTTGAGAAACACGGTTTACTCAAAATTTCAGTTTTCCTTTTGTTGCACGTTTCATAATCCTTCCCCTTCCCCAACATTCACGGTTTCAAACTCTCTGTTTTCCTTTTATTGCACGGTTTTAGATTTCCTTTTGTTGCACGGTTTCAGATTCCTTCCCCTTCCCCACGTTTCTATTCTACGGTTTTACCCCTTCTAACGGCAGCCTCTCTGCCTTCTTTCCTTCCTAGGGATGGCAATTTAGATCCGACCTGCGGATACCCGGCCCGGCCCGGCTCGACCCTAATGGGGCGGATTTTACCCGGCCCGATAAAGAATAGGGTCGGGTATGGGTTTTAAAAAAAAAACCCGAAACGGGTCCGGGTCGGGTTCGGGTTTTATCAAAAAACCCGAAACCCGACTCGGATAAGACCTAGTTACAAGGAAATTACTAAAAAACCCCCCTCTATATTTATAGCTATAAACATAGTAAAACACTAACCCTAACTCCCTCATTTTTCAGCTCACGCCTCCAGCCTTCTCACCTTCACTCCCTGGTTTCAGGCTTTCAGCTCACACCTCCTCAATCCTCACCCTCGTTCCTCACTGCCTCACATAGCACATGGCCTCACACCTCACGCAGTCACGTAGTAACGCTCCGTCTCACGTTCCGTCTCGCGCTCCTCTCGTTGCCCCCCTCACGGACTCACTCTCAGCCACCCTCACGACCTCACTCTCACTCTTCAGGCACAGCCGATCGCACCAAATCCTTCAAAGCCCAGCGGATGTTTTTCCCTGTTGGCTAAGTGTAAGACTCATCTGTGTCAATCAAAACAGTGATGTGTTCCTCCGACGATCTATGCAACCTAGCCTCAGCTGCACACGCCGCTGCAGCGCGTATGTTGCTCAACGACATTTTAGGAGGCAGCGCTCAGTCGAGATGGCTAGCGTCTCCTTCGAGTCTCATACTGTTTCTAACGGGGCTTCCTCAAGATTCACTGAGAGAGCGGGAAGATGAAAAAGAGCAGAACATATTCGATGATAACGAGAGAGAGTACCAAGACTAGCTAGAGGGGATTGTTCGGAGTTTGCAGTTTAAACAATAAGGAACTTAGGTGGAGAACGAAGAGAAGAAAGAAGTGTTGAGGTAAACAATGTTTTGCTAAAAAAGAGAGCTTGCCAACTCTATGGTCCTTCCCAATCCCCTTACTCCATAGGGCCTCTCGCATGAGATCCTGACAAGACAGGAGGTCAGCGAAGGGATCAGCAGTCTTCCTTCAGTAAAGGTCCATCCAGGGTGTGTCTTCGTCCAAGTCGGCTAAAAGGGAAGGGGGCCTTCGGAGGAGAGATTGAATAACTTCAGTATCATTCATTAATAATAATATCTTCGTAGGTTATTTACATTCCAAGGTCATGGGATAACATTTTCATCCAAGTCTTCTAAACGATAAGCACCTATTCCTGCCTCTGATGTTACGCGATAGGGTCCTACCATCAAGGCCCAAGCCATGACACTGACAGGTGTTATAATCTTCATCATGCAATTCAAGATTTAATAGACACCAAGGTGATTGCACCACCTACGAGGCCTAATATCACCAACAATCCTTTACCCAATCACAATTTTGGGAGAGGATCGATATATGGAGTGAACATACTACAGAAATCCCAAATTATACAACACCCACATTTGGGAGGAGACACTTTAAACCCAAATCAGATAATCCAATACTCGCATATAGGGGGAGACACTTCAAACCCCAAGATATTGAATCAAATGACCCATCAAAAATCGCCCACATCACAAGGGGGGAGACACTTCAAACCCCCACATTTGGAGACAGACAACCTAGTAGAAGCCCTGAACAAGGCAACCTAACAAACACCTAATGAAAGGTATGAGGTCCTTAAGCAGCTACAAAAGACACAAGACAACATATCCTTATGGGGTTTACTCGCACTGGCCTTGGCTGTGTTTCCATGGGCGGCTGTCCTAGCCTTAGCTGCTGCATGCCCTGGCCTTGGCTGCCTTGCCCACAAATAAAATATGTTGAATATGGCCTCCAAATTTTGGCACGTTGAAGGTTGGATTTTTCTTAACATATGTGCAAAAAATCAGGGCAAGACTCCAAGAATTGCTCCAAAAAAGACCCATTATTCCTCCTCAACAAATTAATGTTTCCTGGTGCCAAAGCGGAGTTTTTCCTAAGCGTTCTTAGGGGGGGGGGGGGGAGTAGGAGGTGTTCGAAGAGGTTATCTGGGCTTGGCAGTAGTAGCCCCCCCCAAGTGTTACCATGGCCTTCTACGGGTCCTAAGGGTATGCCACAGCCTTGGCATCCCACCCACGGGGCATGCCATGGCCTCGTCGTGCTGCCACCTCCCCTTAAGTAGCATGCATGCTAGGGCCTTGGCCGCGTGCCCCTAGGGGCCTTGCGGCCTGTGCCC
>JAFHAW010000102.1:22500-368033 GCA_019022515.1 Quercus aquifolioides
CAAACTAATTAGGGAAATGCCCCTCTTTTGAAACTCTACTTTCTCAAAATCGAGTTAAGCCCTATAGTGACGTTTTTAAGGACCTATAGTACTATTTTGTAACTCGAGCTCCATGAATTGCCTATAACTCGATTTCATGGAGATTGAGTTATAAAACTGTTGGAATTATACTTAAAAAGTAATAATTCAAGAGAAACAAATATAATACACTTATCAATTAACAGTTATATCATGTGCATATGTAATAAAAATCAACAATAAGATGTGAGAAATTTACATACTAGATTATGTTATTCAAGGACCTCACAAGCAATCAGGATGCTCTCCCCAGCTGGTCAGGATTAACAAGAGCTTAATTTTCTCTTTCACACCCCCTTGCAAGTGTGGCCTTGACAATATTTATAATATTTAGAAAGGACATGACCAGCCATAAAATCCTTTCTATTGTAATAACACTTCATGTAACAGAAATGTTACATTTGTTAATAAACAACTTTATTAATTAGATTCATTAATGAAGAAGTTCATTAATGTGTTATTACTTTTGCAACTCCATGCTAATACATAGATTCGTCTATCGTCTATGTCCAGAACTACTATAATGACAACACCTTTAATAGGAGTTCAAGTTACTGGTATTGACACGATAGATTTATTAAAGCCAACACTCAACGTGCATGAATCTCATTATGGAAGGACTTCCGAGATTATTATGCACTGACCATCGAAAGACTAGTCCTTATTGTCTTCCATAGTCTGAGCAATTTTAACTTGCACCTCCTTTCCACATCATAGTCCAACAATGTACCTATCAGAATAGGCTACATCATGATGGATATGGTCAAGTCAAGGACTACAATGAATGCATTCATAATCTTAGTCTACTAAATCACGTAGACCTATTTCAATATATCAATATCTTACATCATAAAAATATTGCATAATTTCACAAGAGACTGAATATTTATTTGTTAATAATAAAGGCATTATATATATTATGTTGGGCCACATTATTCTAACAGTCTCCCACTTGGCCTAACATAACCCCATTTCCAATACATGTGTTTCAAATAGCCCAGAGGACAAGCCGTTGGTAAAAGGGTCAGCCAAATTTTGCTTTGATGAAACTCTCTGAACAACCACTTTCTTCTTCTTAATCATATCTCGAATGTAATGGTAACGACCCTCTATATGTTTTGCGCGAGAGTGGCATTTCGGATCTTTGGTGATAGCAATGGCAGAATTGTTATCACACAAAATGGGAATGGGTCTTTGAACACATTCTACAATTAGCAACTCTGTTAAGAATTGTTTTAAATATACAGCTTCTTTTGCCGCAGCATTCAAAGCTATATATTCAGCTTCCATTGTAGATTGAGCAACACATTCTTGTTTCTTACTTTTCCATGCAATAGCTCCACCACATAACATAAATACAAAACCAGAGGTAGACTTTCGTCTATCTAGACACCCTTGATAATCAGAATCTGAAAATCCAGATAATTTTAAATCATCAGAGCCATGATATGTCAATTTCCTACCTTTAGTTCGCTTCAAATATCTAAAAATCCATTGAATAGCCATCCAATGAAGTTTTCCTGGATTACTTTTGTTAGGTTCTAAGGTCTTAGGATTTTATGTATTTAGAACTCTAATTTGTAATGTTGGCAAACCATGATCAAAACAATGTATTTAGTCTTGTTTAGGCTTGCTCAAAGTTGGTTTATTATTGTAAAGTTGGAATCGAGTGGCTGCAGAAGTACTTGGGACTTTCGGCCTAGCTCGATCGATCGAAGAATAGACTCGATCGATCGAAAATCACACAGGTTGATTTTTCTGCAGAATTTCCAACTCAGCCCTACTTCATTAAACGTTTAGGGTTTTATGTTTTTTACCCTAGGTATATAAACTAAACCCTAGCCACGTTTTTGAGGTTGTCCATATTGCTTTGTTGCTCATACATTGCTGTTTTGTGTGAATCTCGTGTGAGATCTTTAAGGAGCTTTCCTTTACACAAAACTTAGGGTTTTCAAGGTAGAGATGATTTCAACATCTTGAAGATCATTAGAGTTGCAACCATTTGAACTTAAAAGAAAAACAAGCGGGGAGCTTGTAGCTGATTGAAGAATTCAAGAAAGAAGGAGTCTGTGGATTCGGAGCTTGCACGTGGTCGTGTCAGTAAGTTCTACTGGTGGGTAGCATTAGGAAGTCGAGCGGGGAGCTTGTAGTCCTTTTGTAAGAACTTCAATTCTTTCATAGTGAATTCTGGTTTGCCTTGAGGATCGGTGGGTCAAATCCTCCCCAGGTTTTTACCGTGTGGTTTCCTGGGTGATCATATCTTGTGTTATTTATTTTCCGCTGCTTTATATTCTTGATATGATTGTTTGGATTGTTTTAACCTAGAATTGCTTAATTTGACTAAGTAACAACTTGGCTAATTAATCTAGGCTACACAATCTGGTTGTTTAAGGGGTCTAAATTTCCATCAACTTTGAAAACGACTAACCATACTAACTGCAAAAGCAATATCTGGTCGAGTACAGATCATGAGATACATAAGACTTCCTACAGCAGATGCAAACGGGTGTAACTTTGGGTCTAGTTTGTCTTGCTCATTTTTAGGACAATCTTTCTAAGAAAGTGGCCTAAGAAAATTATAGGGAATCCTCCCACTCAAACAGTCAACCATATGAAACTTTTCTAGTAAAGTCTCGATATATTTTTCCTGGGAGAGACTCAATTTTTTATTCACCCGGTCTCGTTCAATTTTAATCCCCAAAATGTATGACGCTTCACCTAGGTCCTTCATTTCAAAAGTTTTGAATAGCCACTGCTTAATTTCAGAAAGCATCTCGATATCATTTCCTTCCAGAAGAATATCATCCACATATAATGTAAGAATGGCAACCTTATTAGAATTTTTCTTCACATATACACAAGGTTCAGAAGAATTTTGCATAAACCCCAAAACTGTTATTGATTCATGAAACTTCAAATTCCACTGTCTTGATGCTTGCTTTAATCCATAGATAGATTTTTCTAACTTTAATCCATAGATAGATTTTTCTAACTTGCATACCTTGTTCTCATCTCCTTTTGAAATAAAACCCTCAGGTTGCTCCATATAAACATCTTCTTCAAGATCACCATTTAAAAATGCAGTCTTTACATCCATTTGATAAAGTTCAAAATCAAAGAATGCAACTAGAGAAAGTATAGCGCGGATAGATTGGACTCTTACGACTGGAGAAAAGGTTTCTTCAAAATCAACTCCATATTCTTGAGTATAGCCCTTTGCCACCAATCTAGCTTTGAACTTTTCCACTTTTCCTGAGACATCTCTCTTTCTTTTAAAAATCCATTTGCATCCAACTATTTTCATTCCCTGTTGCCTTTTCACTAGCCTCCAAACACCATTCTTTTGCATAGAATCAAGCTCCTCATTCATAGCACTAACCCAATTATTTGAATCAGTATCTTCTTAGGCTTGAGAGTATGTTGCTGGGTCTCTCAAATCTTGACTAACTTTCACCTTCTTATAGTTTTCACTATTATAAAGGTAATAGTCAGACATATCATGCCCCTTAGAAATTCGAGTGCTTCTTCTCAAAGGTGTTGGATCTATATCTTTCACTATTATTGACTCTGTATCTCTTTGTTCTTCCAAGACTTCCTTTTGAAAATCAGCATTACCCTCAATTTCAAAAAGATCCTCCAAAAATTTTACATTTCTACTTTCCAAAATTACTCGACTTTCTGGATCAAATAATCTATATCCTCTAGACTGCTGTGGGTAGCCCACCATGACACACCTTTTTGTTTTAGACAACAATTTATCCCTACTAGGATCAGGAATTAAAACATGAGCAATACATCCCCATATCCTAATATGAGATAAACTAGCTATCTTACCAACAAACAACTCATGAGGTGTTTTCTCCAAGGCTTTAGTGGGAATTCTATTTAAGATATGCATAGCAGCTAGAATAGCTTCACCCCAAAATGAAGTTGGCAAATTTGCTCTTGCCATCATAGATCTAACCATGTCTAGAAGTGTTCTATTACATCTTTCAGCAATCCCATTAGCCTCAGGGGTATATGGAGGAGTGCAAAAATGAACAATTCCATTCTCAGCACAATATCTCTCAAAATCATTTGATACATACTCTCCACCTCTATCTGAATTGACAGATTTTATTACCTTGTTTGTCCATTTTTCAACCTCAAGTCTATAAGTGATAAACTTTTCTAAAGCCTCTGATTTATGTTTCATCAAATAGACATACCCATATCTAGAAAAGTCATCAGTAAAGGTGATAAAATAACGATATCCTCCTCTAGCATTTATATTCATAGGTCCACAAATATCAGTGTGAACTCTCTCCAAAACCTGAGAAGTATGACCTCCTATAGAGTAAGACTTTTTCGTCATTTTCCCTTCAATGCAACTTTCACATGTTGGATAATCTTCTAATATGACATCACTTAACAGACCCATTTTAATCATTCTTCCAATTTTTTGTTTACTAACATGTCCCAATCTTAAGTGCCATAGATAAGTTGCATTATCTTTCACAGAAACATTAACATCACACACAATACTCCCACACAAATGCACTTGATACATATTATTATTTCGAAAACCATATAGTACTACAACATTATTTTTCTTCATCAAGAACCGTCCATTTCCAAAATAAAAATCATAACCAAGTTTTTCTAGCATAGAAACAGATAACAAATTTCTCCTAAGACTAGGAGCATACAAACAATCAACTAAATCAAAAGTTGACCCATTATTTAGTTTTAACTCAAAAACTCCTATGCCTTCAATCTTGGCTTTTGCATCATTTCCCATATAAATGTAACTTGCTCCATCATTTATTTTCTGTAGCCCTTTGAACCCCTGCAGAGTATTAGAAATATGAGAAGTAGCTCTTGAATCAGCCCACCAAGATCCAAACTTAATAATAGTGGTATTAATTTCATTGAGAATAAGATTGCCAAAAATACCTTGAGGTTGTTTCTCATGTGACCTCAAAAGAGAATGACATTCAGATTTTTTATGGCCTGGTTTGTTGCAATGATAGCAAATAATTTGTTTTGTTTTGACCTCAACATCTTGCTTAACTAAAGCCTTCTTGTTACTTCTCCAATCATTTTTACCACTTTTGAATTTTCTTTTCTTCTAAAACCTTTTGCTTCCTTTAGGAACAGACTCCTTTTGTTCAGCAATGTTAATTGTGTTAGAGATATATATTAGTCATATTAGCCCAATGTAATAGGCCCAAACTCATTCCTGCTTGTACTAGTAGTCTAGGGTTTAGTCGCCTATATATACTCATGTTAGGGTTCATTGTAACACAGGTTATTGTACTACACTCTTATACAATAAAGATGTAGCCCTTGAGGGACTCCTCCGTGGATGTAAGCCGTCAAGGCTGAACCACGTAACCCTCGTGTTCATGATGTTCTTATTCTATGCTTCTCCTTCCGCATCCACTCTAGCATATACAACATGGTATAACACATCACGTTGCTAATCTAATAATCTACATTTAACATGGTATCAGAGCGTAGATTCAACATGGTATCAGAGCTAATATTCAACTTGGTATCAGAGCCAAAGTTCGTTCTTGGCATCAAACAAACATCTCTACACAGCAAAGAAGATTCTCAAGACTCCACAGCATCTCGCAGCCACCATGGCTCTGTGCTGTGTCAAAATCCAACAACCAAGCAAGCCGTGACTCACCTTACAGATCTGCGCAAATCGATGCTTCACCTGATGAAACCAACCAAACAGATGTGCTCCACGGCCTCTCGCGATTAAAACCCAGGAACCTGGAATCTAACGACGGCTGCACGCGCCTCCACGCGCTGACAAAGCCTCCGTTTGCTCCTCCCACGCGCCGCCGAAATTCTGGAATTCAGACTGCATTATGATACACGCGCCGCTCTTTCGGCCTCGTCACCCACCGATCTACAAAACCCAGGAAGCCCGGCAGCCGAAACAAAGACACGCGCCCACACGCGCCGCTAGCGTTTCTGGCATCTCGTTCACGCGCCGGTGGACTTATCACGCTCCTCCAATCGCCGGAAAACTGCTTCTGACGTCATCCAATGATGTCATCTTGCCACGTCAGCACAAGCAAGCCTTTGCCACGTCAGCCCTAATCCAAGTCATCACCACGTCATCAGCCACGTCGCTAGCCACGTCAGCAGTGTCGCCTCGTCAGCACCACGTCACCTAGCTGACCGTTGACCCGGACCGACCCGACCCGGACCACCCGGATCTGACCCGTGAGCACTGACCGTTGACTTTGACCAAATCCGTTGACTTTCGTTGACTTTGACTTTTGCGTTGACTTTTGACCAAAAGTTAAAATTTCCGAAATGGCCTATCTTGCTCAGTTTTTCGCGTAGATTCCAATTTTGGACTCCGTTTCTTCATTTGGAACTCCGAAATTGGTCAATTGGCACATTCTTCATTGTGGTTTCTTCAAGGGCATTCTTCAAGGCAACTCCGAGTGATCTTCTCATGCTTATCCAACCTCAAGCTTTCATCGAGCTTCCACCTTGAGTTTGAGGGAGGGTGTTAGAGATATATATTAGTCATATTAGCCCTATGTAATAGGCCCAATCCCATTCCTGCTTGTACTAGTAGTCTAGGGTTTAGTCGCCTATATATACTCATATTAAGGTTCATTATAACACAGGTTATTGTACTACACTCCTATACAATAAAGATGTAGCCCTTAAGGGACTCCTCCGTGGATGTAAGCCGTCAAGGCTGAACCACGTAACTCTCGTGTTCATGATGTTCCTATTATATGCTTCTCCTTCCGCATCCACTTTGGCATACACAACATGGTATAACACATCACGTTGCTAATATAATAATCTACATTTAACATGGTATCAGAGCGTAGATTCAACAAATTGAAAAATTATTAACTCTCACCTTTGCATCCTCTTTAGCTGTGACCTTAGATAAGAGATCATCTAATGTCCAATCCAAACCTGAAACAAAATAAATTTGTCTTAAGGTATCATAAGAATTGGGCAAGGATGACAAGATAGTTGAAATTTTTGTTTTATCATCTATTGGTTTTCCTTGAAGGGCTAATTCATCAGTTAAGGCAATCATATTAATCACATGTTGACGAGCATCTTCTCCTTCTGATAATTTAGTCCTAATAAATTTTTCCCATAAGCCTTCCACATGAGCACTAGACTTTTTTCCAAACTTCACTTCTAGGCTGTCAATTATGGATTTAGCACTAGGGGAATTCATATAGCTAACCATCAATGAATCAGTCATATATCCTAGCATAAAAAATTTCATTTTGTTGTCTGCCTCAATTCATTTATTATAGGAGATTTTATCAGACTCAACAGACTCCTCATTGGGCTTAGGTGGACACTCAGATTTAATACAATGACTATAATCATAAAACCCCATGTACAAATCTACTCTACGTTTCCACTCTGCGTAATTGGGTCCAAAAAGTGTACAATTTTTCATGATATCAGCCATGTTCAGAGAACCAGAGGAGTTTGCCATCTCTCTATAAAACGCAAAACATATAATTTGTGTATTAAAATCCAATTCTTTTGGCTATCAATTTCTTTTGATAACATACAAGAATTTATATTTAATGACAAATATTTCAACCAATTAAATTCATCCCGTATCCGTAGGGGCGTAAGGAAGAATTTAATAAATTAGTATTTATCTCTTAAATATTTATTTATTTATATTAAATTAGAGTCTGTGTCTATCCGTAGAGGCATTGACACACACACACATATATATACATTGTGTCTATCCGTAAGGGCGTTGACACATTTATATATATATATATATATATATATATATAAAATCTTTTAAAATCCTATCTCATCCATGTGATTAACCGAAGGGGTGTCATCATGTTTGAGTTTAGAATAATGAAAGAATTATAGATGTATTAACTTCTAAGACAAGACTTGAAGAAAACTAACTCCCACTACAAAACTTAAAATTAACTAAATGGCGTTATGCTGTATGTGTTACAACCATTTATTAATAAAAATTTATTGTATACCTAACATATAACAATATCGCATGTATAGGGGAAAAAAAATATTAACCATAAAGACAAGTTATCATAAATATTAGCAGAGCCTACATGCTTGTGACTGTTGAAATTATACTTAAATAGTAATAATTCAAGAGAAACAAATATAATACATTTATCAATTAACAATTATATCATGTGCATATGTAATAAAAATCAACAATAAGATGTGAGAAATTTACATACTAGATTATGTTATTCAAGGACCTCACAAGCAATCAGGGTGCTCTCCCCAGCTGGTCAGGATTAACAAGAGCTTAATTTTCTCTTTCACACCCCCTTGCAAGTGTGGCCTTGACAATATTTATAATATTTAGAAAGGACATGACCAGCCATAAAATCCTTTCTATTGTAATAACACTTCATGTAACAGAAATGTTACATTTGTTAATAAACAACTTTATTAATTAGATTCATTAATGAAGAAGTTCATTAATGTGTTATTACTTTTGTAACTCCATGCTAATACATGGATTCATCTATCGTTCATATCCAGAACTACTATAATGACAACACCTTTAATAGGAGTTCAAGTTACTGGTATTGACACGATAGATTTATTAAAGCCAACACTCAACGTGCATGGATCTCATTATGGAAGGACTTTCGAGATTATTATGCACTGACCATCGAAAGACTAGTCCTTATTGTCTTCCATAGTCTGAGCAATTTTAACTTGCACCTCCTTTCCACATCATAGTCCAACAATGTACCTATCAGAATAGGCTACATCATGATGGATATGATCAAGTCAAGGACTACAATGAATGCATTCATAATCTTAGTCTACTAAATCATGTAGACCTATTTCAATATATCAATATCTTACATCATAAAAATATTGCATAATTTCACAAGAGACTGAATATTTATTTGTTAATAATAAAGGTATTATATATATTATGTTGGGCCACATTATTCTAACAAAAACGTCACTATAAGTTCTTAAAAACGTCACTACAGGGCTCCATAATTTTTTTTTTAACTCGATTTTGAGAAAATCGAGTTACAAAAGAAGGGCATTTTCTTAATTAGTTTGGAAAGGGGGCCATAAGGCTATATAATTTGGGTGAAAAGGACATAAGACAATTTTGTCTGAAAATTACGTATACTTTAGAACTTGCTCAATTAATTAGACAGAAAATGGGTGCTTAATTAGGATTTCTTTAAGTGAAGTGGGTGTTTAGGTTTCGTACGTGTTCAACAACTTTGGTTAATTAATGCGTTTTCATAATTTGCAAAATGCTCACATATTGTCGGTGGAATGCAATTGGATTCTAATTGATATTAATATATAATCTTATAGTTATTGAGATATATAGTCATTCCATGTGATTTTGGGCTTCGCCTTCTTTTTTTCTTTTTCTTTTTTGTGGTCGATGAGAGCCATGATCATTCCATATGTCCAATTTATGAAAGAATTTATTTATAGTTAAACATTATCAAGAGATTATAAGTGACGTGTAATAGATAACATTATTAGGGACCATCCATATATTTTGCTAAAACTTGTAATTAAATTAAATATATATATATTGGGAAATCTAAAAGTTTAAGAAATTTGGGGGCTATAGTATCAACTTACGTACGTAGTTCCACTTCTATTATAGGAGGTATTTTGTTTGTGCATCGATATGTTGTATGCAACAGTAGTACTTGAGTCATAGCTTGCGTGTTCTATAGGTACATGAGACCTACGGTAATAAGTTAGGCATTGCTCCAAATCCAAAATGCATGCTAATGAATAATGAGAGGTATAGCTAGGAAAGATAGTATAGGTACTTACGTAATATGAAAAAAATTGGCAATTGCCCTTTTTGAGCAAAAAAAACAGCATTTTTCCCTCTTTCCCAAACTAATTAGGGAAATGCCCCCCTTTTTGTAACTCGATAATACGATGGACGAGTTATATAAATAACTCGATTATTACATAATCGAGTTAGCTTTAGCTTTATGTCACGCTGTCAAAGCAAACATGGCCTTTTCGATTAAAAAAATGGTTGTTTATAAACGCATAACTCGGTAAGTATAAAATCGAGTTTGCTTTACATTTTCAAACCCAACATCTCACAACGCCTGTATACTCTTTGCTTGTTCGCGCCCTTCGCTCTCTTCCATTACTCTTAAAGGGTACACTCTCCCTCGCTCTCTGTGATCACGTTTCCTCAGTCTCCCCCACCCTCCATCAGTCTCCCTCAACCTTTTCGATCAGTCGCCGTTGCTGGTACCGTGGTGCTCTGTCGTACCCTTTTCAAACCCTCACCGTAACCGCCGCCGTTGATTACAAGTACGTTGCTCTGCTGTTGATGACTGTTTTGTCTGTGACGCATTTGTTTTGTGGGAAATGGATGATTATCAAAGGGGGATCTCGCATTACCAAAGTCTTCAATTTTTTTCATTTGTTTTATGGGTATGACTGAGGTTCAATTTTTTTCATTTGTTTTATGGGTATGAATCAGGTTAAATTTTTTAGTATTTGAAAATGGTTTGTTTGTTTGTTTGAAAAAGTTCTGTTTGATATTGCCAAAACAAATGGCTACTGTGGAAGGAGCAAAATAGCTGTATTTTTGAAGATACAAACTAATTAAAGACTCGGTTGGAATCATTATTGATTAGAACTTTGGTTGATTGGTCTCGTGCCTGGGGTGCTTACAAATTGCAACGACTGTTCTAGATTTCCCATAATCACTTAGCTTTGTGCATAATTTTTTTAGGTTATGGTGTGCTTATCATCATGAACATTAAGGAACCTGTTCTATCAATAAAATTTATTTATTAATATATGAAAGTATAGTTTATATAAAGATTTTCCATTTCTACGATAGGTGTGGACATTGAACTTCATGTTGATATCGTTTCTTGATTTCATTTATTGTAGAATTTCTATTTGCTGCAAACAGTATGAGTGTATGCACTGACATTGAAAATAGAGAATATATTGCTGCTTTCATTAGAGTTCAAGCCATGGCATGGATTTCATGATTTCCATTTTGTGAAGTTTCTTATATTAATCTATGCACTGACATTGAAAATATAGACTAAATGCACATCAAAGATTGTAACTTTTGTTTTATGATTATTAATATTCAATTGTTTATATTAATCTTCCATGTTTTTCATTTGTTTTATGATTATCAGAGGGGGATTAATCTATATTTGTCTTTCATTCTCTCTAAGAATGTGTGAGTTATAATATGTTGACTGTTACTTTAATCTATCTTTGTTTTTTCATTTGTTTTATGTTGACTGTGAATCATATACTTTTTATCTTGTTGTTAAATGCTGGTTCTCAAATCTTCCATCATTCATTTGAATCTTGAACCAAATGATAAAATCTCTTTTAAAATAGGAAGACAATTTGGTGAGAAGATGTCTCAATGACTTTATTTTTTTTTTGGTACCCTTTTGTTTGGTATTTTTTTGTTAGTTTCTGTTAATGCTAATTGAATTGCTTTTGTATTAATTCACCAGTGTGCTCACCCACAAATTAGGATTAATCTTTCAAGTATGCTTTCTTTATTGCTAAAACCAAACAATTTTCGTGCTTTCTTTAGTTTTTTGGAATTCTGTACCAACTTGTTTTATGTTCCTTTTATGGAGAGAGAGAGAGAGAGAGGCATAGAAGGATATTTTGAATGCCAAGAGTTGTCCATGCAGAGTCCTTTTTGTAATTTGTAGTTTGTACTAGAAACTTATAGTTTGTACAAAATCCAGTGAAGTATACACATCCTGTATACTTCACTGGATTTTGTTGTACTCGGTTTTTTATTTGATGAAATTTAAGCCTCACGGTCTAATGTAGAATCCTGACCATTGCTTATAGCTAATATTGGACATGGGTATAGTTTGGAGTCTGATAGAGTCATACTCATATAAATGGATCTAGAACCAACTCCTAAAATTAACTGACCAAGCAAGAAATTGAGTAGAATTAACTCCTAAAATGTTGATAATAGACCTAAGAAGTAGGGAAATGGGCTGACTGAGTCATGGTATGCTTACATATCTAGTGAGTAGAAATGTAGAATAATTAGTGATAGGGATCTTAGTGGTCCATTGCTCAGACGTTGAACAACTAGGTATCGATCAAGTTTCTAGCACATTAATTAGTCATTTGTTTGTTTTTTTTTACTTCAATTACAGATAATAGAAAAAAAAAAGTATTTTTATGTAAAATGATGGCAAGTTCTTATTTATTTAAGCTTTAATTTGATTGCTTTTGGGTTGCATGTTAAGTGGGGGCTAGAAGTGATGTTGACAATCTTGTTAGGGTCATAATATGTCTTACTGTATCCATGCTTTTATTTTGTATTAATTGTGGTTTACTTTTCAAATAATTTCTAACAATCTATTTGATGCCATGTCAAATATGCAGGCACTAGATAGAGTGTGGCCTAGACCTGATGAGCTGACCCAATTGACCCAGCAGCCGGATCATCGGTCAACTCCGCTTTAGAGGCACGCCGCTGAGGATGCGATGCAAATTGGAGGAGCACTCTTGTTGGTGCAGCTATAGGCCTATTCAAGGTTCCCACGAATATGCCCTATTACAAGGCCGCCTTTACCGCCAGTGCACTCAGGGCCCCTTGCCATTAGGTACGTTCACTGAATTCTCGTTATTCAAGCTAAGTATCTCTTACGAATAATTATTTATTGTGGTTTACTTTTCGGATAATTTCTAACAATCTATTTGATGCCATGTCAGATATGCAGGCACTAGATAAAGTGCGGCCTGGACCTAATGAGCTGACCCAGTTGACCCAGCAGTCGGATCATTGGTCAACTCCGCTTTGGAGGCACGCCACTGAGGATGCGATGCAGATTGGAGGAGCACTCTTGTTGGTGCAGCTATGGGCCTATTCAAGGTTCCCACGAATATGCCCTATTACGAGGCCGCCTCTACCGCCAGTGCACTCAGGGCCCCTTGCCATTAGGTACGTTCATTGAATTCTCGTTATTCAAGCTAAGTGTCTCTTACGAATAATTATTTATGTGTAATAGTATATTAGATTTTATTTGTCTGTTTGATATAATTAAAAATATGTCAAACTAACTAACAAACAAAAGAAACTTATCAATGCAACGTATATGGATGTGAAATATAAAGCAAAGTTTGTTAAATGTAAAGTAAAATTCAGTAACGAGCATTTGTCGAAACCCCATGTTTGGTAGGTGGAGCGGGCCAAAGAGCACCGCAGAGCATGCCACACACGTCCTTGCTGCGTACCGGACATCGCTGGCTACATTATGGGCAAAGTAGGTATTCGGTTAATTTACTAACTCAATTTGAGGTTTTTATTTTCGTTTTCCTCAATTGCATGACCACGTTTTTAATATTATTTTTGTTTGAATTCTTGGATTGTTGTAGGAATGAGTTGATTTACGAATATTGGTTCATTTCTGATTTATTTAGGATCTATGCTTGGTATTGATGTTTCGTTAGATTAATTTGAATCATGGTGCTGATTGTCATATGGTGATTCAAGGCTCTTATCCCCGATTCAGGAGTTGTATTGATTTAGAATACTGCTGTAGTGTTATGTTAAGAAGCTTAATACTTCAGATTAATATTTATTAGTCGCTAACCTATTCTATGCTATTAAATATGAGTTAGAAGATTAGTCTAATCACACACACAATCTTCTCTTTTTCTTCCCCCATTTTCATACACTGCCAACTCTGTCTCAGGCTTGAACTCAATATAAGTTCATTTAGTTTTGTGTTGTGTAGGATTAAATGTGTTTCGTTTCCTATGTTGGGGCTCCTTTCATTTCCTACAGTAGCAACACTTGATTGATGCAGCCATAATGCTGCACTACCTCATCTACCTCATAATGCTGGAAATTATGAAGGTCAGAATGAAAAGCCTACAAGTATATAAAACACAATTAGACCTATTAGTGGTAATTTGAACTCTAGTAGAATAACCTACTACTAATTTCACGAAATTGAATCCTGGAAGACATTTTTCTAAACCTACAAATAAGTTTATAAAAAAAATAAAATTAAATAGGGAGCACAATAAAGGAACAAAGAAAAAAAGAAAAAAAACAAAAGCAATTTTGAAATTCGAAGGAAAAGTTTCGTGTACCTAGCATATGTTCATGTTGTGTTTCCCACATTGGCTCCTGCGTTTGCGTATCCTTGAGCTCACTCTAAGTTGAAACCCCCAAGCGTTCCTAACCAAAAATAGTATTTTTTTTTTACGAAATATTCAATAAAATTGTTAACAAAAGTTAAGTACAATTGTAGTCCATAAAATCCTCAACAACATGAAAGTCCAATTTCAAATTTTCAAATATGACATCAGGTATCTCAAATAAGTAACATTTGAGTCCAATTTTAATTTTCTACTTTTTTCTTTTGATTTTGGAACAGATTTATCCATGTTTTGCATCATACCTGTGTTCCTGCTTTTATGAGGCCCTTATTTTGCAGGTTCGGATGATGTTGAGGTCTCTACAGAGGTGCGACGAAGGTTCTGACATGCACAATGACCTTAAGCTGACACTAGAATATGTTGATGAGCTGGGCCGACTTAAATTGGCAAATGCGCTCGTAGAAGCCTCCGACATTGGTACACATGCCCCAGGTCGCGGCAGGCAAAGTGGTGGGTCTCGAGGGGGTAGATGACGTGGAGGTGGTTGAGCTGGTCATGGCCATACGATCGAGCAGGATCCCATCTCCGACGAAAGGTATGACTTGGGTGCAGAAGAGTCATGGCTTGGCACTGATTGGGTACTGTTTGACAACAGCGGCAGGACACCGTGATGCACGCCTAATGCTGGTACTGGGCCATCCCACACTGCCGGCCATGAAGGCACTTTTCCAGCCCAGACTACGTCTTGTGGTGCTAGCATGGACTATGAGGACCCTCCTCATATGTCGCCCCCAGTTTTCAGTGGATCTGCCTATGATGGTGGATGCATATTTGTCCCCACAACAGGCATGCCCACCCCACCTCTAGTGCATGTGGAGCCCATCATGGCAACTTCATCTCCAACCCCCACGAAGAGGTTGTACAAATTGAGCAAGTACCGGTTGAGAACATTGAGCCGATGGAGGGTTTGCGGAGATCGCGACGCCCTTCTGCGCATACTCCCGATTGTGGAATCGGTGATGGTATGTACTTCGTCTAGACTTCCCATCTTCTTGAGCAACTTATACTGTGCATTTGATTGAATATGTTAATTTAATTATGCTTGTGGGGCCAGAGAATTTGGTATCCCCGGCCCATTTCATATCAGGCCCAAGGCCCATGCCGAGGAGGAGGAAACGCCTGAGAACAAAGTGCGAAAGTCGAAGTTGCCCAGGAAACTTGCTGAGGACGACCCTGTCCTCGGCAAACCGAGACCATAGGAAGAGGAAGTAGTGGACCAGTAAAGGTAGTCTTTCAGGGCATCCAAGGAGAAAGAACAAGTACAACACGTCAGTCGTGAAAGCATGGTGGAGGAGCCAGTCTAGGATGAACTGTCACCTCCACATTAAATGCGCACAACCAATGTTCTGGCCGCATTAATGAGGAAATGACCACTGGGCAGCACTTCCTCGGTTATTGCGACTCACAGGAGGTCTGGTAAAGTGGCTGATGGGACGGGTTGTCAAGGGGAGGCATGGATGATCAACAAGTGGAGGAAAGGGATCGTTAGAGGAGGACTATGTAAAGGGGGAGAAACAGATTGAGAGGGGGGATGGATCCCCATGGAAGGAGGACGACTAACAAGCTCCTCGGACCGGGCCGAGGACAGATTTTTGAGGATGATTTCGGTTCGCCGGCGTTCGACGGTGGAAAACACTGCGATGGGCATTGTCCGCTTGCTAGGGCCTAGTTCTTAAACCCGCTCTCTACAAATTCATTGTATTGGGCTAGCTGGGCTTGAGTCCACTCACTCAACAGTAGAAGTGCTCAAACCCAGTCCCTACAATGCTGTTGTGTTTGATGAAATAAGTAAAATTAGACCTGTTAGGGCATATGGGCAGAAACGAAAAGATCATTAAATGGCAAAGTGTGTGCTTATACTTCCTGTCAATAGGTGACTGGATATTTCCGTTTCACTTTTCTTTTAAAGTTGTATCTTTTTTTTATAGCTCATATATGGTGGAAACAATGCTACCCGTAAAAAATATTTTCAAATTTTTCACAATTTATTAGAGTGAGCAGTTATAATTGGTACAATATCACTTTGTTTTGATTCCATACTAATACAATTTATCATAATGCATTATATCCCATCTCTCTCTCTTTCTCAAGCAATTTAAGAGAGGATGTTTGATATTTAATATGGTCAAAATTGTCTCTCTAGGACCTTGGAAATAATGCTATGTTCGTCATTATAATCATATACTCTCACACTCTCTCATGATCTGGCAAGCATGTTTGACACATTTCCGATGCAGAAACAAACTCTGATATCTGGTAATCTTCTTCTTGATGCAGGACAAAATTGAGGAATTTGCGTACATGTGCTTGTGGTGGGTTTAGGGTTAGGAGAATTTGTAGGTTTTGATTTATAATTGTTGAGGAGAAGGTTGTGGGGTTTTGTTAGGAATTAAAAGATAGTTTGATGAGTTTCTTGATGGCTATTTGGTAGAAGCAAAGTTAGGGTTTTGATAGGTTGTGGAAGGACTTAATTTGGGGTTTGTAAGAAAAAAGACAAAAGAGACAATATGGATATGTTTAGGGGCTGTATAAACAGTACCATTCATCCATCATATTAAAAAAAATAATGTACCCATGAACGGTACCACAATTGAAAAACAAAAGAGAGAAGAGAAAGGGAAGAAGAACGGGAGAAGAGAACAAAGAATAACAACAAGGTTAATGTGCCCTATACTTTTCTGTTTATCATGGCTGTCATTCGCATGTTTTGTGGTCTTGATTATTGTGCCCTATACTCTTCTTTTTATCACGGCTATCATCCACAGTCATAGTTTGTTTTTTCTTTTCCAACTGAATTGGGGATCATTTTTCCCTTTTATCAAAGCTTTAGATTAGCCAATGACGTATGGATTAGAACACTATAAGTTTGAAGTCAACAATGAACGTGTTTACTAGATAGGGGCAGTGTTCATTTGGACAATAAAAATGGAGTTGGCGTTTTCCATGTTCTGTGGAAATAGCTTTGCAATGCTATTCTTCTTCTGATCAAATTCATGCTCTAACCATGGTCAAAAGAATTTCTTATGTGTGTGTGTGGATGGAATTTGTAACAGTTTACCCATAGAGTTTGATAGTTCCTCACCCATTGTTATCTATATAGATAGAATTTTGTAACATGTTCAGATGTTTTATAACATGTTCAAGATAAAGTCAAATATATGAAATTGTGTTAGTATGTGTGTGAAGGGAATTTTGTAACAGTTTAAGATCAGGTGGTGATGCAGACGATAAAGAGTTCAAGGGAAAACAAGATTAAATACCAATAGTTCAAGTATTGTGGTTTAGTTTCAATGTGCAGTTTCTTGACACCTTGGGTGATTTAGGTTATTATTGAGTTTAGTATTAAGTTTCTTTAGGTTAAGTTTCTGGTTCAATTTTATTTATTTTTTACTACAAGAGTGGTAGTTTGTAAATTTTCAGATTTGTGGAATATGCTGTAGTGTGCTATTCTAGAGATCCATGTCTTCCTTTATGTTTTGAGTCCTTTTCCTTGTTGGTTTAAAAGTTCATAATTACTTTTTGTTATTGTTAGGAGTCCTAGACTTTCTAGGAAGTGATTATTTCAAATCCAAGTGCTTTGAGGAGTAGTCTTGGTAATAGCCTACAAAAGAATTTTTATGTATTCAATTAAAGATAGATATAGGGAGATTGATTTTAATTAAATTCTAGTGGCTTATTTCAAGCTTTGAGGGTGGGTGCGTTTACCTTCTCCTTCCTATATGTAATTGCCTAGTTTTTATATTTCTTTGTTTCTCATTCCATTTGCCATTTAATCACAAAGAACCGTCAAACTCATTCAAGATCTTTTTTTTTTTATCGCTCAACCGACCTGAACCCTTAAACATCAAAGCCTATTCAAGAACTCTTTAATGTCTCATCAAGAACCGTAATTTGTTACTGAACTCCTAAAAAGATCCTACATCACAATTGGCATCAGACCCCAGCAAGGCTTTTGTCTTGTGTCAAGTAGTTCTCCATTGATTTTGATAGGGCCTCACCCATTTTTACCTATGTTGACGGAATTCTGAAACAGTTTAAGATATTCTACAAGTTAAGGACTCTTATACAAGTTATAACAAAGTTAGAATATGATTATATGCTTCTTTTCCCCTGCAAAAGATGAATGTTGCTTTCTTGCTCATGTTTGAACTGCTATCTACAATTCAAGTGCAAGTTCAAAAATAACCATTTTACTCTATTAATTCAAACCCAATTGGAAAATGTTGATCATTATGGTTTATAGATTTACTAGTAGACTAATATGTGTAAATGGATGAGGCCCCATTAAGATTGATAGGAGGCCATCCCATCATACTTTATCCCTTATACGCACACACACAAAGGGATTTTCAAGAATTATTTTAGTATAACTTATAAATGATCAGAATCTCCAACACATGACCTTATAGTGTAATTTGATGATTCATTTTGTTTGGACTTGTATTTAACTATTGCCGATTCATTTTATTTATTTATTTATTTATTTATTTGGTGCAAGGTTTTTAATTGGTTTCTTTTGTGATAGGCCACAATCTGAATGACCCCTTGTGATTAACCCTAATTAATTAATTAGCCAAGTTATTAATTAATCAATTAATCATGCAATTGCGTGGAAGCACAAACAAATCACCAAAAACTAAATATGCAGCGAAAATTAAATAACATGGTGATTTGTTTACGAATGGGGAAAACCCTAACGGCAAAAACTCCACCGGGTGATTTTCAGGTCACCACTCCTGAAACTCCACTATTATCAAATCAAGCAGTTACAAGTAAAGGAACCCCAAGTACCTTACCAACCTACAGTTGAACCCTTACCCCAATACCCAATTAGACTTGATCTGTAGTGACAATTTCCACCTTTGATGCACGGCTCCCAATTACGTGACTAACCAATGCGCGGATCCCAGTACATGACTTCAAACACCAACTAAGAAGGAGAGGTTGGCTGCAAAGTTCTTCAGTTCATCATACACGATGAAGATCAGGAAGATGCTTGGTTACAAAACCCTATGGTGCAAATACACAGCAACTTCGAGAGAAGATGAACTAGGTTAAGAACTTCGTCTTTTGATCACAATTTGCTTGAACAGAGATTGCTCAATGCTTTTGCAACTTATGTCTTGTTTGACGGCTCTTAAAACAATCCTTTTATATGTTTAGGGTTAGAAGAAAAGAAGGCCCAAAACCATATTCACGGATCCCAAGGAAATCAAATCAGAAAAACTGATTTTGTAATTCTCGACAGATAGCAGGTGTCGAGGAGCTATCGAGCAGGTGTCGAGAATTAATGAACTTGCACTTCAGCTTGCTTTTTCTTGGACAGACTTGATGACTTCAACACTTGATCTTGAAACCTTGTTTCTTGAAGTATTAAAAACACCTAGAACTACCCAATTACAAGTAGAGTGCGTTTTGTCATAAGGATTAGCCAATTTACATAAATAAGTGACATATGTTCTTAACAAGTGAACACACATATGTCCTAACATTTTGTGGTGGCATTCCTTGGTACATTGGAACTTTTATTCTGCTCTGTGCGCGAGTTGATTACAGAGAAAAACCTGGATATATTGCATGCACAATAGCTGTAAGTATTTTTGTTGTGCAGTATCTCTTTTTTCTAGGTTATGAGGTTGTTTTCTATTTATATTATTTTCTTTCTTTATGATTCCTTGTATTGATATGGACTTCAGCAAATAATTTTGCTAGTGTTCATTACATATCTTTTGACACTGGCCCTATCGTCTTGAAATGAGCAATCTACACATATTTTCTAAACTTGTGATTAGTGCTATGGCACAGCAGGAGACAGAGTAGTTGCTGGATCTAGTTCATAATTTAATCGCATGCTAGGAAGTACTGCATCAGCTTCACTACTCTTTCAAGTTGGCCTATTTAATTGGAGAGTTGGGGTTTTGAATAAAAGCTTAATGTCCAACATCATTTAGAATGAGTGGATCATGTAAAT
Organism: Quercus aquifolioides; assembly: GCA_019022515.1. Lineage (NCBI taxonomy): Eukaryota > Viridiplantae > Streptophyta > Magnoliopsida > Fagales > Fagaceae > Quercus > Quercus aquifolioides. The sequence continues at coordinate 42,755 of JAFHAW010000102.1, forward strand.
TTATAGTTGGAGTATGATGGACATAAGTCAGGGAATTCTCTGTGCTAGAAATGTTTATGGTCTAGAATTAATATAGAAAAAGACCCCATGCATATAAAGAACCCATGCATGTAAATAGCTCAAATGTGATGATCTTTTTTTTGTTTGATGATCTTTTAAATAGCTCAAATGTGAGCGGAAATCATCAATTCCAAATCTATAAATTAATTAACATTGAAGGAATAAATCATAATTGAGAAAAAATTTCAAAGCTTTTAGAAATTCTACTTACTGCAGCAAGACTGTACTTGTCCCGCAAGAATTTATAGAGAGCCAGCATTAAAGCTGTTTTCCTGTATGCATGAAAGAGAACACCATCATTACCTGTTCATTGAGTTTAACAGGCTAGCAATGCACAATATATAAATTGAAATAAAAGGGGAATCAAGGCAAATATGTCATTGAGTTTAATCATCCATATTCACATTTAAAGAGAATGATACTTAACAAGGCAAATATGACAAAATCAATGATAGGAAGAAACAACCAAAGCTCAAAATTGTATACAAGTGCACATCATCAAGTGTCAAAAGACATTGAAGCCTGAAAGAAATATTCACTCTAATAATGAAAATGACTCAAATAAATCGGTTCATGGAATAAACTACCAACTACAATGTTAGTATTTGATTTCATTGTGAATGCCTCTCAAACTTTTGAACTTATCCAAAAAGAATGATAAATAGGTTCATAGAATAGACTAACAAATACAATGTTAGTATTTGATTTCATTGTGAATGTGTTAGAAGTGTGTGAGTATGTTACTGAGTGCCCGAGGTGTGTGGTGATGATTGGCTGTGCGTGTGCTGCTGCATGAGGGTGCGTGTGATGCTGCATGTGGGGTGCTGGTGAGGGCGTGTACAAGTTGCTGATGAAGAGTGTGTGAGTTGCTGATGAGGCATGCAGGAGTTTATTACTTGGTCCACTTTAATTAAAGAACCCATGCATGTAAGCCTTTTCTTTTTTGGTGGGGGGTGGAGGTTGATAAGTCACAGTATTTATTAAGTTAAAAAAAATATTATGTCAAAGTTTGTCAAAACCAATTCAGGTTCTTGGACCAATTTGAGCAGTTTGTGAATTTAGGCGAAACTGGTATAGGTCCGGTTTTAAGATTATGAGGATAGGTGCCTTTCAAGGTATGATTTATGACATATGGCCTATGGTTTTGGAGGCTTCCAAAGTATGTTGTATTACTTGAAAAACTTCTAGTTTTACAAGGTGCATGATCTGTCTGATTTATAGTAATTTTTTCAAGATCTTTTGTGTTCATTGTTGTTAAAATAAAGTCTTTTTCATCATGAATAAAACTCATTACTTATAAAAAAAAAAAAATTAGATGGTGATGTGCATTTCATTTGTGTGCTATCGCATGATAATCTATAAATACATTTGCTAAACATCTAAATACATAGTTTGGTGCATTTAGATGTGAGGTACAATCTTGCTAATGATATATGTTGCTAGTTGCTAGTTGCTGGCATAATGCTGTTTGCAAATGCTACGTGTACAAAATTACTACATTTTGGTTACCAGTTGACATATTCATTGAGCTCTAGTGCCATGCGTATCCCTACTAACCTCCTCTGTGAATTTGGAATACAGAACGTGCAAGCAGTCTGTACAACAGTAGAAGTTAATATAGACATGTTATTTAGTAAATACTAGAGCTGATTTTACTATTGTTTTCTATGCTGGTTTGTGTTAGGAATTTATAATTTTGACAATTGGCCTTCCTTCTTGCTTCTTTGTAAAAATTGATATTTTTTATCTGCTTATTTGCTGGCTATGAAATGATGATATATGCTTTGCCTGTACTCACACAATTTTTATTTTTACATATGCAGTCCACACTAGCTGTGATTGCTGTTATGCTTGGTGTAACAAGGAGAGCGCATGGTCATGACTGGTGAGATTATAGGATCAATTGCAAAATATGATGTATATATGCCTGTATCCAAAGAACAAATTGGTTGGTTATTATAATTTTCCTTTGAGGCTGTTCTAACCTGTATTTGTGCATATTTATTGTTGGCATTCTTTTGAATTGGTAGCAAATTCCTAATAGATTTCCAAATGTTGACAATCTCAAGGCAATGAAAGGAAATGCTGTATTTTTAAAACTCAACTTAAATGTTATTCTGATTCCGTTAATATATAAATTCTATTGGCTATGTGCATGCCCTAAACTGTCGCGTATGTTGTTTGGAGAGATTTTACGGAGGATGGAAAATTGGGGAGAGAAAAGTGCAGAGAACTTTTTAATGGGTGTTTGGTTGGAAGGGGAAGAGGAAAAAAAATATGATGGGGCCCAGGTGTTTTTTCTCTGGGTCTACCAAAATATTTTCTTTCTAAAATAGAGAAAAAACTTAAAAGAGAAAACTCAGTCTATTAAAAAGACTGGAATACCCATGTGCAAGGTCAGGCTGATTATTTTTCCATTTATGCATCTAAATGTTCAATGATTATTATTACAATAATTATATCAGAATATTATAATAACTATATCAAAAAAATTATAATATTTCGGATGGCTTAATCAGGAGAATGGCTGCATTGGTACTGGGTGACTGGGTTGCTCACCCAAGATGGTGGACTGATGTTTTATGATATTTTCGACTACCCCAAAGATTCCACGACCTCATACTGTGCGAATGCATTATATCTTTTTATTTTTATCTTTTTGGATAAAAGAAAACCTTCAGGTAGTGCGGAAACAAAAATAATTTGGTTAACTGGAAATTGGCATAAATAAAACAATTAGCAGGTTTGTTATCAAGCATCGGAAATATAGCCACACTATACAGACAAACAGCTGGAAAACGATGACATTTATAGTTAAACCACAGTAATTAGGGAAACCACAAACTTCGCATTTATACACATCTTATTGAATACCACAGCAGGAAGTCATATATTTTCATTCGTTTACCCGTACGCTGTCTACTCGATTCGTCAACTTCATTATCGACCACAACATGGGCTACCACCTCATTCAACATGTTTGCACTCAAGGTTGCAATTCTTCTTGCGTGGTCACGCTCCTCAATGGCAACTTCTAACTGATACCTCAACAAGGTGTTCCTAATGTCTCCACTTGGACGGTTGGCTTCTTCGCTCCGAAATGTGCTCGATGGACTTGATGTGGACATGTTTGGACTTGCAGACGATGTGGATGCACCACCCTGCACGTCCATACCATTATGATACAAATACTCCATGTATGCGGCTTCTGCATCCCTTCGATCTTTATATGAATTGTGCTTGGCGTTTGGGAACTGATGAACTTGTCTGCTCGCATCTAGCCAGCTGTTGTATATGCCTGGAACACGACCGTTAAACACAACATAATTACGTCCCATTCTGCTCTGCAAATACAAAATGGTGTGGCGCTAGTTCCTACACTAGAATGTGATGCTTACTAGCTGCTGCACTGGGTTTATAAAGAGAAAACTCGATTGAAAAACTCGATTTCTTCGTAGTCGAGTTATTGAGTAACTCGATTCTGGTATTGCCGAGTTCCTGACTAACCATCACATCAATAGATTTCTAAAGATATAACTCGGCCACTTAGAGGTCGAGTTTTTCTTAAGTAACTCGACTAATTGGATATCGAGTTATCATTGGCTACCCACATATCGGAGCCCATGCACGTGTCTGCCTCTTTCAAGTGTAAACAGCTTCAGTGCATGGGTTCCTATCAGGAAAGCTTGAGTGTGAACAAGTTCGTCTGCTGTGTTGGCGTTTTCCTCCCAACAATTGCATCCTACCAAGCGTGCTACACCTGTGGTTCCCTTAGTCTTTGTTGTGGCACATCTCTCCTGACAGGTATATTTCATTTGTGATTACACTTGGATTGGCTTTATAGTATAAATGTGATTACCATGTTACTATGATTCTGACACTGTGTGTGTGTATAGCCACACTATATAGATGTATGTATGTATAGATATATCTATATATAAACAAACCTAATGACCCATAGTTGATATTGATGTATGTGGATACACACACAAACACACACACACACACATATGTAGATACACACACACATATATGTGTGTGTGTGTGTAGACTATGTCTATATATAACCAAACCTACCTACCCATATATGATCATATATATATATATATATGTATATATACACGTGTGTGTTTAGATTACATTTTGTTAAAAATTGAAAAAATTGTCAATATTTCCTTCAATTTCTGATAAAATTATTTTAAAAAATTATTAATTATTTGTATGCCCTTAGGTTGCACGTGAGCAAAATCCTATATATGCATAGACGTGTGTGTATGTGTGTGTAATAGTGACACTGTATACATATAGAGTAATGTATGTATATATACCTATGAACATATGTATAAACAAACATACATGCTTGTATACAGTATGATGATGATATATGCATTCATCCATAGGTATCAACAATGATGTAAGAAGCAATCATTGGTTTAATTTGTGTGGCTCTTTTAGTTCTGAACAGCTTCAGTGTGTGGGTTCTGAAAAAGAAAGCTAAGAGGTGAACAAGTTCGTCTGTTAAGAATACTTAGGATATCATGATAGTGCAACCGTAAAAATTTGTTTGTACGTACATGTTGGTAAAGATTAATTACACCATGGCATAACATAACCCCCTATATTCTGCATGATAACCGCAGATAATTTTCCTTATCCAGGTCGGCCATGGGTCGTCATTGCTTCTATGTTTACTACGATGGGGAGCAGTATTTCCATGAGTTGCATGGGCTATCCTATAAAGGCGAGTCAATGAAGCAGAAGTTCATGGACTTGAAATGTGGAACACACTTGAGAAAGATGCATCGGAAGATAATGGAAGCTCTAGGGTTGGATAGGGAGTCACATAAGATATCCATTGTGTACCGTGCCCCTCAGCTACTTGTGAATACTTAGGTTGTCTACAACTCAAATCTGTTGGGTTGCGATGCTGACGTGGACATGATGTGGACAGTGATTAAGCGGACCCCCCAGTCCGTAGCGTCTGACTTGTATGTAACTGTTGAGGTTGTTGGGTTCCATGCTGGTGCAAGTTCGCAGCATGGCAGTGGGATGGAAGAGCCATACCAGTCCCTATCGTTTGACATACATCCTTCCTTTGCTGATGCCGCGCCTTTGCCTGACAATACTCAACCATGCAGTGCGGTTGATGATTTGGACAACACCAAAGTGTTGGGTGCCACCCAAACACATGATGTGGGAAGGTATACTCACGCATATGAACATGTCCAAGCCTATATGGACGGGGGACTTGATATTGATGTCAGCCGAGATGTGTAGGAAGAGTTCATTAATATTGATGGACCGGTGGATAAAGTGGAGGTCTTAGATGGAACACAGATCGAAAACAATGAGGAGGATTCCCCTACTACAGTTCCTATCCCAGAGTGGTTCACATCAAACACATGGGACAATATTAATGACCCATCACCTGCATTGGGTACAGGACAGCTTACAAGTTGGCATAAAGGTGACCAGCCAGCAAAGGGGATGCTATTCCAGAATAAAGCCTCAATTCATTATGTGTTGACCCTCTACTCTGTGGAGCATAATAAGCAATACAAGGTCATTAAGTCTGACACCAATAGGCTGGTAGTGCGGTGCATACATGAGGCATGTCCTGGTCAATTCGGGCTATAAGGCCTACTCTTTCCATGGGAACGCAGCTACAGGAATATCATAATGGGGACTTCTTTCTAGTCTTTCATTATTAGACTACTAATTGCCTGTGTCTTTGTCCAATTGCAGGAGCTTGCTCAATAGATCCTGGCCTTTCGAAGTATGATAAGTATATCAGGAAGCAAACTTTTGTGCAGACATTTCGACACAGCATCAGGTGGATAGTAACTGGATTATCTTTGTACTTAATGTTCAGCTCCCAGCATTTGTGAACCACTATCTTTTGTGGGATGCCATTCACCTGTCATCTATAAGATGTAAATATTGAATTACTTTGAAGTAAATAATAGTTTCCCAGCTAAGCAAAGGTGTTTTTATCTTTTTGCCAATTTTGAGAAGTAGCTTATGCATTTTTAGACGACTTTTTACTTAGAAACGCCCAGGGATTTTCTCATAGTAGTCAAGCAGCTCTACCAAACTAAAGAAAATAGATTTTATCTTGTATATTAATATTGATATGAAGCCAAGGATTTGTTTCAATTTCAAGTAGTACACCATATCCTTATGAAGCAAGACAAATTGCAAATGATTTAGTGAAAATTCAAACATATTGATAATAATTGTCTATCACTGGACCAAGAGGGGAATACCTTCTAACCCCATCAAAGGAGAGAGGGAGAGATTTCTGGCAGTCAATTTAGGCATCCAATAAAAGTGTAAAACAAAGGGCTAGGTGAGATATGAATCTATGTCATACTTCATGTCCTAAGAACAGCAAGCGGACTCTGCATGATGCCACAAAACCTTGCCACAGAACCCGTCACGTAAGGTAAACCTTCCAATCTATAAAATATAAATGGTGAGACAGATCAGAAAGTCACATGTTTCGCCCAGCAATTAGAACCATGCGCAGGGCAATGCTTTTACTTCTCAGCTCTTTGGTGGGTAGGAGAATTTCTCAATTTTCATGAATTTTTCCGATCATGGAGTATGAACAGTATGCAAATTTACAAGCTTGGGTCTTGGCTGACTGGTCTGTACAGATGCAATACTTTTTTCTTTTCTTTTCTTTTTTCTAAAATTAGGTAATTCGAGCTAATCATGATTGCACGAATCTCACCATAGAAAGTAACTACCTATTTTATTAAAGGCATTTTATTGTTTTTATGAAGCAACCTGTGATCTTTTCAGCCAAAGCTTCTCATTCTTTGAAAGTCATGATTCCACAAAATGAAAATGGACCTTAATGTAAGGGAATTTCATTAAGAAATTAAAAAAATAATAATAATACAACTCATACCGCTCCCTCATTCAAGTAAATTAAATACTAATGGCTAAGGTTGACTACAGGATAAAAATATGAAAGGATTGTAACTTAAAATTCTATACTCATCATTTTTATTAAACTATCTGTCACAACACTACTCAACAACCCTTCAGTAATTTCAGGCTAGTTAGACACTTGTAGGATGTAGAAGATCAACACCAGGTGCTTTTTGATGGAAGTAAATGCCCACCATCCAACAAGGAAGACTTGCCAATCACGGTACGCTTTACAAGTATCAATATGTGATCCATATGAACATACATATTGGGAAGAAGAATTCCTTGTTTCTCTAGCAGTTTCATTTTAGGGAGTTCTCGATATCAATCACAAACCGGTACTTCACATCTTTCTTTATTAGCCTCTCAAGAGCTTCATTTGCATATTGAATTGGAATTACTTATATGTTTGGGTAAATTTTGTGAGCAGCAGAAAAGTCTATCATTTCTTGGGTCACCTTTGTACCACCTACTATACTACCAGAAATGGTTTTCATACCTGCAAAAAGGTCAATGCATGCAGTTCATTAAAATTGTTGTGTTCAAAACCTGGAAAGGTAACATTGTCCAACTAAAAGAGTTCATGAAACTCTTCAAATCCAAAAATTTTCATAGTACCTAGATTAAGGATTACAGGACTGAATTTGGTTTCACTTGGGAAACCTACTAGGACTAGAACATCAACAGTTTTTAACAGTGAAATATATGGATCAAGTGAGTGAACACCAGATGCTGTATCAATTATGAAGTCAAATGACTTAGCCAGGGCCTGCAAAAACCAGATAACCATCAATCTAACAGAACTTGAAGATAGGTTATTGATTTCAATAGTGCTTACGTGAACAGGGAAACAAATGCTTTTTAAAAAGTTTTATTATATAAATTTACCTCTATCTGCTCTTGATCAGCCGAGACTACAAATCTGTCTGCACCAAGCAAGGTCAAGGCTTCCTGTTTCTTGGATAAGCTAGTGCTGAAAGTTGTTACATTCAACCCAAAAGCCTTCCCAAACTTCACTGCCATGTGACCAAGACCTCCAAGCCCAATCACTCCTAGAGATTTACTAGGTTGGTTCATCTTGTGGCGCACCATAGGAGCATATACAGTAATTCCAGCACATAGCAAAGGAGTTGCTAAGGCCAATGGATAGTTGTCAGGTAGCCTGAAGCAGTACCTGTATATTCATGACCAAAACTGATATGCTTAATCTGTGTTTAAAACAGCTAAATTCCCTTAAGAATAAAGTCAGTAGGTCAATTATCAGAATAAGTTATCAAATCTGAACGCTCTAAGTTGTGACATGAAACTATGGTTGCTGTTGACTACTCTGGAACCTTAATAAGAAATCATAATTTTGTCCTTTTCCCAATAGCATGCAAAGTATAGATGCAGGCTCCATCAGTAAGATTTATATACTGAAGTCGATTTTCCATTCTTGATTTCCTTTATCAAAGGCTTTGATACCAAGTAAACAAAAAATAAAAACAATGTACAAGAATATTGTATGTTGTTAATCACTAGCAAAACTGCCAAAAACAGGCCCCCTAGCCCCTGGGAAGCCTTACCTGGACACTAAATCTACAACTTCCATGTAATTTATTTTTTCCTTTTTTGGTTTTTTAAAAGTAACCTCCATTTAACACCTCCACAAAACAAATGATCTAATGAATTGGCACATAATCCAAGTAGTATGAACTTAGACTTCTTGTTTTGCAAGTGCATCAGTTTAAGAGGCCTAGATGTAAATACTAAATGCGAGCGATAGCTTCACACATTCTGCAGAAACAATTAATTTTAACAAGGGAGGGATTGGTCCTATTCCATAACTTTGAATTTTGTATGTAAAGGAAACTAAAGGAAGAGTATGTAGTAGCATAAAAGAAAACTTACCTTTCATGGACAACAATGTAACTGGAATATCCTCCTTTACTAATAGTACCATCCACATCCACGCGATTAAAGGTGTAAACTAATTCTTTTACGCAATGAACTTCTAGTCCATCATTACAATACTCACAATCTCTGCATGAGTTGACATAGGTTCCCACTCCAACATGGTCACCAACTTTGAAGTGATGAACATTAGAACCAACCTCTTTCACAATTCCTGCAATTTCGTGTCTGGTGTACAATTACAGATATATCAGTTCAAGGAATATATCTAAGACTTTTATTTATTTTTAAATATAAGTAAAGGTCAAGGATATTTAAGACTACTCATAGCATAAGTTCGTCCACTTACCCAGGCACTACAGGATACATTGAATCCCCATGTTTATTCCTAGTCCAAACTACATCACCATAACAAACTCCACAGTGCGTAATTTTTATTGAAACATCATCACTCCCAACAGCCCTGTATATATAAAATTTCCCAAGTTAATTCTTAATCAGAATATAATATTAAAAAAATCATATAACCAAGAAAAACACAATTCATGAAGCAAATTTCAATTATTTTTTAATTGTAGATCTCAAAATCATATGGGAACTCAGGAATAAGATCATTATTGTCAACTAATTAATGATATGAAAAATTAACACATGGATTCACCTCTCTATAAAATTTTTAATATTTCATAAACTTAAGCAAATTGCTTACATTTTGTTATTCACTTAAGTAAATCATTACCTTTATGAACATCAAAGAGAATAAAAACACATCATCAAATAACATAATGTATAAAGAGAAGGCTATCCATCTTTCAAGCAAATATAATTTTTCTTTTCTTTTGTTTATTATATACTTGCACTTCAAGAAGGTATTCATCACGTCAAGTACCCATTTATAATCTATCATATACAATTGTATCAGCATGATATGTTATACTGAATTATTTGTATAAAAAAGTGAACTTGACTGTTAATCCAGGCTTCATAGGACATTATATGACTTCTAATAGGCTAAACAACATAATTATAAACCCGGTTTAAAACACTAACATTACTATTTTTATGTGTGTTTTAATAAGTATTACTGTTTACTCAAAAAAAAAAAAAAAAAAAAAAAAGCTAAACAACATAGTTAGGAGTTTAAGCAAAACAAAAGCAAGCAAGACCTACAAGGCATGCTTAAACAAACATTTTCTTAAAAAAAGATGACACACATTGGCCATTTAAGAAAAGGCCAAAGAAGGTAGGTGTAACATTTTTGCTACTAATGCATAGACAAATCAAGAACTGGTTACTCTATGACATTTGACGCCTAAACTTACACATGCACCTGATAAGTCTCAATCTTGAATGGGCGACCTCATTCCTTCACCTTACGCTAACAATGGGAGGAGTTGCAATTTGAGCTAAAATAGATTGGCCACTCATATTTCTATATTTTTTGGGGAAACAAATCCAACATTTTCAATGGGCAATTCAAGAATCACAACCATCATAAAAAGTTTAATGAGAGTAGAAATGCTTTATCCCATCCCTTGCAGTGATGGCTTCGATGTTTTTGACGGTCCCATTCAAGATGATGGATTTGTATGTCAAAATAAGTTATGAATGGCGGCGTTCAAACTCATGGACAACCAAATGTGCCCTTAATGAATGATGAATAAACATGCAAGCTTTTTCTTGTTTTATTTCCTTGAAAAGCTCTACTCATCTTTCCCCCCTTCAAAGAAGAATAAATAAAGACACCTGCGGCTGAAGTTGTAAGGTGATAAGACTCCAGATGCATCTCTTGCCGCCCATCCAAGGCAATCATTATTTGCAGTCAAGGAGCTCATTGTTGTGGACTGCTTTACCATAAAGCAATAAAGCATCAGTTTCCTCAAAGGAAAATATAATTGGGGGGTTGAAAGAAATCCATCAAGGTTATATATATATGTGCTAATATGCACCTTATGTTGCTTCAAATAAAAATAAATCAGCTGACAAACTCTAGCTTATATATATATAGCACCTCCTCTACCTTAAAAAAAGTTAAATAAAAATAAATCAGCTGACAAACTCTAGCTTATATATATATAGCACCTCCTCTACCTTAAAAAAAGTTAAATGGTAAAAGTATTGAGTTCAAGAACCACTGTATATCTATGATTAAAAAGGTAATCGAACTCAAAACCAGCTATGAAAATTATTGGTCATTTTAGAAAATAGAATTATAGAGTTTAGATAACGGCTACTTGTAAGTAGCAAAGATGAGACTCTGTTGGCTTACCAAGATTGATGAAGGAAGTATATACATATGTATGGAGAGGGACAGAGAATAGGAATGATAGATAGAGATAGTACGAGGATGAAAACAACCTCTCCGCCTCACTCTACTATTTATAGGTAGACATGATTCCACGGCTCTTTACCTTGCACTCGAAAACGCTCGATTATTTCCACTCCAATTAGAATCAGTCTTTTTAGAATCTTCTTTTTTTTTTTTTTTTTTTTTTTTTTGAGAAACCAATCCATGGGAAATTTCATTTAATCAAGAAAGTGGTTTTTCCGTCAATACAAGACAACTAATGTTTGGAGGAGCAGACTTCATCCGAACTGTTAAAGATGAGCAATATCTTGCTTTTTTTGCCAAGGCATCAGCTATAGAGTTAGCTTGCCTATGAGTATGAGAAAATCCAGGATTACAATACATTATCCTTTAAATTAATTAAGGAAAAAATTATCAAAATGACCATTTTAATTTAAACTTAAATGAAAAGATAGGTTATGAAAATAATGTCTAAATGAATAATATTTTAATTAGGACACCCCAAAATGAATGAAATAATAAATAAACAAAATGGTGATTTCCAGTTAACTCAATTAGTAAATTTTGTCTTTTCAAATAAAATAAAATAAAATAAAATTATTTAATGGTTAAATAAGAAATTTGGAATTCAATCTCCGCCTACACCAAATACTAATAGGTGTCTTGGACTGGATAAAAAACACAATCATTAAAAGCAGGCCTCTATAAAAAAATTTAAAAAAAAAAAAAAAAAAGAGGTCAAATTAAACAAAATGAACTCAAGAGGCTTTTAATATCAAAGAATTATCTAATCAGACCAAAAAGAGATGAAATGATTTATTTCATTTTGAGTGATATTGAGTTATTGACCATGGTCATCTCATCTCCCTTGTCAGGCAGCCACAAATTTCTAAATTTCACTAGTGACTTTATCGTTACGTATCCAGTGACCTACTTGACCTTGAATATTTATTTATTTTTTATATTTTTAATATGAATGGAATTATTTACTCAAGAATCATGATGAAAAAAGATCAAATTATTTAGATTGACTACCGACGTTACTACGTAGGCAGTGACCTCCTTTGAGTTGGAATGGTGGAGCTATGGGACTTTCTCTACATACAGCCATAGCTTCTCTTCAATAACTCGACGATTTTGCTCAATAATATTGCTTTTGAACTATTTAGCCAAAGAAGATTATATTAAATTTATATATTAGAAAATAATCTCTTTTTGAAATTTGACTCTTTCCTTGAATCTCAACTCTTCAGAAGAGTAAGTTTCAAGATACATTTATTAATATAACTATCAGTAATGTGACATTCTTTTAAAAAAAAAAAAAAAAAGATTCACTTAGATCACAACTTTTTAAGAAGTTTCAAGCGGATGTTTAAAATAATTGATTTACATAAAATTTTTCTTCTTAGGTTTATATGGTATTTGCTTATTTTGCTGAAACCGAAAATTTTTTGTTGAAAATACGGTAGATAAAAGTAAAAATTAGTTGAAATAGTAACGTGAGACTCATAAATAGAAACAAAAATAAACTGAATAATATCATCACCAAACAAAAGATGAGAAATATGCTAACCTGCTCTTGCATTGGGGCTTGCCTGGAACCCCCTAAGAAAGTCACCCTCTTCTGTCCTCCTCAATAACCTGCTCAACACCTCCATCACCAACAAGAACAAAAGAGGAGATAAAGGATCTCCTTGACGAAGACCACGTGAGCTACCAAAAAAGCCAGCCGGGAACCCATTAATAAGTACTGAGAAACGAGCTGTAGTGATACATGCCTTCATCCACCTCCCCCACTTCTCCCCAAAACCCATCCTCTCCATTAGGTAAAACAAAGCATTCCAATTTGCATATGTTTGGGTTCTATTTTCACGTCCACAAGCACAAAGGTCTTAGAACTTTGTGAAGCAGTAAATGAACAGAAATGAAAATGAAGTAATTCGAGTAAGAGAAAAAAAAAAAAATATATATATATATATATATATAATATTTAGTAATTAAAACCTGTTAAACAATAGATTCATTTGATATAATGTTATGCAGCATAATAGAGGGGAATGAGCATTAGGCTGTAGCTCAAATGAAACAATGCAAGCTTCTTTTCCCTTGTGAGAGGAAGGAGCAGGGTACAAGATGTGAATATGCATCTATGGCTATGCAGGTTGGTGAGGTTTCATTTTCTAGTGGCATTTCCAATTAGAAATTACCCGCATTTGAGACACAATATCTTCAATTATACCACAATAAATAAAAATATAACAAAAACAATGTATTTAATTCAAGCATACCTACAACCACAAGAATAAAATTTTTCATTATTATTAAAAAATTATGTTGTCATAGTCACAGATGGTAATATAAAAGTGTGGAGTTATTTCATGTAATATTGTTAAAGGTGTTTGATTCAAATAGAAATAGGAGATGTATTATCAATTATGACAATGAAAAGGGAAAAGAGGAAAGAGGAAAAAGGAAGGACCTGGGCTTGAATCCAAGCATTAGAGATGGTGAGAGGGCCGCGTTGGTTGATGAGACGGTAGAGGTCTTGAGCTATGTTAGATGCCTCCTGTGGCGCCACCTTGGGATTTATCTTCCGAAGATTCTCCCCCCTTTTTCAAGAGAAATGCCTCACCAGACTACTACTCATCATATTCATCAAGCTACCACTGACACTACCACTACTAGTAGCAATCCTACTCATACTAAACAGTCCGCCGACGAACCACATCTCTACTCCACTCCACCACCGTTTCTTTCTACTTCTCCACTCTGGGTCTAGGACCTCACCTGAGACTGAGAGCTGCTAGGGAGGTTTTGGGTTTATAAAATCGACTAACTAGAAAGAAAGAAAGAAAGTAGAAACCCTTCATAATGAGCACGTGTCCCTCACGTGGCTTTTACCTTTGCTTACCTTCCTCTAATATGAAAAAAAAATCTCAATAGCATCCTTCTTCTGTTTAGATTTTAGTTTTACAACATGTTTTCAAAATATAATGAAAATGAGTTGAGGTTTCATTCCCCCCAACCTTAACATGAGATAAAGAGGAACCTTTTTAATTTCTTTATTATTATTATTATTATGAATTACTCATAATAATATTTAGATGATTTCATTGTTATCCCTCAATTTTTGAAATACACTAGACTATACTTAAAACAAACACTTTTACAAATATCATTAGACTCTGTTCTGAAGCATCAATCAGTTCAACTTCAACCCCCAGCCCTAGCCCCCAGGCAAGGTGTCAGAAAAAGGGTTGTGTTAACAGGCATCGTAAGTTGCCCGTTAACTGCAGCCCTTTGTACTTTTTTTCAGATTTATTGCAACTTTATGTCATATTTTTGCAGCTTTTAGATTGTGGGACCAGATTTATAGAAGAGAAAAAAATATTAAGCATCTTCATTAGCGATATACACGGGCTGTGTCGAATCCCATTGAGTCCAAAAAAAGACAGCTTAGCAAATATGTAGGGCATGAATCGTAAAAGATCTCTCTATCCCTTTGAGAAGCTCCCTGTTTTGCCAATCTGTCTGTACAAAAATTTGCTTCTCACCAGATGCGTCTTACATTCACTTGCCATGTTCTAGTTAGGAGAGACCTGCAATCCAAAATAACAATAGGTACTCAATGAAGATGCAAAGAGTTTACTTTTGAAAAAAAAAAAGATGCGAAGACATTCCTACATTTCCTATAATAGGAAAATATACATTGGATCTCTTTTTTCTTGTTTCTTTTTTGGGTAAGAAAGAATTGAAGTTCCATTTGTATGCCTCCCCCTCTCACAAAAATGAGTTCTAACTTCTAAGTGGAGGACCGTCATGTGGAGTACATCTTTATGTGAAAAGAAGGTATAACAGAAAACAATGAGTCTTAAGTCTACAAAAATGAAAACATGTTTCAGACTTTACCAACATATATATGCATCTATTGATTCTATTCAGATTGAAGATGGGATTAAGTGATTAGAAGAATTTATAAATTTTAGATCAGTGCGTTATTGACAATTTAACATATGGTACTTAGTCGACAATATATCATAAATAAGTATATAACTTAAAAAATATTCAATAATAAATTGTTGGGTGTAGAATGCAAATTATCGTTGAACAGATTTATAAGCAGAATTTTCCAAAATAAAAATAAAAATATCTCCCTTATATTTCTATGTCTGTTGCAACAAATGTGGTTATGACTACTACATTGGACTGTCTATGCATCCTAGCTTTATTCTATGCAAATAAACATAACATTCTTTTTTTTTTCTTTTTCTTTTTTTTATAAGTCTCTAGCATGACTTTCTACTTTTTACTAAGCATTAGGAAAAAGAATAACCAAATAAGCTTGAATACAGTCCCCAAAGTTGTTGACAGCTAACGTGGAAAATTAAAAGAAAAAAGTTCCATCATTATACTAGTCACATACCTTCAAGAATTTAATACTTAATTTTCCAAATTAAGGACGAATGTGAGGCATCAACTGCATACTTTAGTTGAGAAGGCGGTGGCTCACTCGTATGTATTTTATGTGCCAACTCAGACCTTAATGAAGATAGCAACTGTTTATGCCGTGATTCTTTTCTCTTCAGTACCTGGATATACGCATATAATCCAAGCCATCCAACTTCTTCTTCCTCCAACTGAAGTATAGGCCGGATATCAGAATAGCAGTATGCAGAACGCATCCGTTTCTTTATGAGCTTGTACATATACCTAACAAGACAATCAACAAAGCCAATGAACTGAAAAAAATAGTAGAAAAGAAGTATCATTAAATGTTGAAAATTAAATTTTATAGTTGTTAAATTAAAAGATTATGTATCAAAGCATAGACAGCCATTCAATTACTTTACATGGCCATTGCACATGGGGCTTCACAAATGGCTAAATATCAACTAAAATCAGCACAGGAAAACTGTATCTCAATAAACCAAGTTTAACAACCACATACACTGTAAGAAAAACAAGGATTACATCCATACCTCACAGATTTTTGAATCATTTTTAGATAGAATCCCTTGCGAAGTTTGCATATGTACGATAAGTCACGAACATAGCAATGAAATTTCATTGCACATACCAGAAAAGCCTGATATATATTTAATCTGACAACATCTGCAGAATTAATATTTGAACAGAAGAATATAGGATGGCATTTAGGTCTCATAAAGCCATATAGCTTTGTCTTCAGATGGTGACCTGGTTTACCTTGCCAGCTGACAGTAAGAGTCGAACTTAAATGGTTATTCAGATACCTGTTTAGTATAGGGAACAAGTTACTTGGGGAAGAAATTGAACTTTCATAAAACTGAGATTCAAAGTTTACATTATATAACCAAAAAGCAAATCTAACTGCAACATGTAGAGCTTCAATAACAAGACAATGAAATATCATTTTTTTTTTTTTTTAAATGAGCCCAAAACTGTGAGGCAAACAATTAGACCTAGCTTCATTCTAAGATCCCACCCACAGACTTATCTTAAATGAATCCTATTAAACAAAAATCACAAAAGTACTTCAAAGAGGACTGGACACTACTTGACTACTGCTTGCAATTTAAACATTTAACTCGCACAACATATTGAAGAAGTTGCTAAGGATGTGATATTGATAATTTGTGGCTGGAAATTTGATAAGAACTAGGTCCAATAATGATAAATAAAAAGAAATCAAGCAAAAGGAAACTCTCAAGCATAATTGTTTGGAAGAAAGAGATATAAAACCAATTAAGAATGCTATGTAACAATTTCGAGAGTATCAAATATACGCTTAATGAGTAGCATGACAATGATATGGAATGATTTCAAAGGTTCAAATGATTGGGTCCTAATCTTGACATCTGAAGCTAAAATCCAAAACAGAACATTATAAGATACATCTAGCAAGTAGAATGACAAGAAGTAAAATTATATACGAAAATTAACTTTGAGTAGTCTGCCTGAACTTCTAAGGTGAAACAATTGATAAGCAATCCACTCCATCGAATAAATGAAATACCATCTTCACCCACATAAACCCTGCTTGATGGAATCCCTGATAAGTCTCCAATATCAAAATTGATAGAAAATTTGTCATCATTCATGTAGCAGTTGTACGCATGAAATCCTCTTCGCAACCTGGAAACGAAGCTAGCAGCCAGCTTCTTTGAGGTTGAAATGAGAAGGAAGTCATCAATGAATCTAAGAAGTATATATCCATCCCCACTGCTTTCCTCTGCAGAAACATCATTAGAAATATGTCTTCTAGATATATCTTTAGCAGCAGCTTCACCAGCTTTCTCAAGATACGGAATGATCAAATTTCTTTCCAGATGTCCATAGTAAAATGAGCAAAGCAGAGATGACACAATACTTCCTTGAGGAATACCTACACCTAGAACGAAAAACTTCTTATCTAATTGCAGTACGTTGTACTTAACATGTTCCTTTAAATTGAAAAATAACTCTTCTTTTTTCACACGCCTGCTCCACTCCTGTAAGAATAAAAAATATTAAACAAAACTTAGCTTCCTCAAAAGAGATTATTTATTTACAAGTATGAAAAATTCAGAAAAGAGGCATTTCATTTTTTTACTTCAAAAGTCTCCTACCTAAGTGTGATTGCTTGGGAAAACCTAGGTGTGATTGCCTAATATTTTATCTTCTTTTTTTTTTTATAAGAAATATAACTTCATTGAAAAAAGAAAACAATACAGGAAACCAAAGCACACAGGCAGTGTACTAAGGAATAAAAAAAAACCAGCAAAACTGCCTAATATTTTATCTTTCTTTATTTCATGCTCTTTTCATTGTTTTAATACCACACAGCCGTCAACCATTCAAGATCTCATCAAGAATACAAATTAGTGATCCTACATCAGTTAGGATGAAAGCTTGATGATGGGAGTAACAAGGAAGAGGAAAGAGTCAAACCTATTCATCACAGCATTGACGCATTGATCATCCAAATATCTTATTACACCACACAGATACTCCACATGGGGCTAAAAATACTTTATTCTTCATCCCATGCAATGTACATCAATGGATATCTTGACATAGGCTGCATATGCTTGGTAAATGAGCACAGTAGGGGACCAAGGAAAATCTAAGACTAAATCTCAATGACCCAAATACATTTTTTAAAGACTAAAGTACTCTTTTAGCCCTTAAATTTAGGGATTGTTTTCATTTTGGCCCTTTATTTTCAAAATTTTAATTTTGGCCCTTCATTTTTAATTTTGTTTTCATATTGACTCTGTTGTCCATTTCCATTGGTAATGAGACCATCCATAATATGTTTTTCTGCCTAAAAAATAAAATTCCTGAATTCTACAACATTTAAGAGCTAGTATTTGATGCAACAGTTAAAAATAAATGACACTTAACAATCATATTACTAAAGAAATGGATGGTAGGGCCAATATGAAAACTGAATTAAACATGTAGGGCAAAAATGAAAACAACCCAAACTTAGGGACAAAAGTATACTTTAGTCTCTTTTTTTCTTTTTCTTTTTTCAATTATTGCTAAGTAACATATGTACCCCATGGATCTTAAACCCACGACCTCGCCCTCCACACCTTACAATCACAAAGAAAGAGGTGTCATTTGAGCTAGAGCTCATTGGCTACTTAAATACACTTATCTGAGTAGACAACTAAACAGAGTCCCTACCAACTAACCAGTTCCCAGGCCATAACAAAAATGACTAGAATACCCTTGTCATTTGGTACTAAAACCAAATGAGCGCCCGCCAATCTTACCAAAATTACCCAATGGGTAGCACACTCAGCTGGGAACCACATAAAGATATCTCTGTAAGTACCAAATCTATTTTCTTTTAGTAGAGCTTTATTTGAACATCAAAACTTCTAGTACCCCAAACTAAAAGCTATGATTGATCAAGAAAAAAAGGTAAACATTTCCGCTGATTTGCAAAACCAGACACACAAGAAGGATATAAAAAATAAAGATCCAACTCAAAAAATTGCTTATGATGCTTACAGGATTCTATAGACTATTTGTATCTTGCAGGTAACATATGACATACACAAGCATTATGCATGAAGGTAGTAGTTAGACAGGTAGTGAAAGCTGATACTAAGTGACTAATCTCATAAAAAAGAAAAGCAGTAATCATTAAAATATTCAATGGAAATAGGAAAGATCTATAAGAATAAATATCAACAACTTTCCTTGAAGAGCGACTCAAAATAGCTACCTGGTTAACGAAGACAGTATGCAGTGAACAAAAGGGAACAGAGGATGTGACTTTTGCAGTGCTCATATTTTGATCCATCAATACAAGGTTCTTATGAACCCACAAAGATTTCTCTGTGCAGACTACTTGATGGGACTGTTTAAGAAGATACTCATCTTTCTGTATGACATCTTTCATTACACTAAGAAGCTTATCCTGATCAATAGAATCATATGCTTTCAGTACATCAGAAACAACAACAAATGCACCAGGCACGGTTACCAACCTATTTTTCAGACCAATTAGAAATGGACATAACTTTCTGTAGACATCATTGTAATCAAAAACTGATGCGCCCAGCTTCTCAGGTTCTTCCAACTGTATACCTTTTAAAACAGCATGTGTATCACGAAGAACAAGATTTACAGACTTGAAATAATTAAATTCAACTTTCTTGGAACAAAATTTTCCTTTTCCATGCATTCCACAAGATTTATCTTCCAAAGAGGACTTTCGTGATGGCATTCTTGATGATGCTTTTAGATTTGACAGCATCCTCATTCCATCTTCTTTTGGACGAAATCTTAGCTTCGAGAAACCAAATAATCTTTTTTTATAATATGTCTAACAGTCGCAGCATCCAAGTCATTATAGCCCTGATCTTTTTTCAAGCAAGTGACGGACTTATTTATCAACTTCTCCCAAACTGATTTCCTATAATAATATAGATCTTGATTCCCACGCTCAATTTCAGTGACATAGAAGTTTGCTTGCACCAGTGGCACCACTAGAGATGAAAAGAGCCAAAAGATCCAGCTCTCCAGAAGTTTATGTCTCAAAACATGTGTGGCATCGTCCAATATTCTGGATCCCTTATGCATGTCTGTACTCTCCCCCGTTGTACATTTTAGCACTTGATTACTCAAGCAACATGAAAATTGTTCAGTTGATAGAAACGGGAAACTTGATGCTTTTAATTTATGCATGCATTGCTTTAACGAGAACTTCTCAAATCTTCGAAGTTTAATAAACTTGGCAATATTCCTCCTAAACATTCTCCAGTTATGACAGGAACCTAGCAATTCTGTGGGAACTACACTCCTAATAACTGCCCATATAAATGACTCTACCTGACTTCTCAAGCAATAAGACTTATTTGCTTCAAACTGAGGTTCAATATCCACGTAATATGAAGTATTAGATCCATGAGAGTTCTCAGGAACATTTTTCTCTGATTCATTCCCCTAAAATAACAATTTCGCAAGAATTATATTTTTCTTAGAGGAAGCAAGAAGTGCTTAAATTAGTGAGATAGCTTAAAGGATGTACATTACACAGTGCAATTCTATAATGAGCTCTCCCATTTAACAAATCCCCCCCCCCCCAACCCCCCCACAAAAAAATAAAAATAAAAATAAAAACCACCCACCACTCAAAAAAAAAAAAAAAAAATCACATACATAATTTCAATTTGCACAGCTATCAAGGTGTGCATACTATGCACCAATGCATTCAAACGCATATGAAACTGAGCGAGGTGTAACCTCAGAATGTGAAATTGTGAATGCTAAATATGCCTTCACACAATTTACCTCAAAGTTAGTGCCAGATTTTACAGTAGCATCCAATGTTGGAACAGCGCAATGCTTATCCAATAATCTCAGACGTTGGCAACGCTGTGCCTTGCGTATGAGCTTCTTAAGCAACTTAACGAGTGAGCGGTACCTTCAGAACCAAAAACAAGCAGTTAAAGCAGTGCCATCCAAATTAAATTAAAAACCTGAAATATTGGCTATAACTGCAATTATTTATTGCCCTAATATTCTCATAAACATGTCCCACATTTATACTTCAGAAAAAGTTTTCATGTATCTGTGCTCTAAGACACAGTACGGCTTCCATCCAAAGAAACTCATTGTAATGGTAATCATCATAGATTCCAGACCCTAGTCTAAAGAGCGAATTAGTTGACGTTGGCTGTAAGATTTTAGCACAAAGAGACTTCACTGTGCCATTAGTGTCCCTTTTAACCTTAATCCATTCAAGAGCTTTTAAATTGCAATCCTGATACTGATTGAGGAACTCGTTTTCATTATTTCATAACTTGAAGTTTGGAACTACATCATGCATAAATTTCCTGTTATATCCAGCAAAGGAGCTTTGCCTGTGCTGTGGTTCAGGAAGCTCTGATTTCTGACATGGTTATTTCTGCACCAGACGGGGGCGGTAGGAGTTGGAACTTCATTTTCCGTCGCTATTTTAATGAATGGGAGTTGCAGAGATTTTATTCTTTCTCTGAGCATGTCTCTACCAGGATTCCTAGTGGGGAGGGTGAGGATATCTTAATTTGGCAGTTGAATCGCAGTGGTGTTTTTGATGTGCGATCCTTTTATATTGCTCTATTGAAAGCCCCTTCTGTTTCTTTCCCTTGGCAGAGCATTTGGTGTGTACAAGTACCTAAAAGGGTATCTTTCTTTTTATGGACTGCTGCTAGGGGTGGGATTCTTACAATAGATAACCTTGTTAAGAAGAACTTGCCCCTTGTTAATTGGTGTTGTCTATGTAGGTGTGATGAGGAAACTATGGATCACCTTTTGCTTCATTGTAAGTTTGCATCTGCTTTGTGGAGTGAGGTCCTTATTATGTTTGGGGTTTAGTGGGTGATGCCGGATACTATTGTTTCTCTTCTTTTTGCTTGGAGGAATTGGTTGGGAACTTATTCTTCAAAAGTTTGGAATATGGTACCAGCATGCCTTATGTGGTTAGTATGGAAGGAACGCAATGCCCGAACTTTTGAGGACATTGAGAGACCTAAAGATATGTTGAAGAACTTGCTTGCTAGGACTTTGTTTGAGTGGTCTCATATTTAGGGTCTTACGCAAAGTAGTTCCTTGTCTGATTTTCTTATTTCTATTAGACTTTCCTTATGATTTGATTGTATTTGTTTCAAGGGCAGTGAGTTTACAATCGTAAACACATTGTTCCTTTTCATCAATAAAACTCTTATTATCTATCCAAAAAAAATGATTCCTTATGTAAAAGATTATAAGAACTATGGGATCAATATTCCACAGTAAGAAAAAATTTGTATTCTAGAAATCAAACTGAAATCAACATGCATGCCACATAAAAATAAAAATAAAACAATAATTTTGCCATGACAAATCAGAAAAGCCCTGTAAGGGTATCGTACACTTAAAAAGGTTCTGCAATCACAGTATTTGAATTTGCACTTACAGGCATGCTGATTTGCACAGCATTTCCTGAGTTGCATTTAAGCCAAAGATATCGCCAATAAGAAAATTTGCACCAGAAAAATTGGGCTTCAGAGAATTTAGTATATCTGAAGATTATTAAGGTACTGTGTTCTTTTACAGCAAAGAAAAGGCATGACAGAAGCTCTTAACATCACAAATTTAAGCTCAAACTGTGTTTCTTTTCCAAAAATAAGAAAGCATAATTGCACAACATAAAAAGATAACATATTATCCGTTTGTCACTGATCATTCAGTCTATAAAGTCGGGTGAAAAAAATGGAAATACAAGCAATTTTATAACAAAGAGACAAATTAAGTACATGTACATTTAAAATTAAACTGAAGGATACGCTTTGCTGGAAAAACTGATGAAGAACATTCCCTGTTATAAAACATGAATTTCCTGTTAATACGAGCCCCTTTGGCAACTACCAGGGGCTTGGGAGCTTGTGATACTGAAAAACAAGGCATCTGCAGAATAGATCATATCCAAAAGGAAAAGGTTAAAAGTTAAAATAATAATAAACTGTAATAGCAGGGAGAAATATCTTTTCATTTTCATTGCATTGGAAGAATCCAAATGTTCACTAGGAGGTGGCATTAAGTCATTCAATCTTCTTGATATGGGTATATATAAACCAAACATTAATCTTTCTACCCCTTTTGAGATTCAGGGTTCTTTTGTAATTGACAATCTTATCTATCTTAGAATCTCCATGCCAACAAACACTGTTCTAGCCATGTATGTGTTAATATTAATTAGGGTACTGATATCTCCTAATTGGTGTTTTACTTCCAACTTCTTTTACTTTCTTGGAGATTCTCATCTACCAGAAGAGTAAGCTGTGACATACTGCATCTTGTTCTCATGCTCAAGCAGGCACCATGAGTACAAAGCCACAACTACCTGCTGAGATTGTTTGGCTGTATGTCTTCTGTTCACTTGGAGATTACTATTTCTGCATCTAACCCCTTTATTCTGATAATAGGAAGGCAAACCACATCACTATTAATCCAGATGTTATGTCACTCGTGCTCCAATAATCTTTAATTACAATAATAACAAAAGTTTGATGTTTAAAAGTATTCCATAATGTGTTGAAATAAAGGTACAAATTACTTATCAATTTATGAGGGGATAAATTAAATAAAACTGTATCCATGCTAAGGGTGGCACACACAGCATATATCTTAAAGCCTTCTAGGTTAGGCAACAAATAGTAATTAGGTTTCATGTACTAAAAATCTTTTTTTTTTATTCTATTGGTGAGTTACACACGCATTTAGTGAGTCTTGAACCCACAAACTCACCCTTCATCCCATTATTTTGGGAAAAATTGAAACCCTCCAATATATCAAACCAACGTTGAACTTGACTGAAGGATCCTTCATAGGAAATCAATCACCTTTTCAGAACTATTTAAGCTAGAATTTGCATCATGCTGGAGCCTCCCAGATACGCCATCTTTATCCATATGAATTGTTGCAAAAGAGTTGGTTTCTTCAAAATTTAAACGCCTTCTATTTCTGCGACGCTGCCAACTAAATGGCCTTGAACGCTTTCCAAACTTTGTAGCTGTGTGATTTGAGCTTTCTTGAAGTTTCTCATTTAAATCCCATTCAGTATTATTGGTAACAGTTCCAGAAATTGGTATAGCTACTTCCGATGAACTCGCTTGAGAACGCTTGTTTCCATGAAGCCGACTAAATGATCTTGGACTTGAAGAACTCCTAACATTGGAGCCAACATGATCTAATGAAGTTGATGGATCATCAACACTAGAAGAATTACTGCATTTCTGTATCTCTAGCACTGGGTTAACATTGTCAACTAAAGCCCTCTTCTTTTTGGATCCTGAGAAAAGTTTGGACTAAATCATCATCTGGACTCCTCTTAATCTTTAAGAAATGATATGTTATATATGACTGAACAATCTAATGCAAACACAATAGCCACAAAACCAAAGGAATTAAGGACAATAAGAAAATGGAAAGATCTATTAAAAAAGAACATCCACAAATAGATGGGAACAAGTCAGGTAAGAAAAGACCAAGAAAGAACTGGCCTAAAGTCAGAACAAGTCAGGTAAGAAAAGACCAAGAAAGAACCGGCCTAAGGTCAGAAAGAGACTATGGCAATTACGTTTTATCCCAAAAAACAGAGGTTGTTAAATATTAAAAAGAAAGGCAATATGTACCATCAGATTCTATTTATAATTTATTCAAATTGTAAAATTGATGTGGCTGTGTATAGTGATCTAATAGCATTAAAGTTTTAATGTCAAAATGGTTGCATTAATATATTATTTAAATCTAAAATAATTTTTATTCACCAGTCATTCATTCTGAATAGAAAATTTCATTGAACTTTAAGGCTAAAATATTAACAATGAATTTTGCAAATTTATGGCCCTAATGCTGATTTGTGTGCCAGTGTCTGCATGTGTGCACATTTACATACATACATATAAATATATATATATATATATATATATAAATAAATAATAAGCTAATGCTGATATGTGTGCCTGTGTCTGCATGTGTACACATTTACATATACACATACATACAAAAAATAAAATAAATATTTATGTAACATTATTTTTCCTAGGTACCATAAAAGGGAATTTTGATTCAACTGACAATGTTGACAGAACAACTACAAGTGTTTAGAAAGTCTTCATTAGTCATTACCACATTTATCAAGTGAAGTATGTTGATACTGAGACTCCAATGTTCGCTTTTTTGACTGCTTGAGGCATAAATCACTTATAGGAGGACCTGTTACTTGTTGGTGCTTCTTAGAAGAAACTGGCAAAAATATTGATGTATACTTTAAAAGATAAACCATGACATCATCCCCAACCTGCATAAATGCAATTTTGACCTTAATTTTGGTGATGTAGTTCAAGAAACAACAGAGAAGTTAGCAAACCATACCCTTTGTGAAAGAAGACACCAAGCTGAAGAAGATAGAAGTTCTACAATGGGACTTGCACGATTAATCTGTTACATATTGATGAATATTTTCAAACAAGAAATAAGGCAAATATGAAATGTTAACAAACTACTCCTAGAAAAATAAATAAATGAGGATACCCAAGAAAACAAAACACTGCCAACCCCATTTCCAGAATGAAATGGACGATATTGACAATGTTGATAGCAACATTGAACATTGCATATGAAATTTGCACAATAAATAAACAAACGAATGCTTGCCTTATCATAAGCCTTGCAAATTACATTGATAGAGTTGAATTGCTCATGCATCATGATTTCAATGGTCCTTTGCACAATCTGAAAACATAATGAGCAGTAGTTTACATATTAGATGTGCAATGTGATTCCCTTCTCAAGACTTTATTTAATCAATGAGAGTACGACACAACCAACCCAGAAATGGAAACACTACCTACAAAACATTCAGTACCACCACCATCAATCCATATAATATATAAAGAGAAACTTAAAATATTTTAAGCTCACTCACTACCATGAAGTTGCACTAAGTATTACCATAATCCATAACTATATAATTTGTTTACTTAGCGTTTTTGGTATCTAAAGTTTCAAGCGGGCATTGTTTTTTTTTTTTTTTTGAGGAAAAGGTAAGTCAACTTTATTAAGATAAATCAGACTGAAATACATCAACTAAGTCTTGTGGTAGTTCTTCTAACCACACATCTGTATCAGCAGCTAAAACTGCTCTCTTAGCAAGGGAGTGGGCCAACATATTACCCCCCTACGTGTATACATGAAGTTGCAGATCTGCATGGCAGCACCTAATCTTTGGATATCACTGATAATGTGGCCCAGCAAAGTTCTATTGGGCTTTGGGTTATTGAGTGCCTGTATGACTTTCAAGCGAGCATTGTTAAGTTTAAACTATATAGTTTACTTGCTTAGCGGTTTAAGTCCTTAAAGTTTAAAAAATAAGCATTTTTTGGTCCCCAAAGTTTCTTGTGAGCTAGAAAGCATGGACACTTCCTGTGTACTAGGTGTTTCCTTTTTGATATCAATATATCTTTTACTTATCAAAAAAAAAAAAAAAAAAGAGCATGGAAACTTTGTTTAGGGTGTCGTACCTTATCTGTGTCATACCTATGTTATACCAGCCACTTCATATTATAATTTTTCAAAAATTACTCATGTTAGTGTGTCATACCATATCCATATCCGTGCTTCCTAGCGCTATTGGTGTTTAAAATTTCAAAAGCCCTATAATTTTTTAAACTTCAAGGACCAAAAGTTTAAAAATTAGCATTTTTTATCAAGTAAAAGTTTCAAATAAAATGAGTGTTTTTTGTCACAAGTTTCTGGTGAGTGGTATTTGGTAATCTAAATTAAAAAAAATTAGGAGAAGGAATTTGGAATCATACCATGTTGGTATCAAAATCTAATAAGTATGCATCAGTAAAAAAAAATAACTAACCCACTAACAACCGAAAAACGTGTATAAGTGGTAGTTATTTTCTCACTCGTATCTCTCATTTATTGGAGTGACCAACATCATTTGATATAAAATACTTTAATAAAAAATTAAAAAAAAAATGAGAGCTTTTGATATTTCAACTACTCAGGGACCAAATACGCTCAGTTTTTGAACCAAAAGCTCTCGTTTTTTAACTTCAAACACTCACACACACACATATATAGGTGTATGTATATGCGTATAAATGTACCTGAGACTGGGGCCAGCGAGAGTGAGATTGGAAAGGAAAGAGAGGAGGAGCGTTTTCAGAGGCCACAACGAAGCACTTATTCAACAGCTTCACGTACTCTTGAGGATCCTCTTTTCTCACCAAAAACGACATCGCTTCGGAGCCACTACAGCTAAGGCATTGTGAACCTGTGCGCAAGCACGAGCACGAGCACGAGGACGGCGGAGGAGGAGGAACAAGCGATACGATTGTGGAAACGAGCGTCCGCGCGCGGTGGCGGAATAGTCGCCATAGTACCTCCGGAACCCGCCTTTTCTTCGGCATTTTCTCGGGAAAGTGAGAAGTGATAAAAGAGAGTTTTTTTCCCTTTCTTTTTTAAAAGAGAAGGAAAGTGTAATGCAATTTTATTTTCCTTTTTATTTTATTTTAATTTGATTTGGCTCCTGCAAATGTTAAAACTTTTTTTATTTTTTCGGAAAGAAAATATTATTACTTATAAACTACCCCCACGAGAGGAGAGGAGTGAGGAAAGTGGGAGAGACCGTGAAGCAAGTGGTTTTTTTTTTTTTTTTTTTTTTTTTGGGATTGTGTGGTTGTGGAGTTTTAAAATTTTCTTTTTATAGTTAAAAATACATAATTGTCATGATAATGGTACGGATTGGAAAAAGAATGAGTAGTTTTCTTTTACCAAGGAAAAAAATAAAAAATAGAGTGGACAGGTGTTGATTTTTAATTCTTTTTTTTTTTAATTTAAACATATTAGTTGTTGGAAAAATTGTGTGGATTTGGAGCATAGTTATCAAATCGTAATTCAATTTTTTATTTTTTTGTATTGTATATCATATCAAATTGTGTATTGTAAGATACACAAATACTTAATAGAATTATAAAATTATAAAATAATTATAGATATACATATATAAAAGATTATGTCCAAAAAAAATTCAGAATACTATTACCACAAATTTTAAGTAACAAGTTGTTATTGGTTGTTACTTATAAACAAAAAGTAATTTCAGCAATGGGTTCTGTGGGAGGACGAAAATCCAAGAACGAGGACAAGCAACAGGAGGCCAACGTCAAAAGAGCAGACCTCGAAAAGTACTACAATGAACCCTTCAGGTGAATATAATAACTCACCACAAGCGCGAGGAGACTATAATACCTGAGGACCTTGAGGATAACAACATGTCCTTAGGAGGGCCGAGGCCCAATTTTGAATACTATTGGGCACAAACCGAGGAAGAGAAGGAAGATTTGTCATTAAGTAAGAAAAGGAGGAATGCAAATAAAGCATCCATCACCTCCGCATTCAATGTTTTGAATCTACTTAGCTAGCCGCATTAATGTGGAAATGACACTTGAACAGTGTCATCACAACTTATAGCCTAGTGTAGAAACTTTCTAATAAGGCCCTAATGTGACAAGTATCAAGGAGAATGAACCCTAGCCCTCCAAATGGAAGGCCAAGATACAAGTTGGGTGACTACATAAGGCAAAGAGACCTTTGTGAAGAAAAACCAAAAAGAAAGAGAAAACGAAAGGAATGTCATTCTAATCTAAGAACAAGTGTAAAATTTGTATCTTGGACCAAGCCCGAGGAACATAATACAAGCCATCCAAGACTATTGTTAATTAATTTCCTTGTCTCACTCTCATTCTTAGCACTTATCCTTTCATTTCAAGCTTAACACACTTAAACAAGGGTAACAAAGGTTGATTGACATCCCATCTCTATAAATTAATTGTGTGAGGTAAAAAGTTCACATGGCTAAACTTTGACAGCCACAAATTCAAATTAGAATTAATAATAATTTACCACTTATAATTTGTTGTAAAAATGTTGTAAATGTAACAATTCTCAACTGAAAATTTTATTTTATTTTATACAAGATAGAAACTATATACTAGTATGATCTAAGTATATATGTATTTTTATTTTTATTTTATACAAGATAAAAATTACACTCTAGTCTAATTTAAGTGTATATATATGCAAAGCTCTTTCTTTAAAACTTAAACCCTGACTCTTGCTCTCCACATCACACGAACTGTATACTTGTAAAAATGACCATCATGTTAAGGGTATGTGGTGGTCAATTTGAAATTTTCTTAAATGGCCAGTAATGTAATTAAAAATTGAGTTAAATGCAACGAGGACCTCATAAATACATTGATGCAATAGTAAGGGTATGTTTAATACGAGTGTTTAAACAACAGTTTTTATTTTTATTTTTTTTAAATACGTGTGGGTGAAAAAGTGTGTAAAAATACGTATAATATTATTTAAAAATTGAAAGTGGGTGAAAAAGTGTGTAAAAATGGTGTGATGTACAAATTTTTTTTTTTTTTTTGAGTAGTGGTACACTACCCAAGCTCCTGAAGCGTTATAAAGGGTAGTGGGGCGCTCTTTCTATCCGATGTGGGATTCGAGCCAAAGCTCGGTGCCTTGCGCAAGCAGCAAGCCCGTGGCCTCTTGGGTCCTGCATTCGATGCGAAGGCAAAAACGCATCGCGCCAGGCACCGCGATCAGTACACAATTAGATGTGGGTGAGAACTCACAAATTCTTCACCTACATCAGGTATTGACATGTGTGTATTTTGTAGGAGTTGTTGCAACTTAATTTGTAACAAATCCTTGCCCTATTGTAAAACCTCGACCCACTTGGAAATATATATATATATATATGAGTCAGATTTTTTAGAAGCACCACGTGACCCACCTACCTCACTCCTCATAATCTTACAATAAAAAATGCTATGTTCACAACATTTTCCCAATAAATACTTAGTTAAAAGAAAAAAAAAAACAATAATTTTAATGCTAGATTCAAATTAAAACCAATAACAACTTACCACCTATGATTTGCTGTAAAAGTGTTATAAAAACATTGTTGACATATCACTTTTCATCTTAAAATGTCTCTCCCTCTCTCTCTTGGCCGGCCATAAGGCCTTTTCTTTTCTTTTTCATTCTCACACAAACAGAAACACACACACACACTCCTCCTTACTCTCTCTCACTCTCCCACCAATGCACCACTCCATCATCACCTTCACCATCATTATTTTGGCAAGTTTTATTGGAAAACTCCATGGGAACCTCTAAAGCTTCTTTATCTCTTTTATTTAAGGTAAAAACTCTTATTATATTGGTGGGTTTTCATATTGTGCTAAAGGTTCTTCTAATCTAAACTTTTGAAGTGACACTCTTGTGATTAAGTATATGGGTTTTGATTTGATGGACTTATGTGATAAGTGGTTTATGGTTTTTACAAATGGAGGCCATTTGAGATTTACTTATGGTGAAAATTAATGGTTTTGGATTTCTAACATTAAATGATTGGTAAATCTAAAATTTATTTCTATTGAGTTTATTTGGAGCTAGTGAAGAGTTTAGATTGGCTTTATTTTGGTCGATATTGTGATATATCTTATGTCTTGGGTCTCTCTTGAATATGTTGTATATGGGAGCAACTTATAAGGTGTTGGGACTTTATTTTAAATGAGTTTATAGGATGGTATCCCAAATTTTTAATATATAGGCTTGCCTAAAATAGTTGCTTAATTAGCACTTTCTATTTAATAGCTAGACACAATTTTAAACTTGATACTTATCATGACAGGTTTGCTTGACATTATTTAGGTTTTAGTTGACCCCCTTTGGAGCTTTGGAAGCTACGCTTTTGTGGATTGCAGGGTAAATAGCTATTTAATAGGATTTTTGAAAATAGTCATATTGCATAAAACATTGTTTTTGGTTTAAATACATGTGAGAAATTTTTTAAGGAAACACTATTTTCCTAAAAAGTGTTGTGTTGTAATCTTAATGTATATGATTTTTTTTATAAAAAGTGCATCATGTTTTATATTGCATATGGGAAAGTGCATGAATTGTTGGCATAGGAAATATAAGCACTGTTGATTTAATCCTTTGATAATGGATTTCATGAAACTATTGTATTGTTGCAATTCCTAAAGATGTTTTTAACTTGACTAGTGATATTTGGGACATCGACAAAAATCCTTATTGACAAGTAAAGATTTTGAAAACCTTGAGAACTTTGTAACAATTTTGGTTATTTAAGGTTTTTCTGAATCTACATGGGATCATGTTATGAAATTGAATATATTGACCTGTGAGTTTTTTATGATAGTTTTACTCTTGTACTGTGACATGTGTGATTACCCAGCCAAATGTCACTCTCTTTGTGACATTGGTATTTTTGCACCCTAGAAAGTAAACTAGTAAACCAAACTAAATTACATCAATTTGGTTTATATATATATATATATTCTAAAGTAAATATTCATAAAGATGTCTGAGCTAAAGTGAAACACTAAACACTAAGTGTTCTTCCCTTTTATTTAATGATATCATATGTCAGTTTTTACCTATATTCTTTTTACATATATAATGGCAAAGATTTTGTGATTTAACATTTTATATACAAGGGGGAAAAAGAGAAACATTATTTTATTATCCCAATCACACATCAAATAAAGAAATAAAGATATTTCAAAACATACCTAGCAAAAAAAAAGGTGAACAGATTTCAAAAAAAGGATACATAATTTCCAGAAATGAAAATTTATGTATATCTTTAAATTTTGGATGAAAAAGTAAGATATTTATTAAAAGAAACAGGCCATATAGCAAAACAGACAGCCCAAAACAGGGCCAAATTACAGAACAAGATAAAAGGAACCCAAAGTGGTCAATCAAACTATACAAGCCCAGACCACAACTCAAAGAAACAGAATCCTACAAAATTGAAAATTCAAGTCATGAAACAGAGAGAAACAGAGCATTGCTTGGTTAACATCCTGATTCAATAATAGACTTAAGGATTGAACTGTTAAACCTTAAATGAAATATCAAATGCAGATCTTGTTAGCATTTTAAACTCTCAATTACTAAAATGCTATCGTTCAAAATACTTATTGAGATGAATCAAAAACCAGGATTTACAATCTGTAAAAATCTTCAGCAAAGAACAAATATTGTTCATTAAATTCAAAATCACAATTGCTGCAGGACTTGTTGAAGTAGAGAGGACCGATCACCATTTTATTTTATTTTTTTGGGATCAATTACAGCAAAAGTACACAACAGACCAAACACAGGAACAACAGGTAAAGAATCCAAACTAAACAACAGCGCTATTCAGCCCAGACACAGCAAAACAACTCCTGTACAACCAAGCTTACTGATTGAAACAAAAAAGACAAACAAATGCCAATGACAGAGGCCATTACATCACTACAGAGCACCTACTGTAAACTAGAGCATTAGATGAGAGAGTCTTCTGGTCATCAATTACAGCAAACCATATCATTCTACACTCCACTGTGAGGACCATTCACCTTCTCTTTTGCAAACTTCCAAACAGTATCTTCAGCCAATGTAACTAGATTTGGAGAAACAATTTAGAAGCTATGTTTCACAAGTTGATGACTAAGTAAATGGGTAATCATTAAAAATAAAAAACTTTGGTTCATGCTAAACATTCAAAGAGCCACTAAGTTGCTACTTGCTAATAATATTCATATGGCTTACTGGCTCATCGTCATCTGAAAGCTTCTGACACTTATTTTGGACAATATCAACCTTCTCTGTTTTCGGATCAACACTTGTCATGGACTCAGTTCTATGGAACATGCCTTTTGAGTACGATTCTTCCTTGATATTCCCTCCTTTGTCATATAAAGCTTACACAAAATCCATTTATCAATCTGGAAGAACAAAAAATCAATAATAGTTAGATCTACAACAGATGACAACAATGATGTTTGGGGAAAAAAAATACAGAAATTCGAATAAGATTATAAAAAAATAAAAGCTAAAACAAAAGGATAAATCTACTTACCCTCATGCCATTTTTAATTCTTGGATTTCTTTCTATTGAAGGATGAGTAATTCTATATTCTTTCATGATCCAATTTGTCTTGTCACCGCTTAGAGGATTTCCTCTATGGAAAACAAATTTCTTCTTATACCCAACTACAATTTCTTTGGATTTGATTTCCTTGTCATCTCCCATGGCCTTCCAATATCCTTTACCAGATGCTAGAATTGGACGTTTTCCTTTTCGATACTGTTGTGTCCTTTGAGTAAAAAAGTACCATGCAGTTTCTCCATAATTGCTGTTGTTTTCAGTTAGATCATCCAGAAAGTGGGAGAGACCGGGAAGCAAGTGGGTTTTTTTTTTTTTTTTTTTTTTTTTTTTTGGGATTGTGTGGTTGTGGAGTTTTAAAATTTTCTTTTTATAGTTAAAAAGACATAATTGTCATGATAATGGTACGGATTGGAAAAAGAATGAGTAGTTTTCTTTTACCAAGGAAAAAAAATAAAAAATAGAGTGGACAGGTGTTGATTTTTAATTCTTTTTTTTTTTTTTTAAGTTAAACATATTGGTTGTTGGAAAAATTGTGTGGATTTGGAGCATAGTTATCAAATCGTGATTCAATTTTTTATTTTTTTGTATTGTATATCATATCAAATCGTGTATTGTAAGATACACAAATACCTAATAGAATTATAAAATTAGCAAACCTCGGAAAGTACTACAATGAACCCTTCAGGTGAATATAATAACTCACTACAAGCGCGAGGAGACTATAATACCCGAGTACCTTGAGGATACCAACATGTCCTTAAGAGGGCCGAGGCCCAATTTTGAATACTATTGGGCACAAACCGAGGAAGAGAAGGAAGATTTGTCATTAAGTAAGAAAAGGAGGAATGCAAATAAAGCATCCATCATCTCCGCATTCAATGCTTTGAATCTACTTAGCTAGCCGCATTAATGTGGAACACATTGCATATTTTCAGTGCAAGAAATATCAGCAGTCATTCCCAGATCACCCCAACCAAAATTTTCCATCCTTGAAAGTTTTGTGTATATCAAATTATTGGTTTCCACCTGTTGTTTCAGAAAGAGCACGCAGTCCTAATCAGTTACTGTAAATAATTGAACATAACATCTCATGACTAGACAGCATTTCACTTACTAGAGAAGCTAACAAATAAACTTGCAGTAAACGTACAAGTTCAACAACTTCTTTTGGGAAAATAAAATATTAAACCAATACAAGTGAAATGTAGGAAAACTTTTGAAGTAATATTGAAAAGGTAAGCAAACAAGAGCATAGCGACTGATTTCAGATGGGTGGAAAGTTGTAAGAAAGATATGTTTTCATTGTCATGAAAATGAAGTTCACACATAGCATACATGAGTATACTCCTAATGACAAAAGCGAAAAGTGAAAACTAAGGAAAAGGAAATAGAATTTGACATCCACACATATTATACACACAAGCAGGACAACCAAATGTCTCACAAAAAATCTGCACCTCCTCAAAGACATACTAAAGAGTAAGAGGCTGTTTGGCCACCTTTTTTTGATCACTCAATTTTCGTCACTCATAACTCAATACTCATCACTCATCACCCATCACTCTAAAATTAATACCCGTTTGGCACATCACTCATTTCCCATCACTCAATATTTTTCACATTATTTGTGGGCCCCATTTCTGTCACCATTGCAGTTTTTTTTTTTTTTTTTTTTTTTCAGAGTACCCACAAACCTGAACCCAGAGAAAAAAAAAAAAAAAAAAAAAAGAAAAAGAAGAAGAAGAAGAAGAAGAAGGAAGAACAGGGGAGACGTGAACCCAGGTGAAGAAGGAAAAAAAAAAAAAAAAAAGAAAAGGAAGGAGACGTGAACCCAGGTGAAGAAGAAAAAAAAAAAGAAAAAAAAAAGAGGAAGAACAGGGGAGACGTGAACCCAGGTGAAGAAGGAAAAAAAAAGAAAAAAAGGAAGGAGACCTAAACCCAGGTGAAGAAGAAAAAAAAAGAAAAAAAAGAAAGGGGAGACGGTGAACTCCAGTAAAGAAAGAAGAAAAAAAAAATGGTCAAAAGTTGTAGCTAAAAGTATGGCAATGGGTCTCTCATATAGTGTTATTTACAAAAATGCCATTGAGTTATGAGAATTGGAAACTGAAAACAGCCAAAAGTTGTTTTCAGTTTCCATAACTCATAACTCAAAAAGTAGAGAATTGAGTATTGGAAACAGAGTTATGGAAATAGAGTATTGGTGTAGGCAAACGAGTATTTTGCTATGGGTCCCACCATTTTTGAGAATTGAGTTATGAAAACTGAGAATTGAGTCATGAGATTTGCCCATCCAAACAGCCTCTAAGTTCTTTGATTTCTTTTTTTTTCATATATATGTATGAAAAGTTTATAGAAAAGAGACCACTTCATGCAAAAGGGCATAAAGTAGCCTAAAGAATTACAAACAAATACAAAGAAAAAATAATAATGAAACACATTGTTTGGGATTGCTTGATTGTTAATATTTTTGTATCTTATACTTGGTAAAAGCACATTGTTTAAGACCAAGGTTTTATCAAAACCAAAAATTATAATAGATAACTAAATAATTAAAATAAATAATGAAATTTCTATGAAATTTCTTGAAACTTTGGTAAGATTTGGTTAGATAAAATGAAATTTCTTGAAACTTTGGTAATAGAGCTTTAGTTAGATAAAACCATGTAAAGTATTTATATTGTGTCACATGACAAAAGCACATCATACAGTGCCTAACACTTATCATTGAGACAAATAACACAAGTAGGACACGTAATGCCTATATCTTATTACTAAAGCAAAAAATGTTGGTTAAAGGTCAAATAATATAGTGAAACTTCATTAAAATTTCTAGAAATTTCTAGCAATAGAATTTTTTTTTTTAAACTAGGTTTTATAAACTTCTTAAAACTTTGGCAAAAGAGTTTCATTTATAGAGAACTATATTAATAATTGTAATATACTTATAATGCATCACATATGATATGTAATATTTAAGTTAAGCCATATGGCCCAAGCACAGCATGTAAATGCCAACTTTTATTGTATGGTATATAACATGTAATGTTTATCAAGGAATTTTTTTTTATAGTAGACTTCATTACATTGTAGTAATAAACACTCCATAAGTCAGGTCACAACTGAAACTAATAGTTTATATATGAAGACAAGAAAAAATAAAAATATAAAAGTGATGCACCATTTAAGCATTACAGAATTTTATTTTATTCTTTAAAAAAAAAAAGTACACAATGCTTATACCAAGAAGTAACAAAACAAGAGCATAAAAGAAAACACACCGCTAGCTTTTCTAATAGAAAATGCAAGCATCTTTGCCTAAACCCTACCATCAATAAGAAATGGTAAAAATAAATGCTTAGCCAAACTGTTTTGAAAAGAAATTTGTAGTTATTCACTATTAAAGAATAGAAACTACAAGGACAGGTACTGCTATAACAAAGCAAGAATGTACCTAAACTTAGTCCATTAAGCAACACAAGAAATGCCCCATGGAGAAGTGCAAATTCAGGCCCTAAACTCCTCTCTGTCATGTTAATAAAAGCAACCCAAGAGAGAAGATCTCTAACAGTAAGCATCCGCCCAGGGTGTAACTGGTTGAACCACTGTATAGCACAGATATTAAAACATAAAGTTAGAAATTGAGATTTGAGACTACTACTATTATTCCAGAACTAGCTGCCAATATATATATATATATATATTAGCATTTAGTAGTTTAATATACTAGATAGTCACCAATCAGCCACAGCCACAAGCCAAGAATAAAAAATCACAAGACAGGCAACAAATGACCAAAACCACAAAACTAAAAATCTTTGAAAAACTCAACTCATGGTGTTATAAACTTTTGACATTCTTGCAACTAAGAGAGGAAGATTATTGCTATGATGAGCTCACATCTTTCGTCTGAGACCAAAATACAAAAATTCCTTTTATTTTACTATTTGCAAATACTAATGGCAATTCCAACCCCCACAAGAATGACAGGGTGAATGAGACCTGGGGTTCAAGTCCCATGGAGTGCATGAGTGATGGGAATCAAGATCAATTGATTAAGAACTTGAACTAGAATTGCATTAAAATTAAGAATTAAAGCTGGAATTACAGAGAAACTGGAGAAACAAGTTTCTGTCCAGGTCTGAAACTAAATTATATTCACATCAAAAACTGATTGTACTCTTACATAGCTATCCTATTTATAATCTTTTACTATTAGGAAATAAAGTAGCTAATAGTTACATAAGTCAAAACTGTAATTAAAGAGGATACATGGCAGATATGAGAAGTCAAAATAAGGGGCTGCTGGCTGTCCTAAGAGGTCAGAAAGGTTGGCTGGCTGTTTGACTTGTAGAGGGTGGCTGGTTGTCAGTCCTAATGGTAGAGGGGGGGGGGGGGGGGAGTTGGTTGGCTGGCTTAAGGATAGAGGGTGGCTGCATTAATGAGTTACTCAGAAATTACCAAAGGGTATAGTAGTAAGAAATTTTGAGTTCAATGAATCAACCATTACTCTAACATTCCCCCTTCACGTGTAGGCCCAAACTCCCCTCCAATATCTAGGACCCAATGTGTGTAATTTTGAAAACTTAAATGGGGGTTAGAATGAAGAAAAAGTTCAAACCTTAAGACCACCTGCTTTGTTACCATAATAAACCATCACTTGTCCCACAAGAGTGAAATATTAGGAAAGGATGAAATTCATCATTCAACTACTATTTTAAAACTTGTCAACTAGAAAGAAAACAAAAGTTGCTCCCCTGAGAGAAACTTGGCACAAATTAACTAATGAGAGGAAAATTTAAGATGAGTCAATAACATGAAACAATGGCTACCATTCATACACCAATTCAGAGAAATCTGTTTTGCTCAAGTTGGAGGCAGCATATACTCAAGAGAAACTCTAAACGTACGTCAATAGAGGCAAACTAGGATTTGACAGAGGATATGACCAAAGATGAAACAAAATCTTATAGAAAAAGTTGAACTCAAATATATTGTACATGGTCTTAATATGCCCAACGATTAGTTGTAATGATGGCACCCTATGTATGTTAAGGGAGAACTTCTAAAAAGTGAAAACAACTGCCCTCTTAGTAGCTTTCCACCAAAAATAAAGCTGAGGAAGAATGTGTAATCACACTTGAGATATTTATAATTTTTAGAATTGATAGGGGCAAAATGGTGAACCAGTAATCAGCATTGTCAAATAACACTCTCTATACAGTAACACCCAAGAGTATTACTTTATAGGAAAAAGAAATCATTGATAAAGCAGAAATGAGGAGTTGCAAAAGAACGTACTTCCCAAAAACTTCGCATAGCATCTACAAAGTGCGATAGTTTTGGGTTGGAAAATCTGCACAAAAAAACTATTAAGAAACTCTGACCAAGAAAGTGTTCATTAAATGCATTATCTTCCACAAAAATGTACTTCAAACTTATCTACCTCTGCAGAGCAATACTCTTAAGCTCATTTAGGTCACCAACAGGGGGAACCCATATCTCTGTAAACCAATTACGAAGAGCTGGAGATAGTTCCTTCTTGCCAGAATCACCACCAGGATTCATAGTTGCAAGAACAAAAAAATTTTGATGAGCAGTAATTTTCTCCAAAACAGACCCACCTTTCTCAGCCAAAGACTGCAAACAGGAAAACATATATCATTATGAATATATGATTTATAACATGTACATGGATGAGTGATGACAAATGGGTATGAAAATGAAACACATAATGTAAATCAGAACCTGACATCGGTATATAAAAAGTGACAAGGAGCAGATTAGATACCAAGTAGAGCGAAGAGGAATAATATATATATATATATATATATATATATAACCCATAAAATTGCTTGCCAGTTTGAACTACGTCAAGAAAAGCCATTCATGTAGAAATAACAGATTTCATTTATAAGGGAGGGATAAAGAACCCATGCTCTTATCCTATGATTCACATCCTCTTCAAAAATTGAACATTTACCATAATGTAAAAAGGCATATAGTACTCTCTTTTTTTGGCAGGGAAAAGCAAACAATCACTATAATTCCAACCACTATAAAGACATCTGTAGACAAATAACTAATGTAAAAAGTAATTGAGCTGCTTAACCAAAATCAGTTTTTAGAAAAGGAAATTACTCACTAGTTTTCTTTCTGGCTCTAATACACTGTTCAGTCATTCAAGTACACTATCATCAACCAAGGAAATTTCATCCAGAAGGAATAAATCACCATCATTCATTGCTTGTACAAGAGGCCCATCTTGCCACATAAAAATGGTCTGCCATTTCTTATGCAGATTAGAGAGTTCTTCTATCATATTTTCAAAATCCATTGTAACATCCGAACCCAAGGCAAGGCCTTGTTTGTAATGAACTATCATTTTAGTTAGCTGATCAAGAGTCGAAGAAGCTTGACTAATAGCCGAAGAAATGGTCTAGAGCAAAAGACTTGTATTAGAATATTATGTGGGCCATAAACATCAACAATCAAGCCGTATCCCCAAAATGTTACTATGTACATCATCAACGAATAAGATGAACAATAGAATACTTACAGATTCTAGAGAATGGCAGATAAAAGCCTCCAATGTCATCACCTGTTCTATTATTTCTTTATATTTTGCAATCAGTCTCGATCTCTCTCGAATAGGATAAAATCCCTATTAAACAATTCATGAGTTGTTAATTCATAAAAATTAAACACTTCCAAAAGATTTTCAAATGACATTCGAGCACACAAATAGAAAGTAAACACCACAGATAGTGATAACCAACCCGAGAAAATCAGATGTCTCTGTGTACTGATGGCAGTTTAGTATGTGCAATTTCAAGCCCAAATCACTACTCAGTAATTGACAGAGTGGTCTTCCCAGCCCCCGTTTCACCAACAAGTAGTACAGGTTCTTTTAAATCATAGCAACGCCTAACAAGAAAGAACAATCTCCACATACTTTTAGTCCAAATGACAGTGCATTGAAGGGGTACATTAGTTGTAGTGAAATAATTGTAAGATTTAAAGCAAGCTACCAAACAGTGTAAAAAGCTACAATCTAAGGCTCTGAGCTCATACTTTTGGAAAGTCTCTGAAACCCCTGCACCATCACAAGGTCTGAAAGAAGGGTTCACAGCAACCGTTCCCTGAACAAAAAGGAACACAAAGAAATTAGGTTCATTATTCAAAATTACTATATAAATCATTATTGTTCTTTAATAGTACGAAAAAGTAGGAAGTAGCTTGACTTTCTGTCCCACAATGCAAAAGAAATTTAGCATGCAAAAAACCAGTATTTTTTGTGGAAAGCACATACATATGAATGCATGGAGATGTAAAACAATATGCCTATACATAATACAATATCAATACACACACAAGAGGACCAACAGATAATAAGTATTATTTTATTATTATGAATATCATGCAACACTTGCACTGCTACTGCCAACGCACACCATTCCTGCTTGTAAAATTCATCTTTGGCTAGTTTAACTCTGAGATGTCTCTCCAAAACTTCTTGGATAACACACTTCTCATCCTCATCTTGTAACCTTTCAGCTAGAAGATAATAGCCATCTCTAGCCAAATCTTCATAAGTACTCCCAAATTTCTTGAAGCGATGAGCCCAACGGAACAAATCTCTTGGAGTAATAAACCCATGCTTTCCTGCAAATACTTTGCTCCTCTGCCTGAGCAACTGCAATTCCTTCATGACATCAACCATTTTCTTAGCATAACTTTCAGGGACTTTTGCTGTTTGTGTGAATCTCTTGTGAGATCTTTGAGGAGCTTTCCTTCACATAAGCTTAGGGTTTTCAAGGTAGAGATAACTTCAACATCTTGATGATCAACTCAGTTGCTGCCATTGGAGCTTAAAGAATAACAAGGGTGGGTGCTTGTAGCTGATTGGAGAATTCAAGAAAGAAGGAGTCCGTGGATTCGGAGCTTGCATGTGGTCGTGTTAGTAAGTTCTACTGGTTGGTAGCATTAGGAAGTCAAGTGAGGAGCTTGTAAGTCCTTTTGTATGAACTTCAATTCTTTCGCATAGTTTACCTTAAGGATAGCTAGGTCAAATCCTCCCCAGGTTTTTACCGTGTGGTTTTCTAGGTGATCATATCTTATGTTATTTATTATTCCGCTGCTTTATTATTCTGTGGATTCGGAGCTTGCACGTGGTCGTGTCAGTAAGTTCTATTAGTTAGTAGTATTAG
The DNA here is from genome assembly GCA_019022515.1 of Quercus aquifolioides. Classification (NCBI taxonomy): domain Eukaryota; kingdom Viridiplantae; phylum Streptophyta; class Magnoliopsida; order Fagales; family Fagaceae; genus Quercus; species Quercus aquifolioides. Next base: position 84,162 of record JAFHAW010000102.1, read on the forward strand.
GAAGTCAAGCGGGGAGCTTGTAAGTCCTTTTGTATGAATTTCGATTCTTTCGCATAGTGGATTCAGTTTACCTTGAGGATAGCTAGGTCAAATCCTCCCCAGGTTTTTAGTAACAACTTTTCATATAAGATTTTGTTATAATTCTTGTGAAAGTATTGCAAAAAATGTTGTAAATATAACACTTTTCAGTAAAAAATATAATTGTTAGGAATAAATATAGGAAGAATAAATGATGATAAAGAATGAATGAAGAAATAATATTTAAATGAAATAGAGAATGTGATAGAGAGTGTTGGAAAGTGTATTTGAAAAGTGGGTAGGCAAAAACTAAATGTCACTGTTCATTACCCAAACAATACAAAAATTTGACTAGTCTGCTGGAGATGCTCTTAGAAGGCAAGGATCCGAAAGGGAGTGCCATAGGCACAACCTGAACCAACTATTAGTATAGTTGCGGGGGGGGGGGGGGGCATGGAACCCTTTCATAAGGCAAAGTAAGCTTTGATTGCGCAAACCAAGACCTTTGCAATAGACCCAATGATTGGTAATAACCAAGAGAAAAAAGACCAAAAAAGACAGAACGATCTATAGTCCAAAGCTTGTGTTGTGTGTGTAGCATCCCTGTCTTTCTCTTTGATATCCCGGCCTTCTGAGTACTGTTCACAAACTGTGGACATTCAATATTAACTCCTGTAAACTCTTTGCAACCCCAAATCAATTATTTGCTCTTCCCTATAAAAAATCCTAGTCATTCTTGAAACTTAACCCTTCTTTCTAAAGGTTCTAAACCATAAATTCACGAATCCTTTTAACCCAAAGCCTACCACAAGTACACAAAGACAATTTCCACAATTTGCCCTAAGTCTCAACAAGAAGAAGCCTGTATAAGTTGGATAGAAAGGGGGGGAAGTGAAAAGTAAGAGTGATGTACTGGATCTGCATTTGCAAAAAATTGAGTTGGGAAAGAAGAAAAATATTGCAATGAACTGACAAGTATCATGAAATATGGTCCATTGAAGAAATCTTTGCATAAAGAATTTGAGAGCAGTTATAGAGGCAGTTCTACAAAAACCAAAAAAACATCTTGCAAGATTTTACAATAATTCCAAAAAGCCTCTATGCAGCCCAAATCTGTTGAATAGAAGGATTACTATCTTACCAGATCCCATATCCAGTGGTAATAAGTCATAAGAAAAATATTGCAATGAACTGATGAATAACACAAAATATGGTCAATTGAAGATGAATGGTTTTAGACACCTTAAAACAACAATTGGATTAACCTAGTTTATTAGTCAAGTGATTAACTTAGTTAAATTATGCAAATCTAAGTTAACACAATCAAATAATCATATCAAGATATAAAGCAGCAGAAATATAAAGAACACAAAGATATGATCACCCAGGAAAACCAAACGGGTAAAAAACCTAGGGAGGATTTAACCTAGCAATCCTCAAGGTAAACTTGAATCCACTATATGAAAGTATATGAAAGAATCGAAGTTCATACAAAAGGACTTACAAGCACTCTCGCTCGATTTCCTAATACTACCCACTAGTAGAACTTACTGACACGACCACATGCAAGCTTCGAATCCACGAACTCCTTCTTTCTTGGATTCTCCACAAGATACAAGCACTCCCGCTTGTTTTTCTTTAAGCTCCCATATCCCGTGGTAATAAGTCATAAGAAAAATATTGCAATGAACTGATGAATAACACAAAATATGGTTAATTGAAGATGAACGGTTTTAGACCCCTTAAAACAACAATTGGATTAACCTAGTTTATTAGCTAAGTGATTAACTTAGTCAAATTATGCAAATCTAAGTTTACACAATCAAATAATCATATCAAGATATAAAGCAGCGGAAATATAAAGAACACAAAGATATGATCACCTAGGAAAACCAAACCGATAAAAAACCTGGGGAGGATTTAACCTAGCTATCCTCAAGGTAAACTTGAATCCACTATATGAAAGTATATGAAAGAATCGAAGTTCATACAAAAGGACTTACAAGCACTCTCGCTCGATTTCCTAATGCTACCCACCAGTAGAACTTACTGACACGACCACGTGCAAGCTTCGAATCCACGAACTCCTTCTTTCTTGGATTCTCCACAAGATACAAGCACTCCCGCTTGTTTTTCTTTAAGCTCCAATGGCAGCAACTGAGTTGATCATCAAGATGTTGAAGTAATCTCTACCTTGAAAACCCTAAGTTTATGTGAAGGAAAGCTCCTCAAGGATCTCACAAGAGATTCACACAAACTGCAAATATGAGCAATAATACAACCAGAGCCACACACAAAAACGTGGCTAGGGTTTCCTTTATATAGTGGGAGAAGTAGATCTGAAACCCTAATCCTTAATGGGCTTGGGTTGAGTTAGAAAATTCTGCAGAAAAACGTTCTACCCGAGATTCGATCGATCGAGTCTAATTTTCAATTGATCGAGCCAAGCCGAAAGTCACTAATACTTCTGCAGTCACTCGATTCCAACTTTACATGAATTACACAACTTTGAGCAAGCCTAAACAAGACTAAACATATTGTTTTGATCATGGTTTGCCAACATTACACATTAGAGTTCTAAATACATCAAATCCTAAGTCTTTAGAACCTAACAAACTCCCCCTTTGGCTATCTGTGACAAAACACAAATTAAAAGCTCAAAGTTTACAATAAAAGCCCTTTACAAAAATAATGTTCATAAACACAAATTCAATTCTAACTACTATCCATCAGTTGCAAGTGTAGATAGCAGCTCAATTGAATCAACTTGTATATTTCAAAAACATTAAACAAAACGCATAAACGCATGTGTGACAGAAAAACAGTAAATCAACAAATAAATTATTGACTTCACAAAACACAAAACAAAGACATATATCATGAATAACTCATAAATATAAATCAATGAGCAGTGAACAAAAAAAAAAAAAAAAAAAAAAACTGACTCTCCCCTTAAGTTAGATACAACAAAAAGTTTTTATTTATATTCTCCCCTTTCAAAAATAATTTCAACTCCCCCTAAACAACACAAACATGATTCCCATAAATCAATAATTTCTCTCCCTTTTTGTCACGTATTGACAAAGACAACTCATACAAAGAGTAAACAATTACCATACGCAATAAAAAATAAGAGAAAATAGAGAATCAAGGTTTTTGGAAAATAGAGACAACTCCCCCTATGAACAACAAAGGTTTAAAAAAACTCTCCCCCTATAAAAATAGGAAAAACAAAACAAGTTTTTGAAAAAAAACAGTTTTGGGGAAACTTTAAGAGGTGGGGAAAAAACACACAAACCAAAGTTAAAAACTAAGGTGAGGATACACATGAAAAAAATATTCTCTCTTTCAATAAATGCAAACTTGACATTATGTGACCCATAAACAGTTGCATGAATAGAGAAAAATATTTGCACATTGATTATCCATCATATCTCTTAAGAAAAATATTTTCTGCAGTTCACACATAAGAAATAGCATATACTAGAATGTACAAAACTAAAAAATTAATCAATCAATTTTTAAATCAAGTTGAGTACCCAATTTAGTAAAGTGTATGCATACTATGTGTGAAAACAATGAGAGATATGACTGCAAAACTGCAATATGGATACAAAAATCAATGTAATGCATGTGAATCCTAAACACAAATGAAGCATGAAAAAATATGTCATGATGCATGCTCTAATGCAGTGAAACTAAGTTCAACATAAGTTAAATTCATAAAATTGGCTTGAGCATAGAGTTTCTAATAAAACTCCAAAAATTTAAACCACTTGTTAAGTTTTTAGGAAAAAATTGACCAATTGATCATCACACAAGCTAGAATACACAATATAATGATCAATTACATCAATTCAACAAGCCAATTGCATTAATTGAACCCAATTTGAACAAAATCCCCAATTCGGGTACATTCAAGCTCTAGAATTTCCAATTTCTCAAACTTTAAACACATTTTGCATTAAGATCAAGGAACTTTTAATCTTGGATGACCACAACAAGATCACACATAATAAAATGTACCAAGTTTAGTAAAGAGTAACTTGTGTAATGTGTGCAACTAGCAAAAGCTTGAGATACATGTGAGGTGATATGTGAATAGAAATCAAACACAAAGTCTACAAAATTCATCACATAAAATTTGAAAGAGACTATCATCTAAAGAGTTACATCATATAACTCTCACATCTCCTAGAACATAAGCTTGCAATAATGTAATTTTCTTGAATTTTGCCTCATAATATACACACCAATTTTAATTATGTGATTTGACATCAAGCCTAATAGTATACACCAATTTTAAGTATTAAGCAATTAAACCGAGGCTTCACCTTATGTTCCTTTTGTGCATGTGCTATACTTTCTCGAGCACAAAATCTTATGATATGCACTAAGGTGTTCATGATTGGCTAGTGAATAGTGGTGAGATGGTTATTTATGCCTTTCTCAAAAGGATCAAGTTTGACAGTCAAATAATATGTGACTTCAAGATTAAGACAAAGTGATAAACACCATAAACATCTTTCCCACACAACATGCACTACACAACTCAAACTAGTAAAGTGCAATAAATAAGCTCATCAAAACTAAACAAGGTACATAAACTTGTTATGTAAAGATAATATGACCAATCCTTGATTATAAATTCAAGATGTGAAATACAAAACACAAAAATCCTTTTGGTTCTAAAAGAAAATTTATGACAAAAAAAAAAAACACATATTATGCTAAATGAACAATGCAAAAGCAATGCATGATAGTGCAAAACTAAGCTACAGAGGGTACACAAACAAGAAATATCAATTTCTTAATTAACCCTTGAGAACATGTACAAATTAGTATATACTCACACAAAATCAGAAATAGCTTAACACAAACTATTTAAGTTTCTCCACAATGTCAAGCATGTTCTAAATCAAGAGAAAGATATTATAACTCATGTAATCCTCAAGAAAAATAAAACAAGACACAAAATAAAATATTTTTGTCTTTTTGAAAATTTTCAATGTTTTTGGATTTTTTTTTTAATAAAAAAAACAACCAAAAACAAAAACAAAACATGTCCACAATTAATTGAAAGATTTAAATCAGAGACAAGTCAGCAACACTCACCTTAAAGGATCTTTTCTCACCCATATAGCACGATTCTTCGGCTTTGTAGGTGAAAATCCATGAGAAGCAGAGTGTATTTGAGGAATTACACCAATCTTCTGAGAAAGACTGAAATCCTGCAAATTCCTTTCACAAGCCAACAAGCTCAAATTTTTCAAAAGAATATGAAATAATTTATACAGACTTATGGCAGGAGAAATATCATCACATACCCTAGATTGAAACACAGAATGCTTAAATTTCAATTTATGACAATTAGGACGAATGTGACCACAGACACCACAAAAGTGGCAAACAGAAAAAAATTTAGGAATATCAATATTCCTAACAGTAAATCTAGTCTAAGATTTGGTTTTTGCCTCAACTAAGCACAGTTTGGTCTAATATGACCAATAACACCACAAAGGTGACAGGTAGGCACAAAAACAGATTTATTATGCTCTTTAATAGTAGGTTTAAACTTAGATTTAGAAACTTCAACTTCAACATCAGAACTTTTACCTTTGTCTAACCTAGCAAAATAAGTCTTCTCTTTATTATTCTTCTTGAAAGGAGGGATATAAACTTTTTCAACTTTAGGCTTAAGAGAAACAGAAATACTTCTGTTATCAACAGCAGGCTTGGCACTAGTCAAATTTTCAATTTTAGCTTTAGATTCAACTAACTCTTGTTCCAAGCTTTTCATCTTCTCATCTTGAGAGGAAATTTGATTTCTAAAAAATTCATTCTTTTTATTAGATTCATCCAATCTCACAATCAATTCATCTTTTTCAAGATTAGCCAATTTTAACTCTCCCTTGAATTTCTTAGAAATTTTCAAAGATTTAGATAATTCCTTATGAAGAGTTTCAAAAGCATCAAAAAAATCAACAGAAACAATAGTGTCCTTTTTATTCAAAACATCACAAAATGAGCAGAAAGACACTTCAAATTATCCATGACAATAGGGGTCAAGGATTAGCTCTTAGATCAAAAGATCTAAAATAAGAGAGCTACCCGCTTTGATACCACTTGAACGATTTTTAGACCCCTTCAACCTAATCAGATTAACCTAGTTTATTAGCCAAGTGATTAACTTAGTCAAATTATGCAAATCTAAGTTAACACAATCAAATAATCATATCAAGATATAAAGCAGCGGAAATATAAAGAACACAAAGATATGATCACCTAGGAAAACCAAACCGGTAAAAAACCTGGGGAGGATTTAACTTAGCTATCCTCAAGGTAAACTTGAATCCACTATATGAAAGTATATGAAAGAATCGAAGTTCATACAAAAGGACTTACAAGCACCTCCGCTCGACTTCCTAATGCTACCCACCAGTAGAACTTACTGACACGACCACGTGCAAGCTTTGAATCCACAGACTCCTTCTTTCTTGGATTCTCCATAAGATACAAGCACCCCCGCTTGTTTTTCTTTAAACTCCAATGGCAGCAACTGAGTTGATCATCAAGATGTTGAAGTAATCTCTACCTTGAAAACCCTAAGTTTATGTGAAGGAAAGCTCCTCAAGGATCTCACAAGAGATTCACACAAACTGCAAATATGAGCAATAATACAACCAGAGCCACACACAAAAACGTGGCTAGGGTTTCCTTTATATAGTAGGAGAAGTAGATTTGAAACCCTAATCCTTAATGGGCTTGGGCTGAGTTGGAAAATTCTGCAGAAAAATGTTCTGCCCGAGATTCGATCGATCGAGTCTAATTTTCGATCAATCGAGCCAGGCCAAAAGCCACTAATACTTCTGTAGCCACTTGATTCCAACTTTACATGAATTACACAACTTTGAGCAAGCCTAAACAAGACTAAACATATTGTTTTGATCATGGTTTGCCAACATTACACATTAGAGTTCTAAATACATCAAACCCTAAGTCTTTAGAACCTAACAGAAGAATCTTTGCATAAAGGATTTGAGAGCAGTTATAGAGGCAGTTCTACAGAAACCCAAAAAATATCTTGTAAGAATTTTACAATAATTCCAAAAACCCTCTATGCAGCCCAAATCTGTTCCATAGAAGGATTCCACACTTACCAGATCCCGTATCCAATGGGAACTAGTCATAATAAGAATTGCAAAGAGTAACACACCTTCTGAACTGCGTGATATATCAAATCTAGAAGTTGAAATTGTGGAAAATAGTCAAAAACTTTCTGCCACCGTTATTTCCTGTAAATGTAAGAACAATGCTTCAACATTAAGGCACTACATATGTTTTATAAATTCAGTTAAGCTAAAAGCGAAGTACATTAGACTATGGGGTTATAAAACAATTCATGCTTAAAAATACCAAATAAGTAAACATTCAACTGGAATCATGAATCAAGAGAACAAAAAAATTGTGAATAAAGCAGAAGGAAAAAATGACAAATCAATTATTGAAGCAGATACCATCCTCAGAAGCCTATCTTTCTCTTCACTGTTTTTTTTTTTTGGGCGGGGTGGAGGGGGGGGGGGGGGGGAGGATAGGTAACTTGCCCTAGCATACATGATAATTGTGACTTTTGTACCCTAATTATTTCCCTATTTATTGTGACTTGCACTACTTAGGTTACTTGTGAGAAAAATATCATGCAATTATGAAGATTAAATTGACAAGCAAAATAAAAATTATAGTATATAATATACTCACACATAAACAGCTCCTAGTAGACAACAATTACAATTACCATTAAAAGAGTTGAGTGGCATACATACTACTTTGGCAACACTAAGTTTGATTCAAACACAGTTATGTAGCATTGGGGGTTACCATCTCAGATGAAGGACAGCCCTACAGGACCTTTTTTAAGCAATAAAAAGACAAGCAGTTACCTCCCCATGCCCATTTGAAAATGATTTTGCACCTTCCAGCAAAGGTAGTATGATGGATTGCACACCAGATGGTGCTTTGTCAACATCCTCAAATACAACCCAAAATACATTCTGAACAGCCTGTAGAAAAGAAATTTTGAGGTTACCGTACATAAAAAATCTCCAATTTTAAGGTATTACACAAATATGTAACTATATATATTTATGTATGTTTAAATGAATTCTTTGTAAAGAAAACAAACCTGGGTAAGTGACCCGGGCTGCCATCTAAATTCACCGGGTTGCTCTGTACAAACATAACTTCCCATTAAGGTTTTACCGTCAATTTGATCATCCATGTGGATAGACAGAACTGTGGAACAGAGAGCAACAGAGAGGTTTTAGAGGTTTTTTCTTTTTTGAATAAGTAATAAAATATATATTGAAAAGGCCACAAGAAAGCCATAACTAAGTACAAAGAAGTACACAAAGGCAAACAGCCAACAAATTTCAAAAATAAAGGAAGAATTATACTTGTTTGTGTGTGGAAGCACTTGTTTTTGTATCTAATATTTGAAACAGATAAGGTAATTAACAATTAAGTAATGTAGAATGAAATTTCTTAAAATCATAAAAGATTATGGATGTAAATCTTCTTCAAGACTTATATTATCCATTAAAATTGGGGAAATTTACACTTTTCCACCCTAAACTATACCCCTTTTACACTTTGCCCCCTAAACAATCAAAATGCATGATCAACCCCCCAAATCGAAAACTTTGTAACACTTAAACCCCTGCCATTTCTTTTGTTGTTAAGCTAAAGGAATTTAGCATTAAAATACCAATTTATCACTCTACCACCTATTTTTGAGAGAGGTAAATTGGTATTATAATACTTAATTCCGCCATAATTGATACCAAAATAAACGGCAATGGGGACATTGAAAAGAGTTATAACTTTCTGGGATCAATCATGCATGTCTATAGTTCAAGGGCAAAGTGTAAAATGGGGCATAGTTCAGGGTGGAAAAGTGTAATTTCGCCAAAAATATAAGATCAACATACAACAAGTAAATAATTTTCATGCATTTTTAATCATTTCTTTGTCAAATTATGTTTTATACAATATCAAAACAAAATTACCAACTAAAAATACAATATGAAAACAAAATTACATGCATACTATTTCTTGTCAACAATCGTTTTGCCATTGCCAAATACACAACATCCACACTACATGTGACCTGTTATTGTGATTCACAATTCAATATTGAAATCTCCCCTCAACAGTTTTTATTGAGAAATTTATATTGATTCCCTACTACTTTTTGTTTTTTTTTTGATAGGTATTCCCTACTGCTTTTCTAAAACATTGAAACAAACAATGTTGACATATTACAGGATATAAAATTTGATATACACCACTATATAAGAATCTAAATTTATAAGAAACAACATAAAGAATGCTGAATGATAAGAAATTACTTAGCCAGGAATAGGCAACATAAACCTACTAAATGACTTCCTACAGAAATAAGTTTAGAGAAGTTCAGTCTCATTATTCTGACACACACATTAAATTCTAAGTGCTTCAAATTCAAGTACTGGGCTTCTGGAACCATATTTACTAGAGCATCAAACCCAATGAGGGACTCTTCTTTTTATTTTTTACAAGTTTTTGGGGAGTGTCTATTATACACACACACACTTGCATACATAGTACACACCCCAAAAACAAGGGAAATCGTGACATCAAGTCATGATTTCGAAGTTTGCAATCGTCACTTGAAGTCACGATTTCCCTTGTTTTTGGGGAGTGTGTACTATGTGTGCATTAAGTGACGTGCAATAGACATTTCCCTTTTTATAAAAGTAAGAGTTTTATTTAAAGAAAATGAAAAGTATGTACCCAAGCATACAAGGTGTATACCTGGGTAGCAAACAACAACCAGGTAAAAACTACAGCAATCAAGAAATTCCACCATATTAGGAAATAAAAAAAGGCCAGTTGATGAAGCTATCCAGTCATACAACAATGGTAATAGAATCATTTTCAGTTCTGGAGGAGTTTGGTCATAATAATTTGGAGCCTTTTTTTTATTGTCCCCTCTCCTATAAGGAAAAACAAATCCAACAAAACTAAACAGGCTGAACTAAACCGAACATATCTGAGGTAAAACAATACCAAAGATGCTCACAACTAATCCACTGAACCAGACATAAACAAATGGGCCAAGCACTACGAGTCTAAGGAAGACCAAACTTTAATTACATAGTAGAGCATCCAACCCAAAAGCACAAGCTAATAGGTGAAGAAGCCGAACTAGAACATACCCCCGTAACCAAGCTCACACAGCCAATGTGAGACACTTTCTTTCACAATATTTAGATCTATTTCCATACAATGATATAAGCAGCATAAAATGAAAATTCACTTCCAAAAATAAATATATCTAATGAAATAAATCCAAAAGGTAAAACAGAAGTCCAAATGAACCGACTGCAAGTACAATGGGGAAGAAAAGAAAGGACATACCTTGGTTCCTACTACCCTGGGCCAACTTGTGAATAAGAGCAGACTTCCCAGCGCCAGCAGGACCATATAGAAGAACAGGCCACTTTTGACTTACTGCCAACATAACCATCTCAAAACTTTTCTTCACAGCAAATGTCAAAAAGAACATATTTCCAACTGATGTATCCTCCCTGAATATATAAAATAAATGATCAAATGCGAACATGAAAAACCAACAGAACTATGAAGTAGGTTACACACTATCAAAAAAATTTTAGGTTGGGGCGAGCAAACACAAATACACCCAAATTTATACTAAAGAAAAATTAGAAATACTAATGCACATGTTGCAAACAGATTCCAAAACCTTTTTTTAACAAGAAAAATAAGAGATCATTTCTAAATCCTACCCTGTAGCAAGCCTTTTACTCCAAGTTGGTGGTTCAATCTCATCAACCTGTGAAGAGGAAATGGCCAGAGAACAGAGGCCAAAAGAGTAAAGATAGTTCTCTTGGTTGAAATCAATGCTTCTACTAGGAGAACTCAACTCATTTTGTTTAGATGACTTAATATGCAAACCAGCCTTCTTCAGTGATGTATCTTGACAGAACTCCTTCCAGCTGAAAATGGCAAAAGCAAAATGAATATAAAAAAAAAATATATATATATATATATAAGCTGTTTAAATTTTAATTTGAGAATTAACAATTTGCTCAAAGAGTTAGACATAACCAACCGCAAAAAACATGAGAATGCTTCTGTGGCCCCAATACTGAAGTGTGGAGTTGGTATGTGGCTTGTTTTCAGAATGACTGATAGTATCTGTATCCCACACCATTTAATGTCTGCAATTACAGTATTATCTGCAGCACTGCTGTTCAGGTCAGGATTGGATGTCTGCTTTACAAGATCCAAGAAACAGGACCAGTTCCAGTTCGTAAGTTTAGAAAAGATTTCTGAATCCATGAGGAGGAGGCGGTAAGATGTCCGAGCAGCACATAATCTAAGAGTTCCAAACTGACAAAACAAAATATAATTCAAATAAAGAAACAAAAAGAAAAAATTGCCCGTGAAATAATTATTTTTTTTTTCTTGAGAGAGAGAGAGAGACAAAAATTAATGACATGTGCTGTTCAAAACAATACCAACATTGATTCCTCTAAGAAAGCTCAATTAACATACCTTACCACATAGCCAAGGATTTTTTCCTTCCTTTGAAATGCGCTCAAAAGCGAGTAAATTCAAAATATTTTAATATAGACCTGCACCAAGTAACCAGAACATAATTAGCGTAAAAGCATAAAAATAAAATTCCTCAAACTAAAATCAAATATCCAATGAGCAACCTTGTAGCACATCCAAAAACATTCAAATATCAAACAGTTCAGAAATTGTGTAGCAAAATGCATACATAACTGAACCAGATATAAATAGCCACTGCCTGACCTATATCATTTTTTCACTTCTCTAAACTCCAGGATCCATCTAGAGGGTTAGCCTTTGCCATAAAAAGGAGGGTGAATTTTTGATTAGGTGCAATGGTTAAAGAATTACACAAAAAACACGTCAGCTTACCCCAATAAAAAAGGAGCCAATTCAAGGGCGCGACAGAAGGCCAAGCAAGCAAGCTCGTGAAGATCAAGACCCCTCCCAGCTTGATTGTAGTGCTCAGTTACGGAAACAACTTCATTCAAATCTTCATCTTCTTCGACCTCCACTGACATGTTATTCGCATTGGACTTGCCCAGATGCCAAAGCAAGCCCACAGCTTTGTCCACTATCTTTCTGGCTATCGGGCGAAAACATCCCATCAAAGGAATGGTATAACTTGGGTGCAGAAACACCTCCCCCAGCACCTTTACCACCTCCTATTCTGTCACAATGTCTCTCTGCACAAGCCCAAATTAAAAAAAAAAAAAAAAAAACACGTAATACTAAAACAAACAAACAAACAAAAATCATTCAAATTAAAATTTTCAATTAGTTCAACTAGCTCTCTCTTTGAGTTATTACTAAGTAACCAAAATCCCATATAGATTATCCTTTGAAATGCACACAGAGTTATCTTGACAGCTCTTGGATTATGAGCAAACTGGAACTCCTTTGGCGCTTTTTTGCTTTTTGGGGCTACATTTTTGCACTTCATGCAAACGCTTTCCATTAGACTACACAAGACTTTGCCATTCCATTTCTTCCTTAGATGCATTTTGTTTTCCACTATTTCTAATTGGGTTTCTGGTCACTTGGTGCCCTTCCTGGTCAGTTCCCTATTGTGACAAAGTACTTCTGGCATAGCTATTGGCATTTCAGGGCTGATTCCATCATCCTTCTAAGTTATAAAAATATTTTGGAATGCAGGCCAGACTACAAGGATTAAGTTTTGAAAAACTGGAATTAGTATATATATTTTCCTAAATTTTATTTGGGCCTTATATATTGAAAAGGCTAACGTAATTACTTATTACTCACCTAGATACTGTTGTAGATTAGAATTCTGATTTTGTGTCTGTTATTTATTGAAGTCTAAGTTATAGGCTATGTGACTTGCTTCCTTTATATCGGTAGGTGATGTGGTCTTATTTTTTGTTAGGATTTGAGCAGCTATGAAAAGCTTATTAAAAGGTCGATAAATCAAATACGTAGGTCAACGAAAGTTGTCAGGTGAGATAGATTTGATTATTGCTGCATTCTAGCGAAATGTTTAATTATCAATGAATTTTTTTTGGTTTGTCTTTATTATCTGTATTACTTTATCTAAATTTTTTTATCATGATGAGTATTATAATGGCATCAATGTTTTCACTTCACCCCAGCGAATTGCAGCATGTCACTGATATGAAGGACCTAGTTTTTGCTTTACTTGTTTATAAATTAAAAAAAAAAAAAAAAAAAAAAGTTTTTGCTTGCCTTTACAGCTGGTCAGACCAGTAAATTAAGTGCCAGCCCTTTTGCCCTGGACTGCCTTAAGGGTTTATTTATTATTATTATAAATTACTGTATTATTCAAGACTTTGAACTAAAAAAGTGATTGTTACTGATCAAACTGGCTGATTTATGATCTTTCATTCATTTGAGAGGCTCTGCAGCTCATAATTTTTTTTTTGTGACGTTTGATGGTCTTAGACATTCTGACTATTATGCTCTGGTGAAGTTCAAATTGAAAATTTGTTCTAGTTCTTATAGGATATTGACAGTAAATCCTTTTTTTTTATAAAGTAAACAGTAATCTAAAAGAGATGATATTAATATATTTCCCAATTTTGATGGTACAGGTTCTCTCCTATTGTATCAGCCCTGATAATGACACTTTTGCGTGTGCATATGTCATTGTTCTTGTTACCTCACAGGTAAAACATGTTTAATTCATTGTGTTTGGGGCTGGATGTTCATTAATGAGATCATTGGTTAGTGACAGTTTGATGCTCCTGTGTTCTAACTTCATCTACACATTAGGATGCAAATAATTTCTTTCAAAACTTCAAGATATTGCAATAATGAGGACGGCTAGTTTCAAGGTTATTGTTTATGCTTGATTTTTTTTTTTAAAAAAAAAGGTTGGAAGTTTGATTTTGAATGGTGTAATTGGTTGTGGTTGGGGATTGATTTTGATTTGATACGTTTTAGGGATATCTCAATGATACAAATTCTAGAAGCCTTCAGGGAAGGCTTTCTTTTTGTATAAAATTGGAAAAAAAGGTTTGAAGTTCATGAATCGGTTCAAATGACTAAGGAGGATAGCCTTCAAGATGTAGCTCTTTGTTCATATATTGTTATTCTTGAAATAGACAGACTGAGACAGACATGCATTTTTCACAAACCCTCACACCAATCACAGCAATCCTAATCACAAGGAAGGTGCATATCATTTCTTCATATGTATGCGTGTGCTTGTGCTGCATGCACGTGTTTATAGAAAGCAATCAGATGCTCCTTTCCTTGGATTTGTATTTTGTAAGAATAAAGTTTTTCTATACCCAAGTAAATCATCTTTCTAGCGACATTGTTTTTTGAATTTGCTGAAGGATATAGAATTTTCTTTGCAAATTGCTCAATAGGTTGGTTTGCTGAACCAACCTACCCACAAACAGAAAGAAAAAAGATGAAGTAATAAATTGGCTTATAAGTAAGACCCAAACACACTTAATAAAGTTACAAAGAACAATAGTTGTCAAAGTTGAGTTGAATTGTTAAATACAAGAATTATAAAGAGTTAAAACAAACTAATAGATAGAAGTATTCTGAGCAATGATAATTAAAGTCCATTTAGCAATAATAATTCGTAATTTTATTGTATTTGAAAACAATGGATGATTTTCAAGATTTTATCTTAGCAATAATAATTACTGTGTTCATTGTATTATAAAACTATATGTCAAATGAACAAATAGTTTATATATTTTATTTTCTTGCTAATAATATTGCAAGGTCTTACAAAAAATTTGTCAGACAGTTTTAGATACAGCAAAAAAATAACTCAAAAATTCATATATTAAAACTTCTAAAAAACCAAAATATATTAAAGAATCAGATGATTCACTGCTTAGAAATTATTGAAACAAAACAATATATATATATATATGACTAAAAAATAGAGAAATATAAGAGAAAGATGAATTACATTCAAAAGAATAATTTCAATTATTGCAAGCTTTTTTATCTTGTAAAAAAGGCTAAAGAGAGTTTGGTGGTTTATGTACGGAAATTACTTTTTAAAAAATACATGAAAAACCATAAAATAAATTTTTTTTTTAACAAAATAGAGGAAAAGAAAATAATATGAGAAGAACTCATACCTCTAATTGGCTTTTAAAAAAAAAATATTGGAGTTTGCTTTGCTTTTAAATAAAATGATAAATTATCAATATTTGAGTTTGAGTTAAAGTTTGACTTGTTAGAAAGAGAGCGTTTCACTCTTTGTTAAGGTTGAATTAAACAAAAATAATTTTACATAAAAAAAATGATAAAAAGTTTGAGTTTTAGTTGAACTTGTTATAGAGATAGAGTTTCGCTCCTTGTTATAGAGATAGAGTTTCGCTCCTTGTTAAGTTTAGACTAAACAAAAATAATTTTATTTAAATAAAATGATAATTTTATTTAAATATTAATGATAATGATGAGTTTGAGTTTAATTTGGACATGTTAGAAAGATAGAGTTTCACTTCTTGTTAAGTTTGGACTAAACAAAAATAATTTTATTTAAATATTGTGCTAACGTGGAAAATTGTAGGAGTTTCAGAGGTTTCGGTTATATATATATATATATATTGTGGGGGGAGAAAAAGCCCAACCCAGCGTATTGGGCCCAAGGCCCTATATGAGAAACACTGTTTGTCCGAGGAGATGAAGACACTCAGTCAGGGGCCCATGTAAAAGGAGAATGTCTGGAGATGAATACGTGCACTATCCGAGGAGACGTTCATATGTCCGAGGAGTTCGATATCCTCGGATCCGACGAAGTTTTGCCCGACACGTGTATGGGAGGTTCAAGTGATTTGTTTGACAAGTGTTAAGAGGGAAAGGAGTCTCGGACACGCATGAAGGTAACAGGAACAGAGAAATATCAAGGAGACAGACTTCAACCACCGCATTTAATGCACTGCACCTACCTTCCTGGCCGCATTTATGTGGAGAAGACCCCTGAATAGTGTATTCTCAGCTACCGCCACTCAGACAGGGCTAAAGGGGGAGTGTGATGGGACATGCACTCAAGTGGGCGTCTGGATGATGAACAAGTGGACGGTGAAGATGTGGAAAGGCAGTACTATATAAGAGAAAGGTGTCTCTGATAGAAGGGGGGGGGGAAATCAGAAGTAGAATAAGAGTGTATTTCATTACTGTAGCTCCTAGAATTGTAATCCAAGTTTATCAATAAACAACACCTCTTCGGACGTGATATTTACATCCGTCCGAGCAGATATTAATACAAATTCACCCACCAACATTGTTGTTTGATACTGTTATTTCATTGTTAGCCTAGCTCTTTCACCCACTCTCTACAAATTTATTGTTTTGGGTTCAGTGGGCTCCAAATCCACACCTTCTTGGGCTTGGGCTGCAAAATCTGACCCTACAATTGGCGCCGTCTGTGGGGAGAGCTTGTGCAAGAGTGAAAACAACAGTTGATAATGGCAGGACAAGGTGAACAACAAGCAGAATCCAGGGCATCCCAACATGTGGACCATTTTGTCAACTTAGAGAGGAGGCAAAATCGTGAGGGCAGTGTACACACTGTGCGCCTTAGCCAGAGCCAATCACAGGGCGGAAGTCACATGTCCCATGCAGAGAAGAACCGTGACTTACAACTGGAAGTGGAAAAACTAAAGAGGGAGTTGCGCCACGCAAAGAGGAAACGGGCTTCCTCGTACTCTGAGGATGATCTTGATGACGAGCAGGACGTCTCTTATCAACGCAAATCTAAGACACCAGCTAGCGAGTCCTACACCTATGTAGAGGAGTCCCATCGTAAAAGGGAGCGTAAGAGCCCATCACGCGAGGACATGGAGAACGATGCCATGAACAGGGCTCTAAATCAGATATCTAAGTCACCCTTCACGCGCAGGATAGAGGAGGCCAGACTCCCTCGGCGTTTTAACCAGCCAACGTTCACCATCTACAACGGTAAAACTGACCCCGTGGAGCATGTGAGTCATTTTAACCAGAGGATGGCCGTCTACTCCAGAGACGAAGCTCTGATGTGCAAGGTTTTCCCCTCCAGTCTTGGGCCTGTTGCCATAAGGTGGTTTGACGGTTTGAAGGCAGGCTCCATCAACTCCTTCAAGAAGCTCACTCAGGCATTCGGCTCCCGTTTTGTCACATGCCGAAGAGTAGCCAGACCCTTCTCTTCACTGCTATCCTTGTCCATGCAGGAAGGCGAGTCCTTGAAGGCATATTCAGACAGATACTGGGAGATGTTTAATGATGTAGAGGGCAACAATGATGCAATGGCCCTCAGCACGTTCAAGCTCGGCCTCCCCACTGATCACGGTTTGAGGGCATCTCTATCTGGCAAACCGGTCACCAACGTGCGTCAATTAATGGACCGCATAGAGAAGTACAAGAGGGTTGAAGAAGACCAGCAACAGGGCAAGGGAAAGGACAAGGTTATCCCTCAGGAGAGGAGGGATTCGCGGTCGGACCGGTACAATTACAATAAACCGCGGAGGGATTTTGCCGGGCAATCAGGATCGACGAATCCTCAATCGGTCAACACCGTGTTCAAAGAGCCAGTACACCAGGTCCTGGAAAAAATCAAGAACGAGTCGTTCTTCCGGTGGCCGAACAAGATGATAGGAAACCCCGAGAAACGCAACCATAATCTCTACTGCCAGTACCATCAAGACCACGGGCATACCACGGAGGATTGTAGGAGCCTGTGGGATCACCTGGACCAACTGGTTCGCGATGGTAAACTAAAACACCTCCTGCACCCCTCCAGCGGCCGAGGACAGACGGGCTCGGGGCCACGCAGAGATGACCCCTCAAAGCCGCCGCTAGGCACTATAAACGTCGTCTTCGCCGCGCCGGGGAGAACAGGGTCCTGGCCATTGAAAGTCATGTCGGTAGGCCGACCATCCGCAGGGGAGTCAAGCCGAGGACCGAAGAGAGCTAAGTCTGGTGCCCCGCTGGTTATGGGATTCTCGGACGAAGACATGATTGGCACCATCCAACCCCATGATGACGCACTAGTCATCACCCTCAGAATAGGAGGGTACGATGTAAAGAGGGTGATGGTGGACCAGGGCAGTGCTGTGGAGATAATGTACCCAGACCTCTACAAGGGGCTAGGCCTAAAACCCCAGGACCTGACGCCATACGATTCCCCCCTCTTGAGCTTTGAAGGAAGGCCTGTCATCCCGAAAGGCCGGATACGCTTACCAGTGCAGTCCGGCTCCGAGGTGGTGGAGTTGGACTTTATAGTTGTGGACGCATATTCGCCCTACACGGCACTCGTAGGCAGACCTTGGATTCACGCACTTGGGGCTGTTCCCTCTACTTTGCACCAGAAGGTCAAATATCCATCAGAAGGGCAGATACGTGAGATCCGAGGAGACCAGTCTGTTGCTCGACAGTGCTTAGTAGCTGTCATTCAGCATAAGACCCCAGCCGAGTCCTCGGATGTAGCTGGGAGGGATTTATAGCAACTACAGTCTTGGGGATTGCCCTTTGAAGAACCAGATGAAGGCACTCGATGTGAGGATCTAACGAAAGTGGTCATTGGAGATGATCTTGATAGGTTCTTTCAAGTCGGATCTCAGCTGCCTCTTCAAGAGAAGGAAGAGCTGATAGAGTTCCTCAAGCGAAATCTCGATGTGTTTGCCTGGAGTGCTTACGAAGCCCCAGGGGTAGACCCGGAGTTTATATGCCACCACTTGAAGGTGAATCCACTAGTCACCCCCAAGAAACAGCCTATTCGGCGCCCATCCAGGGAGCATGCTGATGCAGTGAGAGACGAAGTAGCGAAACTCAAAGAAGCTGGGGCTATCAAAGAAGTTTTTTATCCCGAATGGCTGGCAAATACCGTGGTGGTAAAGAAGAAGAGTGGGAAGTGGCGAGTATGCGTAGACTTCACGGATTTGAATAGGGCATGCCCCAAAGATCCGTTCCCTATGCCAAAAATTGATCAGCTGGTCGATGCCACTGTCGGCCACCCTCGGATGAGCTTCCTAGACGCCTTCCAAGGCTACCACCAGATACCATTAGCCCCGGAGGACCAGAAGAAAACTGCTTTTGTCACCCCTATTGGCAACTACCACTATAAAGTGATGCCGTTGGGCTTGAAGAACGCGGGAACTACCTACCAGAGGATGATGACGAGGATGTTCGAGCCACAGCTGGGCAAGAATATCGAGGTTTACATAGATGACATGGTGGTGAAGAGCAAAGTTATAGCCAAGCATGTGAAGGACCTTGAAAGTACCTTTGAGATTCTACGAAAGTACAAGCTACGACTAAATGCTTCTAAGTGCTCGTTTGGGGTAGGGTCCGGAAAGTTTTTAGGATACATGGTCACGCACAGAGGAATTGAAGTCAACCCCAACCAGATAAAGGCCATTAACGATCTACGAGCTCCTCGGAATCCCAAGGAGGTTCAGAAACTAACCGGAATGACCGCTGCCCTCAATCGGTTCATCTTTAGATCAGCAGACAGGTGTCGCCCCTTTTTCTCTCTACTCAACAAGTGGAAGGGATTCGAATGGACTGAGGAATGTGCTTTGGCATTCCAGCAACTCAAGGATTATCTGGCCTGACCACCTATCATGTCCAGTCCTGAGCCTGATGAGGTACTGTTCGCCTACATTGCTGTGGCTCCCTATGCGGTGAGCCTGGTGTTGATACGATCAGACTCTGGTGTGCAAAGGCTTGTTTATTACGTAAGCAAGTCGCTGCATGAGGCTGAGATTCGCTACTTGCCTCTGGAGAAGGCTATCTTAGTAGTAGTGCTTGGCACGCGGAAGCTACCTCACTACTTCCAGGCCCACACGGTCGTCGTTCTCACACAACTCCCACTCAAAGCTATACTTCGAAGTGCTGATTACACTAATCGGATTGCCAAGTGGGGTACAATCTTAGGGGCTTTTAATATAAGATATATGCCTCGCACATCGGTCAAGGGACAGGTCCTCGCGGATTTGGTGGCTGAGTTCACGGAGCCCCAGTTAGAAGAAGTAAAGCCCACGTCAGGCATGGATGAAAAATCAGTTGGCATGATCTCCCAACCGAATCCCTCCCATTGGGAAGTATACGTTGATGGAGCGGCAAATCAGAGAGGTTCTGGAGTTGGGCTAGTATTGATATCCCCCGAGAAAATCATCATCGAGAAATCGTTAAGGCTGGACTTCTCGGCAACGAATAATGAAGCGGAGTATGAGGCCCTACTGATGGGAATGACTATGGTCCGTAGAATGGGTGGGAAGTCCGTGGAGTTGTTCTCGGACTCAAGATTGGTAGTAGGTCAAGTACAAGGCGAGTTTGAGGCAAAAGACGAAAGGATGCAGGGGTACTTGGGTCGTGTTAAACATTTGCAATCAGAGTTTGACTTTTTCAGTTTGCTGCACATCCCCAGAAGTGGCAACTCACATGCTGACTCTTTGGCCACGCTTGCCACCTCTTCGGCTCAAGACCTGCCGAGGATCATCCTCGTTGAGGACTTGCACAGGCCTACAGAGGCGAAGTCAGGGGCAGTCCAGGTTCACCAGGTCAGGGCCGGGCCGTGTTGGATGGACCATTTAATCAAATTTCTCAAAGAAGACATATTGCCTGAAGAGAAGGGAGAAGCTGATAAAGTTCGGAGGAAGGCGACTAAGTTCTGGTTATCCGAGGACCAGAAACTATACAGACGCTCCTACTCGGGACCATACTTGTTATGCATGCATCTCGAGGCAACTGAGACATTGCTAGAGGAGCTACACGAAGGAATCTGTGGGAGCCACACTGGAGGTAGGTCCTTGGCTCACCGAGCCCTCACCCAAGGCTATTGGTGGCCTAACATGCAAAAGGAGGCACACGAGTATGCCAAAAGGTGTGATCAATGTCAGCACTTCGCTCCAAAAATTCACCAGCCAGGGGGGAATCTTAATCCGCTATCTAGCCCATGGCCCTTCGCCCAATGGGGCTTGGATATTGTGGGACCCTTCCCCAAAGCTGCAGGAAACAAGAAGTACCTCCTGGTCGGAACAGACTATTTCACCAAGTGGGTTGAAGCCGAGCCACTAGCCAATATCAGAGACGTTGATGTGCAAAAGTTCGTGTGGAAGAATATTGTCACTCGGTTTGGAGTTCCTCACACTCTCATCTCGGACAACGGCTTGCAGTTTGATAGCAGGGCATTCAGGAATTACTGCAGTGAGCTGGGAATTATGAACAGATACTCCACTCCAGCCTATCCCCAGGGTAATGGACAAGCAGAAGCCGTCAACAAGGTCATACTGAATGGCTTAAAGAAGAGGCTAGATGATGCAAAGGGCAGATGGGTAGACGAACTGCCGCACGTACTTTGGGCTTACAGGACTACGCCTTGTAGGTCTACTGGGGAGACCCCCTTCTCAATGACCTATGGGGCTGAAGCTGTCATTCCTTTGGAAACCGGGTTCCCAACGATAAAAACTAGCTCATTCAGTCCAGCCGACAACGATGAGCAACTACAAAAGAGCTTAGACTTGATTGAGGAAAGGAGGGAGAATGTAATGGTTCGGCTGGCACATTATCAACAGAAACTCAGGCAAGGCTATGATGCTAACGTAAAGCTAAGGCCTCTAGAGCCTGGTGATCTAGTGCTGAGGAAAGTTGTGGGCACCGCAAAGAACCCGGCTTGGGGAAAACTAGGACCCAATTAGGAAGGACCGTATCGCATCACCTCAGGAGCAGGCATTGGGGCATATTTCTTAGAAGACCTAGATGGTCATGTAATACCGCGTCCATGAAATGTAAATAACCTCAAGAGGTACTTTTATTAATCAAATTTTTTCTTCAACCGACGTGTCAATTCACTGCGTAAAGTATTCTCTCAAGTGTTTAAACTTAAATCCAGTCATGCCTGTAGCCCTCGGACCAGATGACTAGGGTCAGTTAACACTCATTCGCCACTAGTTTAAGTGTTTAAACTTAAATCCAATCATGCCTGTAGTCCTCGGACCAGATGATTAGGGTTAGTTAACACCGTTAGCTCAAGTGTTTAAACTTAAATCCAATCATTCCTGTAGTCCTCGGACCAGATGATTTGGGTTAGTTAGCACTCAGTTACAGTTCTATAGTGTTTAAACTTAAATCCAGTCATGCCTGTAGTCCTCGGACCAGATGACTAGGGTTAGTTAACACTCCGTTACAGTTCTATAGTGTTTAAACTTAAATCCAGTCATGCCTGTAGTCCTCGGACCAGATGACTAGGGTTAGTTAACACTCCGGTGCAGTTCTCTAAGTGTTTAAACTTAAATCCAGTCATGCCTGTAGTCCTCGGACCAGATGACTAGGGTTAGTTAACACTCCGGTGCAGTTCTCTAAGTGTTTAAACTTAAATCCAGTCATGCCTGTAGTCCTCGGACCAGATGACTAGGGTTAGTTAACACTCCGGTGCAGTTCTCTAAGTGTTTAAACTTAAATCCAATCATGCCTGTAGTCCTCGGACCAGATGATTTGGGTTAGTTAGCACTCAGTTACAGTTCTATAGTGTTTAAACTTAAATCCAATCATGCCTGTAGTCCTCGGACCAGATGATTTAGGTTAGTTAGCACTCAGTTACAGTTCTATAGTGTTTAAACTTAAATCCAATCATGCCTGTAGTCCTCGGACCAGATGATTTGGGTTAGTTAGCACTCAGTTACAGTTCTATAGTGTTTAAACTTAAATCCAGTCATGCCTGTAGTCCTCGGACCAGATGACTAGGGTTAGTTAACACTCCGGTGCAGTTCTCTAAGTGTTTAAACTTAAATCCAGTCATGCCTGTAGTCCTCGGACCAGATGACTAGGGTTAGTTAACACTCCGGTGCAGTTCTCTAAGTGTTTAAACTTAAATCCAGTCATGCCTGTAGTCCTCGGACCAGATGACTAGGGTTAGTTAACACTCCGGTGCAGTCCTCTAAGTGTTTAAACTTAAACCCAATCATGCCTGTAGTCCTCGGACCAGATGATTAGGGTTAGTTAACACTCGAATACATTCGAATCCCATAATCCTTGAACCAAACGACAGGTTAGTCAATACCCCCACGCAGCTATTGTCACTGGGGCTTAGTGCTAAAATTCCTGATTGCGTTTAAATTGATTCTAACTTATAAATGTCTTCCTTAGTTATGTTTAATTTGAAACCGAGGGATAATAACTTATGTTTAATTTGGAAAGACATGCGAAACTCGCATAAGTACTCATTCCAATCATTACTCATCAATAACTCTTATTCGGCCTATCCTTTTCAATATTAATTTCGATTACTCACACCATCAGTATGATGTATCAATCAAGTTATTTGCATTATTATGTCATAATTGCAATGTATAGTTATATGTGTGGCAATAATAAGTAATAAAACATGTATCAAAAGCATCAAAGACAAATAGGGAGCCATTCCATTTAAAAAAAAAAAAATATATATATATATATATATATATATATATACAGGGTCAGCAAAACAAAAAAGGAAGAGTTACAATTTCTTAAACAAAGAACAAAAAGTACAAGTGCAAAATAAAAGCCCTATGTATCTACTCTTTCGCTGGAGGAAGCACGGGGTCAGCAGCCTGGCCTGTCCGAGCAGTTGCTTCAGGGGCTTGGTCCTTGGACTCAGAAGGAACTTTCTCTTCGCCTGACCCTTGGCCTTTTTCTTTGGCTGGCTCAGCTGACTTATCTTTGTCGCCTGGCTGACCAGCTTCCTTGCTTGCACCAAGGGTGGACGGGGGAGCTTGGCTGATCTGACTTGGCCCAGAAGCCTCAGGAAGCTGAGGGGCAGAAGGATCATCCACTGGGATCTCTTGGATATCGGGATCGTAGTAGATGCTCCCAGGTAACCTCAGGGAAGAGTCCGAGGGTACCCCAGCAGCGTCCAAATCTTTTTCCCAAGTTTTGTCGCAGTATTCACGACAAACTGAGGCAAACTGCTCAGTAAGCTGCTGCGCGGTCACCTCTGCCCCCAGCTGATACGCAACCTTCTTCTCAGTCTCAACTGACTCCTTGGCCAGTTGAGCCTTTTGCTCAGCAGCTTTGGCGTTCTCTTTGGCCTTCTGGAGCTCAGCTCTGAGGCCCTTCACTAGCTCCCTTTCGGTCGCCAAGTTGACCTCAGACGCATTCAGCAGTTTTCGCTGCTCCTCGACCTGCTTTTGAACATTTTTAATCCCGGCGTCGAGGCTTCGCTTCTGAGAGGTCATCTCTTTGAGCTCCTCGGACATCAAAGCATGTTCCTCCTTCAGCTTGCCAAGAGATGCCTCTGCCTCCAACTGGGACTAGGCCGCTGCTTGGGCTTTGAGCCAGGACTCCTTGTTACACCCCTCGGCCACATAGACCTGCTGAGTAATCTGCATGACAACATTTTCAATATTAGGTTAAGAAAAGAAATAAAGCCAATCAAGTATAAAACCTAAATTCAGAAAGGGTGCACTTACCATGGCTAAATCCCTCTTAAGGGACATGAAAAGCTCCTGCTGGTTGAAACGCCTGAAGGACTCCATGTCGTGGGGGAGGAGGAGTGGTTGCTGCAGGGCCTCGGCGACATAGCCTGCCCTTCCTCCGTCATAATTCCTGAGGGAGGTATCCCACAGGATTGGAGAGCCATCCAGCTCCAACTTCGGAGACCAGATTCGCAGTCCTCCTCCTCGGCGTACATCTGCCACTAAAGCCTCCTCTCAGCTTTCAGTAGATGAGGCCCTGTGGGTTCGGTTGTCTTTCACCACCTTCTGCTGCTTAGCCCCCTTAGTTGGTAGCACTTGTTTTTCCCCAACCTCAACGTGGGACCTCTTCTTCTGCAGGTTCGGCATGGGTTTCAAACTTGGGTCAGGGACCTGGGTAGGCACTGGAGGAAGTGTCACCACTGTTTTGGATGTCCCAACATCTTTCGGCTCGGGCTTTTTGCCCCTGCCCTTCATCAAATTCCTCAGATCCATATCGTCGTCCGAGGAGTCTTCTAAATGAGTGGCTAGTAGATTTAGGTGAACGCCTGACTGCTCGTAGGTTTCTTCCTCGGCATCTGAGACCTCTACCACCTGGTTTACTCCTGAAGCTTCTCCCTCAAACTGAAATCCGTCTATTTGCTCTTCTAGCGAGGAAGTGGAAGAGCCGGCCCCCTCACCTTCAATCTCTTGTCCGAGGGGAACTTGCTGGAGTGGTTGGACAAGGGGAGGTATAGCCCGAGGGTTTGGATGGGGCGCCGGTGGAAGATCGTCTGGTGCCAAGAAACCTTTCCGACCGACGTCTATACGTGCAAGGCGATGATCTCCCCGGACAATTGCGTTGCCGACCGGTTGGAAACCCTTTGGCTTCCCTGTGTATCCCAAAATGAGGGGAGCAAATCGTAGTTGCCCGTCCTCGCTCATGAAGATCTCTGACCTTAAAAGGTGATTGAGGGCGGCAATATTTGTAAGGCTGAGCCGAGGAGAAACTTGCCTCTTATCTGTTACAAGTCACAAAAAAGTGGTTAGAAACTCAGAAATAGCGACCGAAGAGGAATCAGAAACCGTTAAAAGACGAGAACCCTAAGCCTATGGTTAGTGTGCCTAAATCTAACATGTCCCACCTGGCTTCCCATGCTTGGTTGGGCAACCACAGCCGTCATGCCATGCGCCCGAGACGATCACATAGTCGTCTTTCATCCCTTTGTTGGATTTGGGAAGGCAGGAAATGAGCCTGACAACATCCGACCGGGATTTTAAGTAATACCCAGCGTCTTGCTGGCTATGGCATTCGTATATATGTACTACATCGAGCCAAGTGAGTCCCAATTCCATGTGGAGGTTAAGGTCCTCAATCGCTCCTAGGATCCTAAACATATTGGGCGCGCATTGTCAGGGAGTAA
The DNA here is from genome assembly GCA_019022515.1 of Quercus aquifolioides. NCBI lineage: Eukaryota > Viridiplantae > Streptophyta > Magnoliopsida > Fagales > Fagaceae > Quercus > Quercus aquifolioides. The sequence goes on from JAFHAW010000102.1 coordinate 110,107, forward strand.
GCCTATGGTTCCGAAGGTAACTACTGGTGATGGGACCCATGGGGATTGTCATTCCCCCTTCTTTGAAGGCAATGAGGGGGATAACCACCTCTCCCGTCTTCCGGTCTGTTAGTATCTTTTCTGGGGGGGCAATACCTCACACCCACGTTAGGGGGTATGCGATACGCGGCCCTAAATGCCTCTAGTTGCTCAGGGCTATCCACCATGTACTCGAGTTTTCCCATGGTGCTCAAATGAAACGGTTGGCCGAAGAGAGAACTAAATGATTTGGTGGACGATAACTCACCAGGACTAAATCGGAGAGAAGATTTCAGGCTCGTAGAAGGGTTCGTGATGATTCTGGGGAGGTCTGAAATCAGCGACTGAGAGATTTGGACGGAGTGGCGCGTCTGTTCTTGCTGGAGCGTCTGAAGATTTGCAAAGTGAGGAAGAAATAACTTCCTCTGAAGTTTTATACGGGGACAAGCGAAGGGTCAGGGGCACTCCCGCCCAAATCCTGAAGAAAAACCACAGCCGTTGGATCAATCAGTCACCGTTGGATACGAAGGACAAAACGCCACCTGGTGCAGTTAATGCAGCGCCTTGGGAATAGGGAAACCGCAGCGGCATTAATGAGGCGTCTGTTCCCACGTCTACACACGTGCCAGCTCGGTTGTGCGTGTTCCCAAGCTTTTGCTCCGAGGCAAGTCAAAATCTTACTTTTTCTCCTCGGATGCGAGGGAAAAACTACAATTTCGAGGGGCTAATGTGGGGGGAGAAAAAGTCCAACCCAACGTATTGGGCCCAAGGCCCTATATGAGGAACACTGTTCGTCCGAGGAGATGAAGACACTCAGTCAGGGGCCCATGTAAAAGGAGAATGTCTGGAGATGAATACGTGCACTATCCGAGGAGACGTTCATACGTCCGAGGAGTCCGATATCCTCGGATCCGACGAAGTTTTGCCCGACACGTGTATGAGAGGTTCAAGTGATCTGTTTGACAAGTGTTAAGAGGGAAAGGAGCCTTGGACACACATGAAGGTAACAGGAACAGAGAAATATCAAGGAGACAGGCTTCAACCACCGCATTTAATGCACTGCACCTACCTTCCTGGCCGCATTTATGTGGAGAAGACCCCTGAACAGTGCATTCTCAGCTACCGCCACTCAGACAGGGCTAAAGGGGGAGTGTGATGGGACATGCACTCAAGTGGGCGTCTAGATGATGAACAAGTGGACGGTGAAGATGTGTAAAGGCAGTACTATATAAGAGAGAGGTGTCTCTGATAGAGGGGGGGGGAATCAGAAGTAGAACAAGAGTGTATTCCATTACTGTAGCTCCTAGAATTGTAATCCAAGTTTATCAATAAACAACACCTCTTCGGACGTGATATTTTCATCCGTCCGAGCAGATATTAATACAAATTCACCCACCAACATTGTTGTTTGATACTGTTATTTCATTGTTAGCCTAGCTCTTTCACCCACTCTCTACAAATTTATTGTTTTGGGTTCAGTGGGCTCCAAATCCACACCTTCTTGGGCTTGGGCCGCAAAATCTGACCCTACATATATATATATAGATATATATAAAGGGAGACTAATAGATATGCCAAAAATAAAAGTCAAAAAGAAAAAGCAAATTGTAGTAACATTATGCAAAACTGCAAGCAATGCCACGTTCCAAACTTAAGATTTCGTCGTCCCTATACAATTTCAAGGAGGGCAATGATCATATCTCAGAATCATATAATTGTTTAAGTATGAATTAAATTAAAGTATTGTCCTATCAAAGTGGCTTGCTTCCACTACAAAAAATGCTAGTTATAGCCGCGTTTTTGTAGCTGCCTATAGCCATGTTTTTTATAAACGTAGCTAAAATTATAAACCTATAGCCGTGTTCTATAAAACGCACCTATAGGGTAGTTTTGAAGCTGCGTTTTTAGTGTTTGCAACGGCGTTTTATTGGGTAGGGCCTATAGCCGTGTTTAAATAAAATAGGTCAGTCGTCTGTAGAAAAAAAGAACACAGTTGCTTAAGTGCCATTCATGCAATGTTGTTGTTTATGTTTGTGCATGACATATAAGGCTTTAGCAAACGAGAAAAGGAGAGGTACCAAAATTGACAAGGTAAGGTGCGCCTGTTAGGACGGGGGACTGCATATAGGAGTGGCAAAATTGGACACGACTTGCGAACCCGATACGACATGACACAAAATTAGCGAGTTATGGATTGAAACTTAACGGGTTAGTGTCATATTTGGGTTGACATGACTGGCCCGTTTAATAAATGGGTTGAGTTAGTGTCTAATTCATGGAACCCGTTTGACCTGTCTGATCTGTTTAATTAAATGTTATTTTACCAAAATACCCTTCAAACCCTAGGTATATAAACTTATTAGTTGTTGTAGTTTATTTTCTTTGACATATTATGATTGATTATTTGTGATATTGAGATATGCTTTAATTTTGAATGATTATCTATTATACAATTACTCGTTAGTTTTGAATTTTATATTAAAAATATTTATTTGTTTTGGTTTTTTATAATTCATATCAATTTGGTTCATTCTTCCCAATTTAGTGAGATAGGAGGGAGTTCTAAAACTCTATTTGAGACAAGAATGAACCCACATCAAAGAACAAAAATACAAATGACAATTAGAATCCACAAAATAAAAAGAAAATTATAAAGAAACCCCATTCAACCAAGAAACTAAATGCTGAATAGGCTATCAAAGATGGGGAATATTAATAATTCTATATCAACATAAAAGGACTTGAGGTTATAACAAGGCATGATCATATTATAAAATAAAATAAAAAAGATAAGACTTTGAGAGTCATTAAGAAATATTTCATTCGCTAGTAAATCCTTAACCTACATTAAATCACGAATACCATGTTGTTTCTCTTAAAATGAGTTAAGGTTTAATTTGTTACTTTTTGAAATCTCAAGGTTTTATTTATTATGTTTAAAATTATAAAATTTAATTTGTAGCCCTTTAAAATCTCCAGAATTAATGTGTTACTTTTAAAATTATAAATTTTAATTTATTAAACCCTAAAGTATAGGGTTTAAAAGATAACTTTCTAGTCTGATTAGATACTTGACGACTATCTTGCCATGGCATTACCAACCTTATACTCCATAGAAAAGGCACATCTTTTTTTTTTTTTTTTAAGAAACAAAAGGCACATCTTTGATTGTGAACAGGTCTGTCACCAAATTTTGAACCGTTTAAAAATAACTTATTTAACTTTTTGCTAAAGATTTTTTTTATTGAAGTGTACTAAAATTGTACTTTGAAAAAAAAAAAAAAGAGATTTTAAAAAGCATTACATAAAAGCTACCTCCGCAGTGCCAGCCTAAACCAAAAAGGGCATGCACATATAAGAAACTAAAGCCTTGAATTCTGAATAATTACATCCACTTCCGAGCTGCACCTAAAGGCTAAAGCCATTTCCACTAAGTTATAGGGCATACTCGCACAATCGCACTTCAAAGTTCAAACAATGTGAAACAGATGGCTACAATTTGAATGTTTAGCAGTGGTACACCATACAACAACGATAACAAATACATTGTGCAGGTAAGCCCCTAACAGCAAAATCACTTAAAAACCTATCCATTCTTGAAGACCCCATAGCTGACGGACAGTGTTGTGACGGGTTCAAGATGGAAGGAAGCCTGCTCCACGGGGTTGGCTCCATCTTAAGGCTGACGCCGACGTGACCGAAGGGTAAAAGATAAGCTGACGGTCCTGAAGCTGACGGTTCTAATAAAGTCTTTGTCTTGGTCACCACACATAAGTATATAAGGAAATGACTTGCATCCCACACCAGTGATGGTGTCCTACAAGGAAAGGATTCTGCATTCTACGCTCATGAGGACTCCTATAAGGAAAAGACTTCTACTCCAAGGAAGAGAGGTCAACTCTCTACTACTATAAAAAGCCCCAATACCCTCACAAATCGAGGTACGCATAATTAACCCCTCTCTAGCACTCTAGAGTTGTAACAAGTTCTAACTTGACCTTCGGAGGGTATTTGGTCGGCACCACATCGGTGCTCTCTGTAAGGTCTTCTCCTTTTTTTTTTTTTCTTTTTTTTTTTTGTGCAGGTATCGTTTCGAGTGTGCAAACATTGTGTGACTCACTGGTGATATTTTCGGCATCATCAAAAACCATCATAATTTGACAGCAAAAGATAAGATTGAAGAGATACCACGTCAATTTAGAACCTTTGAGATCTATTGTGTCAAGCGAAGAGATGGTGGCGCCATGAAAATAGTGGTGATGATAGGTTGCAAGTCAACAATGGTGGTGAAGACAACATGTCTTCCCATCATTAGTAAAGTTACTAGTTAGCAGTCATAAGAGATGAGTATTTGCTGGTAATCTGTTGGATAGAAATAAAACTTTTATGGAGATTTTAATCAGGTTAATATTCTAACCCTACCCAAAGATTACCAACAAATTTTCCTCCTCTCTGATGAAGTTAACTCAACTTTGCTAACATCAGAAAGATTGTTGCCTACACTAGTTCTTTCTCTCAAAATGACTATTAAAAGAGAAAAACTTATATAATGTTAGGAACTGGAGTTCTTCCTTAGCAAGCCTGTTTTTTATGTTGAAATTAAAGATGGTCTTTGGGTGATGAAACCGTGGAAATCTCCGGGTCCTGATGGATTACACGCCGGTTTTTTTTAGAGATTTTGGTTTGCAATTGGTGAGTCGGTCAAAAAGGAAGTTAAGCTAGGTTTTGAGGAGAGGAAAATTCCTAACTACCTAAATAAGACCAACATTGCCCTGATTCCTAAGATTTTGGGCTCGAAAACTCTAGGAAACTATCGTCCTATTAGCTTGTGTAATATGATGTACAAGCTTGTGACAAAAAAATATTGTGTGCAAATTAAGGTCTTTCCTTGACAAGCTTATCTCTCCATTCCAATCAGCTTTTGTTCCGGGTAGGAAGGAGGTGGATAATGCTATTGTTGTGCAAGAACTCATACATACTATCAGCTCTAAGAAAGGCCGGGTAGGTTATATGGCAATAAAGGTAGACTTAGAGAAGGCGTATGGCAAGATAGAGTGGAGTTTTGTTGGAGCTCTCTTCTAACTTAACATTCGGAGGGTCTTTGGCCGATACCCCACCGGTGCCCTTTGATTGGTTCTTCTCTTTTGTTCTTCAGGTGCACCCATTGACGCGTGTTTGGATGATCAACTCACTAACGATTTTTGTGCATCATCAAATACCAACAAGGTATCTCAAGAAGGTCTTGTAAGACCTCTCATTCACAATATGTGGCATTAGTATTCCGTTTTATGTTTCATCAACCATAGTTTGCTACATATCTCTATTATTCCTTATAAAGTAGTAATTGATGTTTAAAATTGAAAAAAAAAAAATTAAGCATTTGTTATACTACGATTGGTGGAAAATAAAGTGTAAACACTAGTCCACTCTTAGTGTTCTACTAATCGAAAAAATTATACGGGAGTGCAATAATGTCATATTCTCTACTCTCATCTAAATAGTATATTTCACCATGAAATTTAACTAGTGGGAGTGTGAGACTCACTATTTATGTGAAAAGAGGAAATACGACATTATTTATATTTATTAAAATTTTTATAAAGCAACCAAAGTTTGATATAGAGAAAAGACACTCAACAAATTATAATTTGAGCATCACATAATACAAGTTTATATCCTTGATTCCATGAGTTCCTATTTTCCTTGATAAGCATGTTGACAGATAAATAAATAAATAAAAGCTGGTAGTGACAACTAAAAATATAATTAAGTGGCTGGATCTGTACTGTGTAACGAGAGTATTCATAGACTAACATGGTGAAGATTAGAGTGGAGGGTCTCATGGTTATAGTTATAGTTATAGTCTTAGAGATGGGATAGTGTTTAACAAAAACTCAACGAGAAACGACTGGTAATGCTAGCTTGCAAAATTGCCAATTTATATGTAACTTGGGGCATGGTCTCTTGTTGGGCTATAAACCCAGTGGGCCCATTGACAGATATCTGTTACTTGGACTATGGACCAGTAGATTTCACATTTGAGTAATGATGACCATCTCAAGCCTAGCTCAAAGGCTAATATCTCTTACGTACACAAACTTTTTGAACTGAAATGGTGAACCCTATAAAAATGCGAGTGTAATAGAATGTACCTAGCCCTTTTCCTTTCTTAAACAGAAGAGTCACATGCCTTTTTTTATTTTTGGGTGCAAATTCGGTTTTAACAACATATCACATTGTAAAATTTATTCTCTTTGAAACCGAGGTTTTGAAACCTGGATCGGATGGGGCGGTCCGACCGGGAAAACTGGGAACCGAACTGAAATCTAATTTTTTAAGCAAAGAGAACCGGGTATACATGAGTTCTGAGAGAACCTAAGCTCTCACACCTTATAAGCAAGACTGAAGCCATGACCAACAGACCAAGTGCTCTTCTTGGGAGCTAATATGCAATATTATTAAATTTATATTAAATTTACATGATTTATAGTTTCTAAACTTCGAGTATTGTGTGTGCTTTTGGATGGAAACATCATATACCAATGAATAGAAGTTCCTTGAACTTGAACTCGTTAGTGGCACATGAGGGATGGTGCTCATCTGGCCGGTGCTATGATTATAGACGCGGAGATTGCCATTATAAATAGATTTTTTAAGCATTATCAGCCCATCATAGGCATCTTCAATATCAAAATAATTGAACCAGAAATTGTCTGATATTTTAAGTAAAAAATTTGAAGTGATGAATACTTGCTTAGATTTGTGTACGAAGTTTGGATCATGAATCATTCTAAACCAACTTTTGCAAACCCTTTCACATTGGATAAGGCTTTCTGCTGGCAATCTTGCTAATATCTCCGAGATGACATCTTGATCCAAAGGGCAGTGTTCATCTACTATGTGAGAATGTGATTCATTTTCCATGATCAACTTTACTATTGAAGTTTTCACTGCAAGTTAAAAGGTTGAAAAAAATTACATGAGTTACAAAGAATGCTCTAATAAATTAAAAAAGACTGAACACTAGTTCACACCATTTTATACACACCCTTACACGCACTCAAACTGCACATAAATTATGACTTCAAATCAAGATTTATGTGCATTTTGATTGTGTGAGTGAGAGTGAGAGTATGTGTAATAAAAACCACCCAAAAAAATGGTTGAATAATGGGGGGAGGGTGAGGTTAGGCATGAGACACCATAAAAAATATCATTACCACTCAGTTATCACTTGAACCTCTAAGATAGATATGAACCCGTCATTAATTAAGAACTATCCATTTGTAGGCTATAATGAACTATACCTTTTGACATAAAATTTTATGAAAAATTATTTAACTTAAAATAAATATAAGAGAAAATTAACAAGCTTAACAAATGATCGAATATATATAAAAATTCAATTTAAATTTTTTTTAAAAAAGAACAAAACAAAACAAATTTTTTTTATATATATGTTTGGTTGAAAATTAATTACCAAGGGAGAGAAGTGTCTAGCACATGAAAAATGATCTTGGAATCATAAATAATGAAGGGGGTTTCAAATCCTAGTACAAAACAAAATTTTTTTTTTATATATATGTTTGGTTGAAGCACATGAAAAATGATCTTGGAATCATAAATAATGAAGGGGGTTTTAAATCCCGGTAACGCCATTAATTAAGCTATAAAATCCTTGGCCAGAACAATCATTAACTCTTTTACTAAACAAGATATCATAAATGAAAATAAATTACAGCCCATGAAAAGTTAAAAGACATACCTTCTCTTCTTTGATTTATTTTCTTGATACGAGTCCATATTAGTTGAATTCTGTCTAGAAGGGAAATCATAAGGAAAGAGATGGATAATAGACTTGGCTCCACAGCACCTCAAATAAGTGTGTGAAATGAAAAAGCTTGAGCTAAGACTTATCAAACAAAGTACTTATAGGGGGATCTTACATCCCACAGAGAGAGAGAGAGATTATATGGCTGAGTTTGAAACGCCCTTGCAAGTAGGCCAAGGGCTTTTGACTACAGCGTATGTATATGCCATTGAATTTAGAATATTTCCTACCTTTGAGAAATTATATATGAAAAAAAAAGGTTCAAACTACTATCAAATTTACTACTTTCTCAAAAAAAAAAAATTATTATCAAATTTTATGCTAAAAATAAAATAAAATTAAAGACACATGTTATAATGAATATAATTATTGTTACATCAACAACATAATAATTTAAATAATAAAATAAATTGATTCTCAATAAAAAAAATTATTTTTTTTATTTTGCTTGTGTTTAAAAAATTACTCGTGATTTTGAAAGATTAATATAATAAAATTTGTAGTTTCACTAACGTATAACTCTTTTTTTTTTTATATATATATTTTGTGCTTATTGTCAAATCCTACAATTTTGGGAATTTCCTAATCAGATCCACAAAGAGCTCTCTATAGTCTACTGTCTTATTCTTTTTAATATGGTGGTTGACAAATTATTTTACTTTTAGTGAAATCTATCGTGATGAGGTTCATTATCAAAAACTTTCTCAAAAAAAAAAAAAAAAAAAAGGTTCATTATCAAAATAAAAATAAATAAATAGTTGCACGTGTCAACAAATACATCTAACGCCACAAATCAACAATTAGTTGATTAGGATTACATGCTCATTTTGTGTGGCAACTGACATCTTGACTCTTGAAAACCCGATTAATTTCTTAGTAAATTTCTAAGTAGTGTATTTTTGTATGGAAGTTCCAAGGTTAATAAATATCAGATAAAGAAACTTTTACCGACGCCCTTATAGCCATCCAAGGAAAATGGGGTAATTTCTCATTACAATTTGTGAGTAACCTGCGTTGATGCAGCCGATGATAGTGAGTAACATGAAGAAGGCACGCAAGATAAGAACCTCAAAATTTCAGAACACGTAGCAGTTGTCATTGCCAAGACTTGCGTGAGTTGCATTACTTACACGTACACAACTAAATTCGCTTGATTGAGACTTGCTTATCACATGATCTTCGCACTACATGTAGTTCGTAGGAGATGAACCCATCACTATCAACAAAGATTCAGAAATTATGATGTCTTCTAGTCCAGTTGTATCATCTCTTTAAGTGTCAGCTAATCCACCATTCATAAAAATCCTTGAAAAAAAAATACAGCAGCGCATCACCATCAAACTTGTCATGGGGGCAATGCTATTGACCCAATTTTTTCTGTGAGCCTAGGTTGCAGGCTTGGGTTCTTAAGACTGTAAAAGTCTTAAATATTGAACCAAGAAGTCTACATTACCTATTTTTCAGAACAAAGGCTTCGATAGCCGATACAACATTACAGTTTGACATTCTTACAAACAAATGTTCAAACAACAGTAAAAAGTTCCCGACCCTAGAATACATGATCCCAGATCAACTGATGTGAGAGGGAAAAGCCCGCCAAGGGCTGCAAAACTCACATAACATACACCTACCAGTCACTTGACATCTCGGACACTCCTCTTCAAGTCCTCATTTTCCTCGTTCAGAAGATCAATTCGAGATTGAAGAATGTTTACCATGGTTCGGGCACTCATCAGTTCAAACTTCAATGTGTCCCTCTCTACTGAAATTTTATGTATCTCATTTTGCAGATCTTGTATGAATTTCAAGCAGCTAGGAGGCACGGACGAATCAAGATTAGCAATATCAAATGAAGGAGAAACCGAAAGACTCTCTTTGGGTTCAATAGATTCTAATAGACAATATTCCACGAGTTTAGAAAGGAAATTCCTTCTTGTTGCAGGGGCGGTGGTGGTGGTTGTTGTAGATGAGCAATGATCCTGACTTTTCCTAATTGAAGTCTCTAAACCATTTGAATGGTTAGAGTTCAATTCATTATTACGCCTTCTTTTATACCTTAATAGTGGGCTGGGTCTTGGATTAGCCAAGCACAGCGAAGGATAATCATCCATTCTCTCACTCTTGCAGACGACCAGAGCATTTTGATTCTCTCTTGGTACTTCACTAGCACTAAGAGGAGCCTCGTTAATGGACTGAGTATCCTGAAACAACCAACATTGGAAAGTAAAAAATACTTTTTGGAAATATTGAGGCTTGAAAGACAAAGTATAGGAGCTACATAATACACAACTAACGGCATAATAGATATAAACATACCCACAAATCAGAAGAGCACAACCAAATATCTATCGCACATGTTTTTTATTTATTAGGTATAGGTGGGGTTCAAACCGCAAGTGCCTTGGCACCACAAGAGGGGCTCAAACCACTAGGGCATCTCTTGAACCCCACAAGTACTTCACATGTTGACAAAACACATCCTGCCGTTTCAACCATAGTTATTTACTCATTTAACCATAGATCATATCAAGTATTGACTTTATAATCATCACTCTTGGATCTCTAACACTGTGTGACCGTAATTGCTAGAAATGGGGGTGGTGTGTATCATACCAGAGAGTATGTATCAAATCACTTGTAAAGAATTTCAAATTGTTTGTGGGTATAAAAATGCTCATAAATTGTATGATTAGTAAGTTTATTTTCCAAATCTATTCAAGTCAGGCGTATATCGTATTGAACAATAATTTCTGTTTCGTTTTTCATTATGATTCATTTTTTCTTCTTCATATTTGGGGTTTGATGGAGACTTTGGATTGGACCATTTGTTTTTAGTTTGTGATTGTTAGAATTTAATTGGATGACTTTCCCCCTTATATATACTAGTTTGAAGGCAATTTATAACTCTATTCTGTTTTGGCAAGATTATGAGAAAGACAACTATTGGTGTGATGTATTTTAATATGGTGTGAATTACCTACTTGATGCATTGTAACTTGAAAATATGATTATTTTGAAGATTTTGTAAATATATCTTAATTAAATTTTTTAGTTGAATTTCTAAAATATTATTGTATAAATGATGATATAATTGGTCATATATTGATTATGTCTCAAGCTTGTAATTCATATCTTTTTATAGATGTATATCTTATATTTATAATATTATAGATGTATTTTACAATACATGACACAAAAACTTATATATCGATTCAAGATAAGATTCACTTTTTGACAATAATATGCATAACCGTGATTTAATACGAAGAAAATGCATTCCAACTCTCTATAACCACAAATGGAAGAGTCAAAACTGACTATCAAATATAAAAACCTAGTGGTATAGACCTAGCCTGTCCAATTTCTCACTATACTGCAACTCCTCCATACATTACAAGGTATTTTGTCCCCTAGGAGAGTGGGAGGATAAACAAGGATACGGGTAGTATGCAAATGAGATCATTCAAAAAATATATTAAGAGGGAAAAAAATCTCAATGCCTAAATTTAAGGTCAATAGAAAACCTAAGAAAGAGGTCAAAGAATGGACCAACACCTAGCTGAACAACACTTTAAGAAAGTTAAACTTTATTACCTCCAAGGAATTCTCTCATCAAAAGCACTCTTATTTCTTTCCATCCAAATATACTAAATAAGGCATGACGGAGTAGCTCTTTATGCTACACCCTCAAGAAATCAAGAATTGATCTGAGCATAATCTGATGCACTCCAAAGAGTGAAAAAGGCAGAGACCATAACTCACAGGTGAATAAAAAATGAAGTGATGCACAGTTTCACCATCCTTCTTGCACATATAACACCAACTAAGAATACAATTCTTTAGATAAATGCCAAATATTCTTACATGGGAACTGATTCTTCAACAAACCACGTGGTTTGGCATGTTGTTTCCTTGGAAGTTGGTGTGGTGCTTGAAGGTTCCTCCTAGGGTAGCAATCGTTGCATGTTACTGCCTTAGGGAAGATTTTGTCTACAGATACTGTATGGAAGAGAGGTATTATTGTTGTAGATTGGTGCGGTGTTTGTTTGGTCTTCAATGGGTTATGCCACAAAGGGTTCTCGATTTGTTAGCAACATGGCAAGGTTCTTTTGGTAGACGTCAAAATATAGCTTTTTGGAGGGTTGTGTTGCATTGCATTATGGGTCTTTGGCAGGAACAGAATGCCAAAGGCTTTGAGGGATGTGAACGGTCTATTTTGAGATTAAGGTAGCGTTTGGATTGGCATTTCACACGTTTTACGTCTGCGTTTTCTTTTTTTTAACCAGCGCCTCTTACCACTATTAATGAGACATGAACAGTGTATTAAGGCAAATGAACATAGTTTTGTGAGTGTGAACAGTAACCAAAAATTATTTTTTTATTATTTTCAGTTTTCAGTTTTCAGCAAAATAAGTAATATCCAAACGGACCCTAAATCCTTTTTCTTTCATACTTTGCTAGATTGGAGTGCTACTTTTCAATATGTTCCTTGTTTTCCTTTTTTAGATATGCTTGAGAGCATCTCCAATAGCTTAGGTAAAATCAAAATAATCTCTATAATAGAGAATTAGACCCAAAAAATAGTCTCTAATGAATTCTCTAAATCATGTTTTTTTTTTTTTGCTCATGAACAGTAGCTCATCATATCTAATGGGCTACTATACATTAGCGAAAGAATAAAACTAAATAAAAAATTAGCAAAGAAAGGAGTGGGGATGGGAGTATGGTAATATGTGTGATAAAAAATGAATAAATAATGAATGAAGAAATAATATTTAAATGAGATAGAGAAATGATAGATAATTTCTTGGACGTATTTGAAAAAGTAAGTAGGTAAAAGGTAAATGTCACTGTCCAAACAGTACAAAAATATAAAGAAGCTGCTAAAGATGCTCTGTGCATTGTAATTTCAGAGATTGATTGCACTGCTCCCTAAGTTGAGTACATGGGTTGTTTAAGTCAATAAAATTTTACTTATCAAAAAATTAAAATAAAAGAATAAAAGTTAGAAAAATAACCAACCTGCTCAAAATTATTCCCTTCAACGCATTCAACATAACCATTCTCGACATATTCGTAACGGCCATTCTCTTCAGCATATACAACATTGCCAGCATCTTCATCACATTCATCATGACCAGCCTCTTCAGCATGTGCATCATAGCCAGCCTCTACATCACATGGATTGTGGACGGCTACCACTTCCTTCCCAGCCTGTTCCCCCAGAAGCAAAACCGGTGCACTATCATCCCATTCCTCCTCAATAAAAGCAACATATCGGTGGCTATTCGGTGGTCCAATATTATTCTTATGAAATACCCTACACAGCACATATGAATCCTTCTCCACACAAACAAAAACCCAAAACATAAAGGTTAACAAAATAATAGTAACCATACAATTCCAATTCGGCAAAACATAATAAAAATGCTTTTTAGTTGCAGAGAAAAATGTAGGAAATGAACAACCTTGAACTTCTAAATTGAGATTCACACTTGGGGGGACCCAAATTGACTAACTCCTCCAGCTCACTAACATCAACTAAAATATCCTAAATGTGGCGAGTCTTTCATTCGGTCAAATCAGAAGTGCACAATCCATAAGTTCCAAAGTTCACATTTCAACTCATTTGATAAACTTTCTCAGCAACTAAATGCAAAACTGCATAAAACCATTAACTTGCCACAGCCCTCACCTGCATAGTAGCCCCAGCCCGAGCTTTCTCGAATTCTTCATCTACAAGCCTGTACTCATGCATCACCCAATTGGTCCTCAATCCACCCCGGGCTCGGCTACTATGAAAAACCAAAGTTTTCTTGAGCCCAGCCGTTCTAGAATTGTGATGAACCGGCCTGTCATTCCCGGTGGTTTTCCAGTACCCTTCGTTTGTAGCCCTCTTCATTTTCGCCCCACTGCCATACTTCTTGTCCAATGCACTAAAAAAGTACCACTCTTGGTCCCTCGTCTTCAATCCCGACTTATCTAAACACCCAATTCATTTAAAAAAAATAAAAATTAATTAATTAAACAAACAAACAGGTAAATCAGAACCCACTAAATAAGAACAAACAAATTATGGACTTACAGCCCCCCATCAAAAAATACATAAAACAACAATTATACTACAATAAATCAAAAATAAAAAACAAAAATTACCGACCACAAAGTGATCAACACCCACATAAGAAAAACACGTGATCAATACAAAAACACTAATAAAACACATGAACAGAAATTTTCAACTAATTTTGTTAGTTAGCACGTTTTCGAAACTATTTAGAAAACTATTTTGAAAACGTGTTAGTCCTAAATAGTTTTGAAAACGTGCTAACTAACAAAATTGGTTGAAAATTAATGTTATTTTAAAAATAAACCCGGAAGTTTTATAAAAACATAAAGACATAACCTTAAACGAAACAAAAACCAAGACCCAACAGAGAGAGAGGTACAGGATATAACCTGCGAGGTCCCAAGGCTCGCTCTTGTAGATGTCGACCTCGGAAATAGCATTGTTTCGAAAGGGTTCGCCGCAAACCTTGTGTTTAAGGTAGTAAATGACAAGCTCTTCGTCCGTGGGGTGGAACCTGAACCCAGGTGCCAACGCCGTGGGTGGCGGTGCTGGTAGAGACGGCGTTTCACGGCGCATAGTGTTTTGAGATATTTTCTTGAGGTTACTGGGGCTTGTTTGGAAGGAGGAGGAATATAGGTAGAGAAGACGAGGGTTGCCTTTTTAAAAACTTTTATTTTTATTTTTTTAGTTTTGTCTGTTGTGTGTTTTATTAATTTTGTGGATCAGCTCTGTTTGGATTCGAATGTTTGCGTCTGCGTCTGGACCTATCTCACGTTTTTGGCTTCTTTTTTTTTTTAAACCAGCGTGTTATGCACTGTTCATTGGCATTGAACAGTGTATTTAGGCCAATGAACGGTGCTGAACCGTAATAAAAAGTAAAAAAATTATTATTTTTTTTTATTATTTTCAGTTTTCAATTTTCATCAAAATAAATGGTATCCAAATGCAGTAGGGTTGATTTAGATTGGCGTCTGTGTTTCAGCCCCCTTTTTTTTACTAACCCAGCGGCTCTTGCACTGTTCATGGAACAGAAATAGTGCAAGAAGGCAAGTGAACAGTAATTTTCTTGTGAACAGTAATTTAAAATATTTTTTTATTATTTTTAGTTTTCAGCAAAATAAGTTGTATCCAAACGCACACGTGGTTAAATTGGGAACTTAATTTGTAATTATAAAAAATACTGCTTAAAATGGAAGAAAACGCATTAAATTCGAGGGTTATGAGGGTTGCCTTTTTAAAAACACTTTTTTTTTTTTTAGTTTTGTCTGTTGTGTGTTTTATTAATTTTGTGGATATATTTGAGTCTTTTGGCTAAATATTGCAAAAAACGGAGTTTATTGTTGTTATAGGCACTGTTCAAAGTTATTTAGCAAAATGAGAAGAGAGACTGAATTTCGGCAACACCGTTGCCGAAATTGTAAGAAAAGTATGAGAGAGAAGAAAGTTGAGTGATGTGATTACCAAAATTCATTCCACTGCCCAACCTCTGCCCGTGAAATGCCCTAGTGCCCGAATGATTTACCAATTGTGGCAACCAAGTTGCCGAAATTGTAGGGAATTGAGGAGAGAGAAAATATGAATTGTGGCAACCAAGTTGCCGAAAATGGGAGGGAAAAAAAAAGTGGTTGCCGAAATCTGGGGAGGAATTAAAAAAAAATGCTACGTCCACAATATTTTTACAACATTTTCACAACAAATCACATGTGATTAGTTATTATTAGTTCAAATTTGAATTTAACACTGAGATTACTTTTTTAATCCAACAATAACAACTAGTAACAACCTGTCATTTAAGATTTGTTATAAAAATGTTGTAAAAATGGTGTGCACATATCATTTCTCAAAAAAAAAAGAAAAGTGGCAATTGATTTGTGGCAATGGCATTGCCGAAATAGAGGGAAAAAAAAATTTGTTGCAATTGATTTGTGGCAATGGAACTGCCGAAATAGAGAAGGAAAAAAAATATATTGTAGCAAAATATTTTTTAAAAGGCAAAACACTGTTTACGAACACTGTTCATGCGTTTTTGTGCTTTGACTAGTTCATAAACAGTGTCATGCATGGGACCAACGAAAAAATGCAAATGCTAGGCAAATGCACACTTTAGGTTTTTTATTATTTTTTTTTATTTTTAACTTGGTAAATGTAGTAATATCAAATTATAATTAATGTAAATTATTATCATTAACCAAAAAAAGAAAAAAATACAAGAGCCTCTGAAGCTAGAATTTTACTTGTAGCTTAATTGGTTGAAATTTTCCTTTCTCCAACTAATAAATAGTAGTAATTTTTTTTTTGGGAGTGGTTCTCATGTTATGAATTTTTTTTTTAATGTCAATTGTGATGTTATTTTTAAAATGACAAAATTTAGTTATAAAATTAATTGTAACTTTAGACTATAACCATGTGAACAATTCAAAAACGATAGGACATAAAATAAAAATACTAATAAACCATGTGAACAATTCAAATCTAGCTTTTGTCAAATTAGAACCACTAAATCCAACAGAGCTAGATTTGGATAGTCCCAACACCTCCATGCTGGTACATTTTTCCACTATGCTTTGAGAAGATAAGATACTGATAGTTCCCATCAAAAAAAAAAAAAAGATACTGATAGTAGCGCGGGCACACTAAAAAAAGTTTTGAATTTTTACGCAAATAATAATTAGGTCTATGACTCTTGGATTTTCAAAATTTTCCTTGTTAGTTCCAAGACTCTTTATATCATTGTCCTGAGAGGCAGAGAGTTAAGAAGAAGGCGTGAAATTTGCTTTCAGTCGAGAATATCTGGTTCTGATTCCAAACCTTAAAAATGGACCACCCATTTGGCTCCATTTCAAGCAGAGAAACTTTTACCACAGACGGATGGTCCAACGAAGACTCTGACGACCCGACCCAGCGCGTGGAAGAGTGTTGGCCGATCGTCATGGTGTCTCCGCCAGAGACACCCGAGGAGGAGGAGAAGGAGGAGACACCCGAGGAGGAGGAGGAGAAGATAGACGATGGTACACCCGAGGAGGAGGAGGAGAAGATAGGCGATGATCCGGGGGTCGACGGCGATGAGGCTGTTGAGGCTGTTGATTTGGGGAAGGACTCTGATCTAGGGTTTTCGAAGCAATCGAAGAAATTAGGGCTTTCAAAAAATTTGGATTCTGAGGCTCAATTGACTCATCAAGATACTGAAATTATTGAAGAAATGGCGGTGGAAGAGAACAAAGATGAAGAAGCCCAACTTTCCATGGAAGGCTCAACAAAGAGAAAGCTGGAGTTTCCTTATGGCGATACCGTAATTGTTGATTCTGAATCGGAAGAAGACGATTGGGAAGAAGGTGAAGAGAACAGGTTATTTTAAAAACTTGATCATGATGAAATTTCCCTCTAGTTTTAAATCACTGAAGAACAGGTTATTTTGTGTATGGAACTTTATCATGTTCTGAAGAATAACTCCTTAGAAACTCTTTTGAGTCTATTTAGTAGACTTTGCTTATGTGCTAATATAAATATATATGTTTTCAATGTACAAGTAAATTGGATATTATGGGTATAAATTCTCATCCATTACCAATTAGCAAATTCTCATCCATTCCAAAACCTGACCACTCAAATAATTGGATATTATGGGTATAACTGTAGGAATTAGGATTCTACAGTATATTTCTTGTGTAGATTTGGTTGTTAAATATTTTTTCTGGAGATTACAAGTGGAAACTGAGTAGGTAGAGCATTTCATTGCTGTGTTAGTATGCAGTTCCAAGAATACATTGTGCTAAGTGAAAACTGAGGTAGTGTTTGGTATATATCATGTCTCGCAGAACATAGAAATGAACTAACCTAGGATTACAAGATATATATTTATCTAGTAGCACCTAAGATATCAGCATGCATTTCAACTCCTTTTTGTCATTTTGATTTAATTTTGCTTGAAATTCCACAAACTAACTCTGCCTCTTAGTCTACAATAGTTTTGTGAGATCAATAAATGTTGAAACCAGAAAAGTAGAAAAATCATTAATGAACATATTGAATTTTTCTTAGTAGCTTAACAATCATATATATTGTAACTTTTGTGTTTTGGGTTAGTAACACACTGACACTTCTCTATTAGCATTTTTTATTAACAAGTAAAAGATACCACTTGTATATTAACTAATTTAGTTCTCATCAATGGATTGTAGTTAACTCAATTGATAAAATATCTTGGTTGCTGAGTAATAGACCTAGGTTCGAATCCTTGCCTACACCAAAAAGAGACCTATTGATATATTTTTATCTAATCATAAAGAATAATTATCATAGAGCAGACACTGTAAATTCAAATCCTGTTGTATTTTTTAAAACAAAAACAAATACTCCATACCTGCTACTCACTAGTTTCTTCACCGCGACTCGCGTATTATCCAACAAATTACCTCGATAAACAATCCCATTATCCCCCATTCCAATCACATTCTCTTTTGCCAATCCATTGGTGGCCATCTCAATCTCCTTTAAACTAAACCTGCAACCCCTCCAAACATCCTCAGCCATTGGCAAGTACCTAGCAACCTCTTCCAAATCAGTGACATCACATTTTTTTACTGACCCTGTCCAACGTTTCTGACTAGACCAAGGATCAGACAACAACACTGGCTGTCCCTTACCGCTCCTACTGTTACTATTGTTCATCTCAATCTCGTACATGTTACGTGAGAGTAGTCTCCTATCAAGGGACGATAGGCTGGAACTATGGTAAGGATGATTCTTGGAAGCTATAGGATTTGACATACAAAATTTGGCTTTGTAAGACTTTCTTCTTCGAAGATAACAAATGAAATATAGACATACAATGATACCACTGAAAACAACAAAGAATATTGCAATGATAACAAGTATCAAAGCCCATAATGGAAGGTTAAAGAATGAGGTATGGTGTGAAAGCTTTCTTTTAACAATGTCAAAGAACATGATTAGAGAGAGAAAACAAAGAGAATAATGGGATTCTAATTAATGTGGAAATATAAGAGAGCTTAGTTTTTTTTTTTTTGAAATATTAAGGTAAAAATATCAGAAGAGTTTTTGTTAGCAAGAACTCTTTTGTGATAGATAGAATTGAAAATTTCAAATAGCAAACTAACCGGCGAGAGTAGTGGGAAATTTGGCTGACAAAAGTGTTGTGGGAGTCCACATAAAGCAATCAGTGACTTTCATTGATATATATATATATATATATAGTTTATGCTAGGAACTATTAGTTAGCATTTTCAAACATGTAACTTATAGATTAATATATATTAATTATAAAAAGTTAATTCAAATATTATATTAATTATCTTGTTGAAGTGAAAATACCAACTACATACGTCGCTACGCTACCAAACCGACATATCAAGTTAGTTTTTTTGTGGGTTGGTGGACTAGGTTGAGTTGGATTGGAATTTTATTTTGAGTCTCAGCAGACGACTTATAGAATAGGGAAGGTGGTCGCCTAAGACCTCCAAGTAAAAAAAAACGCTTCCAAATTTTAACCAATAGAGTTATTTATGTCATTATAATAATATTAATTTATCTAAATATTAGTCAATAAAGAAAATAATATTTTTTTATTAATTGAAAAGCAAGAAAAAGATAGAGAAATATTATATTCACAATATTTTTCATAACAAATTCTAAGTAGCAGGTTGTTAGGGGTTGTTATTAGTAGGCAAAAAAGTAATTTTAGTAGTGGGTTTAAATTAGAACAAATAATAACTAAATGTCTAGGATTTGTGATGAAAATATCGAGAATGTAGCACTTCTAAAAAAAAAAAGCAATACACAAAAATTTCACAATATTTTTCACAACAATTAAATTAACAAACTTTTACTAGTTCTTATTTAAGTTCACCACTAACATTACATTTTTACTTACCACTATCAATATATCATATCAATAAGTGTGAGAAGTTTTGACAAATTTTTTTTGTGTCTATAGACTTTCTTACTCAACAACAAAAAAAATCTACATGGTTCATGTTAATTAGTAATTTTGCATATAAAATAAGAATATAGAGTTTAAGCAATATTAATATTTTAAAAGAATCATATTTAAATATATAAAATTTCCTCAAAAAAATATTTAAATATACTAGCCTTATCACACGCGCTTCACATATGCGATGAAGATTTTTTTTTTTTGGAGTTTAATGTCATAATTTTCAATTTGAATTTGTCTATTGTTAGTAAGGTTACAGGGGAATGAATTTTTAAGAAGCTAAAATTTACGATTTTGAAAAGGAGCAAATGTGTGTGAGAGATATATTTATATAGAGAGTGTGTGCTAATTTTTAGAAAAAATATTTCTAGGGTAGTTTTTTGTTTTTGAATTACAATTTTAACCCTATTTTTATTTTTTAGGAATAAAGATTATCTAATTAGATTAGGGGTATATTTGATATTTTTTGAAGTCATAACTAGCTTTCTAAATCCTTTTAATATATAGAGATAAAAGGCCTCAATTCATTTTTTCGCCTTAGGCCCTCAAAAGCATTAAGCTGCCCCTGAGTCTCGGATTGGGTTGGGATCGAGTTGATAATTTTTTCAACCCATCAAATCCAACCCAACCCATCATATATATAAGTTTATTTTTATTACTTTTTCAATTTTATGGTTTGATTTATTTTTGTGTTTTGAGAATTATCAAATAATTAAATGCAACTTGTTACTTTATGGTTTGACGATACGAGATACATTATTATTTTTGAAGGTAAATACAATTCTTAGAGCTACAGTCAATCCTCCTTTTTCTTTCCTTTCTCTTTCTTCCCCCATGAGAGGTCTCTTATATTTATATAGTTTTCTTTCAGACCATCTCGATCGTACACTTGTTCTTCATCTAAGCATTCACTTGAGTACATGTCCCATCAGGTATCTTCTTTGGTTCTCCATGAGTGGTGGCAGCTGAGATTGCACTGTTCAGGGGTCTTCTCCACATAAATGCGGCAAGAAAAGTTGCTGCAGTGCATTTAATACGGTGGTAGCAGCTTTTCCTTTAGATATTTCCCTATTCTTATCATCTTTATACATGCCTGAAGTTTATCCTTATCGTTAGAACTTCTTGGAAAGTCACCCAAACTGCCCAGGTGTTTGCTTGACCGATATTCCTCATATCTGAGAAGGATACACTCCTCGGACTATATTCCTCTATCTTTTTCTTACGTGATTCTCCACTTCGGAGTCTTTCCCAATCATTTACTCCTCTTCGGATATACCCACATCTTCAAAATAGGGCCCAAGGCCCAATATATGAATTTGGGCTTTTATCCATGGTTTTGAAATCCGGACCGGACCGTACGGTCCGACCGGAAAAACCTTGAACCGCTCATTTTTGCGGTTCTTTTAGCCTCAAGAACCGTTCTATGTGAGAAAAGCAGGGACCCGTGCGAACCGCGGTCGGACCTCACGGTTTTGAGAACCGTGATCAGACCGCTTCTCACGGTCTGAACATTTAAAAAAAAAAAAAAACCGATCCTCACCGACCAAACCGTACTGAGCTTTGGGCCGACTGAACGAGTCGATGCCAGCGAACGGAACTTGATGACCTTTCCGACGCCGGTGCAGTGACACAGTCGGAACTGATTTTCAAAACCGACTGGCGAACCATATATAGAAATAAAATTAAGGAAAAAAAGAGAAAAACATTCTTAGTAAATTACTAGAAAGAAATCCTACTTATGACCCAACACAGAAGGTAATATTTTTTTTGGTAGATTACATCTTGCGTCGCCATTGATGCAGAAGAGAGAGTAGAGTTAAACTTCCGCATCTGCAGAAGAGAGAGTAGACTTAAAAACTGAAGGAGAGAAAAGAAAAGACTGAAAGGTAGAGAACAATGAGATAAACGGATAAGATGAAAAGAAAGTGGAGGTTGGTGGGGGTATTAAATGAAAATGCCACGGGTTAGAACTAAGTAGAGTCTGATGTTGTAGAACTAAGCAGACAATGCCACGTGTTAGGTAGAGGTAGAGTATATAAATAAGTAGAGTCTGAAGCTGTAGAGCCACCCATCACCCACGTGCTTTGATTGGACAATCCTACTTTAATTCAAAATTTTGTACTACAACCAGACTTGTCAACATGGAATGGAGAAAAGAGCTTTTTATATTATTATTATACTTCAATTTTTGTTCAAAATATCTAAGTGCATCACCCATTTATTGTTTTGTGTTTGTTAATAAAATGGCACGTTAAATAAATTATGAAATTTTTATGAAAAATATATTTAATTTGATTGTTTTATTTTATTTTTTTATTTGTATTAATTTAATTTATTAATTTATATTTTAAATAATTATTAAATTAATTATGACGTCATCATGGTTCGACCTCGGTTCAACTTCGGTTCGACCTCAAAAACTTTAAACCTCTCATTTTTACGGTTCAATGAACAGTCCGGGTTTGAAAACCATGCTTTTATCCCCACATATATAATTTTTGTTTTCGTGTGGAATCTCTCAACTATGATAGTATGATTTTTCTTAAATTAAAATTAGGAAAAGGGGTTAATGGATGTTTTAAAGTATTTATTTAGGGAGAATTTTTTTAAAAAAATTTTATGGATAAATTTTTTATAAAAAAAATTGTTTTAATAAAATTTATTTACTATTTTTTATACTTCTTATAAAAAAATGTCAAGAATTTCTTAAAATAATTTATTGACCATTGTTCTATGAATACCATTTAACACATTTAACTATTTAAGACAGTCCATGAAATTATCAAGCAAAAATCAAAATTATATTATATAAAACCATATTCCAAGTAGACGTGTCAGTTTCATATTATGAAACAATGCCTTTTTTAAAAAAAAAAATGCTATGTCAATAATATTCTAACAAAAATTTTATAAAAAATCACAAATGATAAATTATTACTAGTAGGAAAAAAATAATTTTAATTTTGAATTTTAATTAAAATTAATCACAACTTACCGGTTATAAGGGTCCGTTTGTTACTGTGATTTAAACAATAGTTTTCAGTATTTAAACAATATTATACGTATTTTTACACATTTTTTTACCCACACATCTTTTTAAAAAAATATAATACATCTTTTTACACAATTTTTTACCTACACATCTTTTTAAAAAATATAAACAACATTATTAAAAATTTCTTACCAACCGTCTGTTGGAAAATTATTTTAAAAAGCATAGCGAAGTCGCAATGTGAAGATATTCACTGTAAAGAACTTCTGTTTCATGTGTCACATGCCTACGTACTACTACAACTACCATGCACTAGTAATCTCTACCGACAAAGCCAAGATTTTGAACTTTTGAATGAAGACTTTAGTACTGACTACAAAGTGAAAATGACAACTCAATAATCTTGTCAACAAAACTTCTTCTGATCAGTCAGACCTCCTCATTTATGAAGGTGACTACTCAATCTTGTACCTGTAGGACTGCTTTTCAAATTTCATTGTTAAATGTGAACTGCCTCAGCAATTTTACATACTTTTAGAATCTCTGCTAGAATGAATAATGGCAGTGCTACAAACTAAAGCAACTGGGCAGATTGTTGAGATCTTGGCAATTTCCAATAGGGGATATCTAGCTACCATTAATTATTTTGGAAATTGGCTAGAAAAATCACAATTTGAAGATGGTCCAGGTGAAGCAAGAGTAGAAAGACGGTTTTATCCTAGTATCTAGTTGTTGATACGCAATAACCACCAAGTTTTTCTCAATGTATGATGCTGAAATGTGCACTTATGCAGGTGTATCACACTGCAATTTTGATTCTCTCTGTACATGGGGTAATATCTGTATTCAAGTGACTGGCAAGAATTCTGCAAGATAGAAATAATTTTTTTAAAGGTTAAGTTAATATATATCTTTAAACTACACATTAATTATATATTTTTAAAAATATTTTATAAAAAATTAAAAAAAATTATTTAAAAAGTTAGTAATTTTTTTTTATTTTTTTTAAAATAATTTATTAATGCTTGCTTTAAGGACACACATTAATAAAATCTTTTCTTTAATAATTTTATTGTGTATCACTACTGTCTTCCAAATTAAATAATGATGAAAGAAAAAAAAAAAGCAACTATTACTAAGTGGCTTTTGACTTTTCAAAATTTTAAATATTAAAGACCTGTTTGATAATGTAGTTTGAGTAATGTTATTTAAAATTTTTAAAACTGTGATTTAAAAAAGTGTTGTTAAAAAGATATATTTATAGTATTCATAAAAAGATTTTTTTTTTTTTTTTTTTTTTTTTTAGAAACAGAAAATGGGGGTCTTTATGGTCATATTACACCCCCGAGCAGGGAGCCAGTGGCCTCGGTCAGGGAGTCCGTAGTCGGTACCCGTTCTGTACCCTCTGTGTGGGAGTTACCTCATATTTTGTGAGTACACCTCACCACTAAGTTTACCCACCAACGAAAGCCTGCGGGCAGCGAAACTCGAATTTAGGTGTGTTGCACAAAGCGTCCGAACCTTACCCACTCAACCAAGTCCTCGTTGGCTTCATAAAAAAAAAAATTGTGTTTGGTAATGTGTTTTACTTTTAAATAAAGATTTTAGTGTTTAAAACTATGAAATTGTATGTTTGGTAAGGGTGTTTAAAAAAAAAAAAAAACTGCCACCAGACAGAGCACTTTATTTCACATCAGAGGAAGACTGATAACCCACAACGGTCTATACCTCACACCACACAACCCCCTCCCTTGTTTCTCTTGCCTCTGAAACATCTCTACCTCACTTTTCACTTCTCTCTTTGCAATACCAAACCAACATCAACAATGCCCATTTGCAGATTTGTATATGTCATTTTGGCCGTGGGTATGTGTCATTTTGGCCGTGGGTCTGGTGATTTGCTTGCAAGATCGGCGTGGGTCTAACGGGTTGCTGGCGAGACTGGCGTGGGGCTGATGGTCTAGTAGTTTTGGTGATGGGTTTTGGCCGTGGGTATGGGTGGTGATGGGTATGGGTGGTTAGGTTCATGGTGGTGGTAGAGGGTTGCCATGGTGGTGGGTATGGATTTGCTGGGATCATGTTTTGATGGATTTTTATAGCACACACCACACCACAGGGTTTTTCCTCTAACCCCTTCCTTCTTGGTGTCTGACTAGCTAGAGTGAGTAGTTTTTTTTTTCAATATCTAATTTATGGTTTATATTATATTTTTAATGGGTTTTGTATATGGTTATAGGATCTTTGAAAAAGCTTTCAGATACAAGAAAGATGTAATGCAGAGGTATGTCACGTTTTGATTACTGCTTTGAGTTTATTCATGTTTGTTTTATTTGTCTGTTTGTGAATCATGTGCTTCACAGTGTTCCTATTATTGGGTATTGTTAGCTGTAAGAGTGTGGACTATGACTTGTACACAGTTAACGTTTTATGCCCACTATGGTGACTTAAACCACATTATTACCATTTTGAGCCGGAACACATTTCACACATTAGTAAAACCCTTAATAATATTGTTGAGTTGATAAGTTGTTATCAGTAGAAATATGAATCCTTGAGGTGATTAGTGTTGAAGTAAAGTTAGTTTACATAAATTTACTTCTAGTGAGCAATGTTAAGTTTACAGTATAAAATTACATTCTTTCGATAATATGTTGGGGTGGCAAGTTGTAATTGATGGAAGTTTGTCAGCTTTGGTAAAATAGGTTGCATGTGTCTTAGACAAGTGAATAACTTTTGTAGCTGTTTTCATAATCAGTGGGGGAAAACATCAAAATTGAATTCAAATATGTCACACATTAGTTTTTACTATGGTATTATAATTGTTTTTAGGAATATGAATATTGTAATTGGCATAATCAATTGCTACATAGGACAGAAACCAGCTCGAGCATGTTGACATATCTGCATATGAAATTAGAACCTTAAAGCATTTAGGAAACTGCACCATCACAAATGCAACCTAGTGGTCCCAGCAGTGCATATGGTGGAAATTATCAACCTCCCTCAAGGGCGCCTTATGGAGCATATGGAACTCCTGCTCCGTATCAGCCCCCAAATATATTCCTTCCATCACAGACACCTTCCCAAGTATTTTTGGTTCTATGGTTCATCTAGTACTATTGGTTTTTATTTGGTGTTTAGTATATAAAATTTCTCAGCAATGCTATAGACCTGCTAAATTATGCGTATTTGTACTTGTCCTGTTCTAATGCAGGGGGCACAGATTAGAAAGCACATTGATGGCACTCTAGGAAGTGGAAACCTAAGGGAGGCTGTAAAACTTCCTACTGGGGAGGACTGGAATGAGTGGCTTGCTGTCATGTTTGAAGGCTGGAAATTAATTAGGCCACTATTTGGATGTGTTCTTTTCTTTCTTGCTCTCGTTCTTAATTTTTAATTTTTGTTTCTTTAGTTTTCAGTGTTCTATTCATTGCAGCTCCGTTTGACATGTTATCATGTTTGGAGAGCCTCCATTGTATACACGTAAGTTATGACATTTTTGGATCATACTTGCAATAAAAACCAGTGATTTTTTGGTTCTTGGATTAATGTATATTTTCAGTTACTGTTAGTATTACATTGCCAAATGTGTAACTTTCAGAGTCATGTGAAACGTATTTGATCTATTCATGACACAGAATCCCAATCCTTAAAAGTGTGATTATAACTAAACCAGAATTTTCAATACCCCAATTTTATCTTCTTCTTTCTTCTTTTATTAATTCCACGTATCATTTTCTGCAATTAGCACCATTGATACAAAACTTAACTTAATGGGATTGCATTTCAATGGTGATCAAACTGAAGATTGATGAACTCAAATGCTGTTCTGTTTTGGTTAAATTTTGGATTTGAGTTGTTCTTTTTGCCCCTCGTTAATGGACACTAACTGAAGGCTGAAGAATGCAGCTACAATGCAGAGAATCCCTATGTGGCTTTGGTGATTATTGGTGGTTTCTCAAATCAATGGTGGGTTCTGAATGTAGAAAGAAAAGTGATTAATAATTTTGGGTTCTGAATGTAGTTCATTGATTCACCTCTTTTAAAATATTGGCTTATATAGTTATGTAGTGCATAAATTAAATGGTTTGGTTGATGTCCTTTTTTTTACCTCTTTTAAAATATTGGCTTATAAATCGAAGGAAGATAAGGGTGGCCCAAATCAACATTCTTGTAGCCCTGATTCATGTAAGGTCTGTGAGGACCTCATGTAAGAGATTCATGTAGACCATGGACACATACACCCTACCCAAAACCAGAAAATCACAAGAAGTCGATATAAAGCATTGAAATGATAGTGGAATTGACAGCAGGACCAACTGCTACCAATGTCCCCATCAAAATCTGAATATATATATATATTTTTTTTTTTTTATTACTACAACGCACTGGGGGACAGAGTGAACAACCCTTCAAAATATGGTAGGCATTAACCACACCTGCATATCATGCTTCTGCCTTGTGAGATTTACCTTGGCGTTTGGTACAGGGTAATATTTTAGGATTCCTAGGAATGTTTAAAGATTCCCATGTTTGGTTGCAAATCATGCTAGGGAATCAGATGCCAGGGGAATCTGGATTTCCCCCTTAAACCCCTCTCAGTGGGAATGTGGATTCCCTTTGAAACAGGTGGGAATCTAGATTCCCAAGTTTAAAGGAAATTGCATTTTTTATAAATTGACAATTTTAACCATTTTTTTTAAATGACTTGGTAGTTCACATTCAAATATAAGGATAGAATGGGAAAAATAAATAATTCATTTAAGATTCTTGGAAATAAACCAAACATAAGAATAGCTACATTCTTAGGAATGTGATTCCTAGAAATCACATTCCTAGGAATCTGGATGCCAGGAGTAATGTGGATTCCCCCGTACCAAACGCCACATTAGAGTAACCATGCATTAGTGCTAGAGACAACAAATTTTCACCATCTTTTTGAAAGAGTAGTGTGCTGAGTAAAATACGTGAACAAATACACTTTTATCTTTAATTGCAACACTTTACAAGCACTAGCACCTATTATTGCACCAGTGCACACACGGCAGAAATGGCACTATTACATTCACACACGCTGTCCTTAAATACACTGGCACTATTACATGCACACACACTATCCTTAAATACACTATTATTTACACTTTAAAGTGCTCACAATTTCACCCGAGAGAATACTTAAAACAGAGAAAGAGAGAGTCAAAGAATAACTATTACTTATATAATATAAACCCACATAATACACCATAAAAACACAGTAAGTTTGAGTTCAACTCCACATAATCAACTAGTACATCATTCCAATGCCCACTGATTCTCCCTACGAACCTCTTCCTCTTCCTCCGGAGTGAAGTCAATCTTGATGTTAAGGTCTTGTGGATCTCCTCTGGTGTCTTACCCTTGATCATGTCTACTACAGTCTGGAACTACAGGCACGGTTCGTATTGATAAAGCACGTACTATACAAGAGGGGCTTTTCTCGACCGTACCTAAGATGTTTAAGCCCCGAAGAAGTGGATTATGTCATGAGAGAAGTACACGAAGAGATCTGTGACAACCACTCAGGGTCGCAGTCACTGGTACATAAGCTGATTCGGGCTAGATATTATTAGCCTACTATGCAAAAGGACGCCCAGGCTTAAGTCAAAGCCTGCGAAAAATGCCAAAGGTTTAGCAACATCATTAGACAGCCGACGAATTGTAGCATCCATGTTTGGTCACGTAGAATAGCCACAAATAAAATTAAGTCTCTGAGTGACCACAAAATTATTAGGTACAAGTACAACAGGTATTTAACCTGATCATTGATGGAGCCTGAACCAGTCATGAAGAAATTAAGTAGGCAGAAGAGGGTTTTGTCCACACTAGTAGCTTGATTTGACATAAGAAAAATATATGCTCCACTGATTCTGGACTAAAAGAACAGAAATGAAGAGAGACCACCTTTGCAAACTACAAACTTGCTATTCAACATCATCCTTTGTGTATTTAACAAAACCATACTTTAGCAAAGTCAATACAAAATCAAAAAACAAAAACAAAATAGAGAATGAAAATCAATAAACAAAAATCAACACTGGAATCCATAAATTCAAATCATAGGGTAAATAACCCAAAAAAAAAAAAAAAAAATCGTAAAGTTAAATTAAATATTTCTAACCAATCCTTGTTTAATTTACCACAGGAAATCAATATGTGAAACACACCCAACACGCATAAAATAACATTTAGAACATAAATACAATTAAAAAAGAAAAGAAAAGAAGAGACCGTAGATCTCTATCTCAAAACACATCATCCAAGGTTTACAGATTACAGAGAAATGACTCAAAACCACCCAAAAGGAATATGCTAAAAGCAAGGCCCTTGGATCTCATAGCTTAAAACAGATCATCTCCAATTAATGCCACTGGCTTCACCATAGGCCTTTTCACACCACCAAATAGTAAACACAAATACATGCACACGCACACACACAAACACAGTCCATTTGGTGGTGCAAAAAGTGCAACCATGGATGAAAACAATGCAATCGTTCAATACTTCTTAGTTGTACATCATTGGGCAAAATGGATGGTGGGTGATATCATACTTAATGATAAACCTACAGCACCATATCCAAGGCTACTTCACAAACCTAAGATCAACTGAAAGTACTCAAGGAGTAGCAACTATGCAAACATACAAATTGTAACCATAACTTTTACTGCATACTTAGCAATCATAATCTGAAATTTTATATAAAACAAGTGTTAAGGGAATAAAATAAAGTAAGACTGAAAGATATCCGGATAATATATAACACTTCTGGAACCAAAACTTGAAAAAGAAAATGCTTCAAGGTAAAAAATTAACTAAGCTTCAGCCCTCAGATCTCATAGCAAATAATAATAATAATAACAATAAAGAAGAAGAAGAAGATGCAGCAGCAGCAGCAACAGCAACATATTGATGATGGTGAGTGTGGCAGTAGAGATGGAGGCTAAAAACGAGAAAACAAAAGCACCACTCAACAGGACTATTTTTCATCATTGGGCAGATGTAAATACTGTAAAGCTCAAAGACATTAATCATACAGAAGGCATAACTTAGACAAAGCAACATCATTTAAAAAATAATAATAAAAAATCTCTCCACAATTTAAGTATGTTAGTCAAAGACAGAAGATCATCTATATACTGAGTACCAACAATCAAAACATGATACAGCAGGTAGATCCAGATATAGAGCTTTCTAGATCTAATTCCATCTAAAGAAGCAATATACCTCTCACAGCCCAATGCATAAACCATTTAGCAAAATTATTCAGTCACGTATGTGATAAATAAAAGCTATATAATATACAGTAAAAGAGGCAATTGAGACCATAACCTTACCAAAGACCCTAATCAGTGCTTTTGGATCTGAAACATCCAACCAACTGCACATGCATGGGTCAAATTGAGTAATCAAGACAACTGCTTCCGTTTGGAACAAGAATTTATGCAACAAAAAATTTAAAAAGAAAAAAATACACCAATTTAAAGGAGGAAAAAGGTTGGTTATGGGGAAGAAGCTGCTGCAGCCCTCAGATCGTGTATTCAAGAACAGTGAAGCTTATGGTTTTTATTAAGAGCCTTCCCACATTTTGAAACAAGAAAAATAAAAACAACAACAACAACAACAACAACCACCATCATCATCACCACCACCACCACAACCAGTAGCCAACAGCCACCAGCAACTAGTAATCTAGAACACATGCTGGTGGGCTCACTGGATGAGCCAACGGTGGTTCAAAATGAAAATCAAAATAACTGTCACAATTTAAATTCATCATTGGGCAGATGAAAAAGTCTTCAATTCTCTTTCAATGCAATTTAGGGTTGAAGAAATCAAATAAGTGAAGAAAAAAAAAGTAGTCTAAAAATATCTAGCAAACTAGTAGGAATAGAAAAGAAATCAGGAATTACCAACTATGACCATAGCCAAGCAAGGGCCACATGCATTTTAGAAAAGGAACCAAAATGCAAAAAATTAATGTCGATCTTAAGGCAGGTGTGACCAAAATTTATAGTCAATTATTTGTTTACAATTATAACATTCCACAGTTTGAAAGAAACAACAATATGCAAGCAAATATGAAAGAATTTCATTATTTAAAAAGATATATTACGACCCAACATTACATAGAATAATTCAAAGAACAAGAAATCTTGCAAATTTTACAATGTGCTCAATTATATAAACTGTTAGGTCACAATCTGAATGAACCCTTGTGATAAACCCTAATTAATTAATTAATTAGCCAAGTTGTTAATTAATCAATTAAGCATGCAATTGCGTGGAAGCACAAACAAATCACCAAATACTAAATATGCAGCGGAAAATAAATAACACGGTGATTTGTTTACGAATGGGGAAAACCCTAACGGCAAAAACCCCACCGGGTGATTTTCAGGTCACCACTCCCGAAACTCCACTATTATCAAATCAAGCGATTACAAGTAAAGGAATCCCAAGTACCTTACCAACCTACAGTTGAACCCTTACCCCAATACCCAATTGGACTTGATCTGTAGTGACAGTCTCCACCTTTGATGCACGGCTCCCAAGTACGTGACTAACCAATGCGCGGATCCAAGTACGCGACTTCAGAACACCAACTGAGAAAGAATGGTTGGCTGCAAAGTTCTTCAGTTCATCCACTTGATGAATAGCAGGAAGATGCTTGGTTACAAAACCCAATGGTGCAAATACACATCAACTTCTTGATGAAGGATGAACTAGGTCAAGAACTTCGTCTGTTGATCACAATTTGCTTAAACAGAGATTTCTCAATGATAATGCAACTTGTGTCACCCAAAACGGCTCTTAAAATAATCCTTTTATATGTTTAGGGTTAGAAGAAAAGAAGTCCCAAAAACATATTCACGGATCCCAAGAAAATCAGATTGGAATTCTGACTTTTTTAAATCTCGACAGATAGCAGGTGTCGAGGTAGCTATCGAGAGGTGTCGAGCTTTAAAAACTTTGCACTTCAGCTTGCTTTTTCTCGGACAGACTTGATGACTTCAACACTTGACCTTGAAACATTGTTTCTTGAAGTATTAAAAACACCTAGATCTACCCAATTACAAGCAGGGTGCGTTTTGTCAAAGGATTAGCCAATTTACATAACTAAGTGACATATGTTCTTTAACAAGTTAAAACATATATGTCCTAACAATCTCCCCCTTTGGCAATCCGTGACAAAACCACAACAAACAAATAAGCATATGAGAGAAGTCATAAATCACTCAACTCATATTCACTTGTTGAATACAATAAAATCTATCCTAACACAAACTCTTGAAAAACTTTGCAAGAAGAGAGCTTATGATAAGTAGACTCTGACAACCTGTATTTCTGAAACACTTTAAACAAAACTCATCACGGCATCTTGTGTGAAACAGAAATAAATAGATTGCATACAAGTATAAAGAACATGTGTATAAAGATAGAAAAGAAACAACACATGAAGAGAGAGGTGAAAGAAACATACATCAACATATATAAGAGATAAGATAAGTACAATGTATGTAAGAATGGTCAAAGGACCTCATATACAAGATCAATGTATCTAAGAGAAAAGAAAAAAATACATATAGCCTCACTACATCCCTCAAAAAAAATGACAACACTCCCCCTATCAAAAATGTCCTATACTAACTCTCCCCCTAAGATGACTACTCTCATAGCCCAAAACTACTCCCCTTTTTTGTCACGAGTGACAAAGGGTAGAGTGTCATGTAGACATCTCATCGGCAAAGCTAGCATCCCCATCATCATCATCCTCATCATCCTCAGAATCTGACGCTGCTGGAGTAGATGGTGAAGGAGTAGCCTCTGGAGCAAATCCACCCATGATCGCCTGCCGTCGTGCAATACGACCCACACGAACATTCACCTGATACAACTCAACAGAGAGTGTATCAAGACGAGTGTCCATGCGCTGCAGCTGCGCCATGATATCACCAAGGGATACATCGCTCGAAGAGGAAGAAGGAGCAGATGTAGATGGAGCTGATTTGGATGGCGCTGAACGGGAGGGAGGAGTGGCACCTGGTTGTCTCGACCTGAACTGCGCCTCACTACGTTTTACGGTAGCGGCATCTATGGCAGATATGTGTGTGAAGTGGTCGGACACAGGAAAGGGAACGGAAAAATGGCGTAGAATCCGCGTGATAGCAGAAGGAAAGATGAGCTTATCACGGGACGCCGAATCAAGATAAACCTCTATGATAGACCGGATGAAGTGAGAAGGGAAGTCTATGGTAAGATGCTCAAGTAGAGAAAGCAAAAATCGAGCACGAGGCTCTGTGATAGAGTTATAGTGAGAAAGAGGATGGAGAACAAAAGTCATCACCATGTTAATGAATCTAGGACCTTTAGCAAAAGGCCTACATGATGTGAACTGATGCTCACCCCAATCAGCAGGGCGCTCACAAAAAGCAGAAATGAGCTCATCTTTGGACACAGTCCTCAGACGCTCACAAGAGGGGTAATCTGGAAACTCTATCCTAGGTACCCTAAGCACATCCGCAACAAGTTGCGGTGTGACAGGAATGCGCATACCTCGAACGCGAGTGACAAAATGAGGTACTGAAAGATCAATCCCGTGCATGTTGGAGTAGAACTCCTGTATCAGCACGAGAGGGCAAGTGACCGGGATGTCACACAGTGACCCCCATCCCCTACTGTGAATGACAGAGGGAAGGTCAGTGTCGGCGAAGTCCGCCAGAATGACTTGGCGTTCCGAATGAACACCTCGTCGAGAAAAGTTCTCCGAAAATGCCTTATGGGCATCTCCATCACAGAACCGAAGGTTAAAAGGAGCAGAATCAGAAGATGAAGATGCTCTAGAACGCAGAGGGTTCCGAGCAGGAGTGGATTTACGTTTGGGTGCCATAGACACTACTAACGTAAAAGAATGAGAGAAGGAGAGAGAGAGAGACACTCAGAAAAGTCCCAAAATAGTTCAAATATGACAGATATATGAACAAAGAGTACGTATGCATGGGAATGCATGAACATGTGACATGCAAAACAAAAATATCATCATGGGCTCAGCCCAATCCAATCCTAATCAGCATATAAACAAAGAACTCACATCTAAATGCATGAAAATATCATTATAATGCACATGAAATGCAATGTATGACATTTTGAAATCATCTAAGTACAAACCCAACCCAAAATTTCAATAAAAACTCAACAATTTTGAAAAACCCCAAATTTTTATGAAAAATCCCAAAAACTAGGTTTTCAAAACATGAAATGCATGAAAAAGGAAGAGAAAAGAGATCTTACCAAGTGATTGAAGGAAGGAATGAGCAAGATCCAAGAGGGTTGGAGGATTTGAGTGAAAGGAGAGTGAAAGGGAGATGAACAAACACGGAGAGATCGAGAGAGATCGAGTGAGAAATGAAGAAAATCGCGATCTGCTCTTAAATAGGCACCTCAGTAATTCTCGACAGCTGAGGTGTCGAGAGGTATCGAGGAAACTGTTGAGGAAGGTATCGAGAAAATGGCCTTCGACAGCTAAAGGTGTCGAAAAGGTGTCGAGGTACAAGACCAATTTCAGAGATCAGAAACTCGATCGATCGACAAGGTATCGAGAAGACAGAAGGTTTCTCGATCGATCCACCAAGTGTCGAGGGAAGTGTCGAGATTGCGATAAGAAAAGCTTGAGAAGCTCGACAGATGACCAGGTGTCGAGGAGGTGTCGAGCCTTCAGTGAAAAGCAGTTTTCCGAGAAGAGAAAAACACAGACATGAATGCAATTCAACTTACACCTCAACCATAGATCCAAACAACATATTAAGCTTTCAAAATCATCTCTCAAAAGAAGTTAAAAGCACATGGATCCTCAGAAACACACACACACACACTAAACAAGTCTAACCAATTTTATATTTCAAAAACAAGTCAAGACAGTTTAGTGAGCATACATTAGCATATGTAAACACTAGTGATGGCCAAATCACATTGTACCTGCACATGTATCAAGAGTAGCAAAGAATATTGCGTGTTGTGTGTGAAAAACATCGCAAGATTGCATATGTGTATACATGTTATGACGATCTGAGATATGAGAAAATAACTTTAACTCACACACAATCATAACTGTTTGATGGGGACTATCACCTTCGAGGTACATCCTATAACTCCCACATCTCCTAGAAAACACGCTTGCAATCATATTTAAAGCATCTTTAATCTTTTTGATTTATATTTTCTTTGCATATTTTCTTTTAAGCATATCATGCATGGGCATAAAAAGAGAGAAAAGAAATACCCAATATGTTAAGCATTTGACATCGCATTTTTGCTATGCCGAAGCATACGAATGTCTTTGACACTGCACTTTTGCTATGCCGAAGCATACAGGTGTCTATGACACTGCACTTTTGCTATGCCGAAGCATACAGGTGTCATACTATGATTGGCGGGTAACAGTGGTGAGATGGTTATTTATGCCTTTCTCTTAGGATTTTCTAGTCCTACCCGTCAAAAAGAGTGATATGAGTGTTAAGTTTAAGAGATAACTTAATCTTACTCATCACAAACAAAAGCCACAAAGCTCACTTACTTAGTTGTGCATAGAGATGCTCATCTAAGCTACAATTGATACAAAGTTTAGAAAACTTTGTTTCATTGGCCATCCAAGGTACACAAATACCAAAGTACACAAAACACACACTGTTTTTGTATTTTTCTGATTTTTCAATTTTTTTTTTTATTTTTATACTAAAAACAAAATGAACAAAACTGAAAATAAACAAACAAAAACATGTTAAACAAAGCAAAGCAAAAACTAGACTGACTCAGCAGAAAAGTAAAACACACAAGCAATGCAACAAACAGAAAAACAAGAAGGGAAAAGAAAGTGATAAAATCACTTAGAGTCCTTTTTCTTCCACATCTTGGAAGAACCTTTCCTTTGATTGAATCCTTGAACCGGTGGTGAGGGGGAAGAATTGAAACCGTTCAAGTTCGAAAGGAACATGAGGGCTTTCAGAAGATCTCCAAGAGGAGCAAGAGAGGATTGAAGCTGAGATTGGCTTCCAGATGCTATCATGCCATTGCTCTGTTGAGTGGCTAGCCACTTATAGCAATTTGGTCGAGTATGACCGGCAACTCCACAATGATGACAGAGATGCTGCTTCTTTTGTTTAGGCTTTTGAGAGTTAACCTTCTTAGCCCTAGGGTTCTTAGCATCTTTCTTATCTTGCTTAGGGGGTGCTCCTAAGATAGATTTATTCTTGTCTAAGTTCTCACTAGCTAATTCAGTTTTAACATCAACATTCTCAATTTCAGTGTTATTAGCAGGAGGAACAAAAACAGTATTGCTAGTAGAAGCAGTATTAGAGAAAGAAAGACCATACCCCAAACCAGTTCGATCCGAAGCAGATTTCTGATTGTTGAGTATCTCATCAAGCTTTGCACTTGAAGTCCTCTCCAGTTGAGCTCTAACTTGAAACAGCTCCGCTTCAAGCTTCTTGGTCTTCTCAGCCAAAAAGTTGTTCTCAAATCTCAGTGCTCCAATAGTTTGATTTGCCTCATCAAACTTTGTGGACAGCTCTTCACGATCGAGTTCCACTTCACTGAGCTTCTTGGTGGCCAGCCTATATAATTTCTCATGCTTTTCAGAGAGCTTGTAAAGCTTCTCATAGGCTGAATGGATATCATCTTGATCATCCATCTTCTCAAATTTGGACTCCACCAATTCTTCTTCTTCATCCACTTCTTCAACAATCCCTTCAGTAGGATTGACTGTGGCAGTGAAGGCATTTAGGATTCCGTCGTCCTCATTGTCGGAATCATCTTCAGGCTCAGTGTCACTTAGGGTTACAGCAAGGGCCTTGCTTTTCCCAATGCTCTTCAGATATGTAGGACACTCATGTTTCATGTGTCCGAACCCATGACAACCAAAGCACTTTGGTCCTGCGGGAACAGTATACTGACCGCCCTCCTTAGCATCCTTCTTCCCTTTGTCTTGGCTTTTAAACTGAGAAGAACTGAACTGCCTGCGGTCCTTGTCGAAGTTCCTTCCATTGGCATTCTTCATAAACTTTTTGAACTGCCGAGTGATGTAGGACTTCATCTTGGAATCTTCATCATCAGAAGACTCATCTGTATCACTGCTCTTCACCTTCAAGGCCATGCTTTTGCCTTTATTGGACTTGCCAATCCTAGATAACCCTATTTCATAGGTCTGCAAGTTTCCAACCAGCTCAGTCAAAGGAATCTTGTCTATATCCTTTGATTCCTCAATTGCCGTAATCTTGGCATGAAATCTCTCAGGTAGAGATCTAAGCACCTTCCTTACAATCTTGGGTTCAGGGATGGTTTCCCCAAGATTGAAGGCTGAGTTCACTATGTCCTTGAGCTTGGCATAGAACTCATCAAATGACTCATCCTCCTCCATCTTAATTTCTTCAAAGCTTGTAGTGAGCCTCTGAAGCTTTGAGTCTTTGACAGCCTTTGTGCCTTCATAGGTAGTCTGGAGGATGGTCCAGGCCTCCTTAGCAGTTTCAGTTGAGGATATCTTTTTGAACTCCTCATTTGTGACTGCGCTAAATAGGGCATTTAACGCTCTGCTGTTGAAGTTAGCCGCCTTGATCTTAGCATCATCCTAATCGGCCGGATCTTCTGTTGGCTTAGTCCAGCCAATCTCTACAGCTTGCCACACTTTTTCATCTAAAGATTGCAAGAAAGCTCTCATGCGTACTTTCCAGTATGCATAGTTAGTGCCATCAAATAAAGGAGGTATAATTAAAGATTGTCCTCTATCCATGACAAACAGGGGTCAATGGATCAACACAGCAAAGATTAAATCCTAATCAGAGTGTGCTTGTTCTGATACCACTTGTTAGGTCACAATCTGAATGACCCCTTGTGATAAACCCTAATTAATTAATTAATTAGCCAAGTTGTTAATTAATCAATTAAGCATGC
Organism: Quercus aquifolioides; assembly: GCA_019022515.1. NCBI lineage: Eukaryota > Viridiplantae > Streptophyta > Magnoliopsida > Fagales > Fagaceae > Quercus > Quercus aquifolioides. The sequence goes on from JAFHAW010000102.1 coordinate 147,950, forward strand.
AATTGCGTGGAAGCACAAACAAATCACCAAATACTAAATATGCAGCGGAAAATAAATAACACGGTGATTTGTTTACGAATGGAGAAAACCCTAACGGCAAAAACCCCACCGGGTGATTTTCAGGTCACCACTCCTGAAACTCCACTATTATCAAATCAAGCGGTTACAAGTAAAGGAATCCCAAGTACCTTACCAACCTACAGTTGAACCCTTACCCCAATACCCAATTGGACTCCAAGTATAAAAAGAAAAACCCTAACTACGTTTTAGAGGTCTTTGATGTGCTGTGTGTTGAATCTCTTGTGAGATCTAGAGGTGTTTATCTTCATACACACTTAGGGTTATCAAGATCAAGATTCATGTCAAGAACTTGGTGATCGCTTCAGTTGCTGTATAAAGAATTTAAAGAAGATCTGAAACCTTTGAGTGGAGTCTCAAAGTCACCAAGTGGGAGTACTTGTGGTTGCAATGGATCAATGAAAGAAGTACTCCGTGGACTCAGAGCTGTCACATGGTCGTGGTAGTAAGTTTTCTACTCGAGGTAGCAATAGGATGTTAGTGGTCTAAGTCTTATTGTACAAACTTCAATTATTTCATAATGGATCTGTTTTACCTTGAGAATAGTTAGGTTAAATCCTCCCCAAGTTTTTTACCGGTCTGGTTTTACTGGGTTATTATATCGTGTGTTCTTTATATTTCCGCATTACTTACATTATATGATTTGAATGTGTTAACTTAGATCTGTATAATTTATCTAAGTAATCACTTGACTAAATAACTAGGTTAAACAACTTGTGTTTTAAGGGGTCTAAAAATGTACATTATAAATAATCTAATAATTTATTTTTTTAATAAGAACTTGTTCTTACATTATTTGCTCTAACCATATAAATTTTAAGTAATTTTTGTACTTTCTTCTCTACTATTTAGTTTTTGTTCATTTTTATTAAATTATTTACTTTTAGCTTATATATGAGTTTTCATTATTAATTCATGCATCGCATAGGGCATAGTACTAATCACATAGTATATAATAAACATATATGCAATTAGAGTGCCAAGTGGATTCCACATTTTTTTTTTCCTCCTTTTGCCATGTGAACAATATCATTGTCTATTTATTTTACACCTTTTCAACTGATGACCAACAAAAGAACTTTCATAAAGGTTTGGAATGTTTGAAAGAATTTTCATTATATATATATATATATATATTTTAAATTACTTTAATCATCATCCGTAATTTTTATATAGTTTTAATTAACAAAAGTTTGGTCTTTCACGGTAGGCTTCAACTTAATGATTTTTTTTAATAACTATTTTTTTGTTCAATTTGTGATTTTTTTCTTCTTCTTCTACACGTGCATTGTATGAGTATATTAGTGATATTATATATAACTAGTCGCTAATCCGTGCTATGCATGGGAACCTACCTATTTATGAGGTAGATTAAAATAATTTTATAAAAAATTTAAGAAACTACACTATTACATGATTTGCTCTTTTATAACTTTAATTTGGTTACAATTTGTTGATGAAGCCATTGCAAGAACTTATAATGACTTACAAAAAATTTGTCAGACAGTTTCAAATACAGCAAAAAAATAACTCAAAAAATCATATATTAAAACTTCTAAAAGACCAAAATATATTAAAGAATCAGATGATTCACTGCTTAGAAATTATTGAAACAAAACAAAATATATATGACTAAAAAATAGAGAAAGATGAATTACATTCAAAAAAATAATTTCAATTATTGCAAGCTTTTTTATCTTGTAAAAAAGGCTAGAGAGAGTTTGGTGGTTAATGTACGAAAATTACTTTTAAAAAAATACATGAAAAACCATAAAATAATTTTTTTAAACAAAATAGAGGAGAAGAAAATAATATGAGAAGAACTCATACCTCTAATTGGCTTTAAAAAAAATATTGGAGTTTGCTTTGCTTTTATAGTGTTCATGATTAACCTCGCAAATTTGGAGATAAATTATCAATATTTGAGTTTGAGTTAAAGTTTGACTTATTAGAGAGAGAGAGTTTCACTCTTTGTTAAGTTTGAATTAAACAAAAATAATTTTACATGAAAAAAATTGTGGGGTCGGTTATCCAAAAAGGTGATGTTGAAATCGTAGGAAATGGGCTTATGGCCCAACGGCCCAGTCCGAGGACGTTCATCTGTCCGAGGATGGTTAAAGAAAGATATTGTGGGAATAGTACAAGAAGAAGAGATGGAAATTATATGTAATGGCCCAAAACGCGTCCGAGGATAAGACCCATCTTGGATACCATGATCCGAGGTAGATGTAACTATCTTACTATTCAGGGTACTCCACAAAGTTATACTAGAACTGAAAAGTGAATATAGAGCAAAGAAGGAGTAGGGAGAGATAACAAATATCTTCTAAAACTGCTACCTCCACATTAAATGCTTCCCAGCTAACTCTCTGGCCGCATTAATGTGGATGTGATACCTGAACAGTAATCAAGCAGCCTTATAGCTGCTAATTGAAGGTTCTGGGAGGTGTTGGATGGGACAGGAAGGAGTTCCTTGAAGTTAACTTACATGTGTATGGTGAAAAGGAGATTAGGGTTGTGATATATAACCGAGGGGGGGGGGGGAATGGCCTAAAAGAGAGGGTCGAAAAATAGAAAAGGGAAAAAAGAAAGATCAGAATATTAGAACCCTAAGAGATAAAAGAGAAATCACAGAAACTCCTAAAAGAAGAGGCCGAAGATACTTTTTCCTACGTAGTAGAACTAGTTCTTGCACCTACGCTCTACAAATTTATTGTTTGGGCTTGTTAGGTTAGAAACCCATCCCTATTCTGGGTCCAATCCAATTTGAGTCCCTACAATTGGCGCCGTATGTGGGAAGAACTTGATCTATTTGTAGGGAAAGACAAGTGCAGCGGTTGTGATGGAAAGGGGAGCACAATAGCAGCCAGTGGTGGGCCTACAGCAGATGGATGTTAATCTACTCTAGGCAGAGTTCAGGGAGTCTCAACATGGTAATCCGTTGGTAATCCTTGAACAAAGAGGGGGTCGTGAGGGAAGTGTGCGAACAACCCACACTGATAGAAGTCATTCTCGGGGGAAAAGCCATATTTCCCATGTAAAGAACGACGGGGACATGCAACGTGAGATTAACAAATTGAAAAGGGAATTGCGACACGAGCGACGAAGGCGTATGTCTCACAACTTCAGGCAATCCTCTGAGGAGTCAGATGACACCAGTTATAGACAAAGGTCAAGAACTCCACCCAGTGAATCTTTTTCCTATGATGAGGAGTACCACCATAGATGAGAATATAAGAGTCCGCCTCGCAAGGGTTTAGGGAATGACGCCCTGAACAGAGCGTTGAGTCAAGTTTCTAAATCGCCCTTCACGCGACGCATTGAGGATGCAAATCTTCCTCGACGATTCCATCAGCCAACGTTCACCATTTATAATGGTCGAACAGATCCAGTGGAACATGTTAGCCATTTCAGTCAAAGAATGGCCGTTCACACTAAGGATGAGGCCTTGATGTGTAAGGTCTTCCCATCTAGCCTGGGTCCAGTGGCGATGAGATGGTTTAATGGTCTGATGGTGAATTCCATTGACTCCTTTGAGAAGCTCACCCAAGCTTTTGGTGCCCGCTTTATCACCTGCAGGAGGGTTCCTCAGCCCTTGGGATCATTATTATCCATGTCTATGCAGGAGGGGGAAACCCTGAAGGCCTATTCTGATAGATACTGGGAAATGTTCAACGAAGTAGATGGAGCCTATGACGACGTGGCTATTAATACCTTTAAGGCTGGCCTTCCATCCGAGCATGATTTGAGGAAATCTCTGACTGGTAAACCTGTTACCAACGTGCGTCAGCTTATGGATCGAATTGATAAGTATAGAAGGGTAGAGGAAGATCAGATACAGGGCAGAGGAAAGGCCAAGGTAATCCCTCAGGAGAGGAGGGATTTCAGGTCGGACCGATACGATAATAATCGGCCTAGGAAGGACTTTGGAGGGCAACCAGGATCTGCTAACTCTCAGGTGGTTAATGCCGTGTTCCGAGAACCAGTACAACGGGTTCTGGAGAAGATAAAAAATAAGCCATTCTTCAGATGGCCCAATAAGATGGCGGGGGATCCTGCAAAACGTAATCAGAACCTTTACTGCCAATATCAACAGGATCATGGACATACTATTGAAGATTGCAGAAATTTGTGGGACCATTTGGATCAACTGGTCTGGGAAGGGAGATTGACCCAGCTTTTGCATCATTCCAGTAGCCGAGGAAGCCAGGCAGGTTCGACATTTCGAGGAGATGCTTCTTCAGGACCCCCCTTAGGCACGATAAGCGTTATATTTGCTACCCCAGGAAGAATCGGGTCTTGCCCCTCCAGGGTAATGTATGTGTCTCATTGCTTGGACGGGGGCTCCAGTTCAACGTCAAAGAAGGTCAAAACGGGCACTCCATTGGTGTTGGGTTTTTCAGACGAAGGTAAGGCGGGAACCATTCAACCGCATGATGACGCTTTGGTGCTTACACTCAGGATTGGGGGTATGATGTGAGGAGAGTGATGGTTGACGAAGGAAGCGCGGCCGAGGTTATGTACCCTGATTTTTATAAGGGGCTAAATTTGACACTCTAGGATCTGAAAGCCTACAATTCCCCTTTGGTGAGCTTTGAAGGTAGATCAGTCATTTCGATGGGTCTGATAAGATTACCCGTCCAGGTTGGCTTGGAAGTAGTGGAGGTGGATTTCATCGTGGTGGATGCTTTCTCTCCATATACGGCTATTTTAGGCAGGCCTTGGCTGCATACCTTGGGAGCCGTTTCTTCCACGCTACATCAAAAGGTGAAATATCCCTCAAGAGGCCAGGTATCAAAAATATTGGGAAACCAATCTATGGCTAGGCGGTGCTTGATAACGACTATTCAACGTCGGCCTGAAACGGATACTTCGGCCACTGCCGAGAAGGATTTATAGCAATCAAAGACTCTGGCGACCCTCTTCAACACACCTGCCGGTGAGGTGGAGTGTGAGAATTTGGAAAGGGTGAGTGTTAGGGATGATCTAGATAAGTTCTTTCAAGTTGGGGCACAGTTGCCTTTGTTGGAGAAGGAACAATTATTCGAGGTCCTTAGAAGAAACATCGATGTGTTTACATGGAATGCTTACAAAGCCCTAGGGGTGGATCCAAACTTCATTTGTCATCATTTGAATGTTAACCCCTCTGTTACTCCGAAGAAACAGCCACCTCAGCGCCCATCCAGAGTGCATGTCGAAACAATCAGAGATGAGGTAGCAAAGCTTAAGCAGGCAGGGGCTATCAAGGAGGTGTTTTATCCCCAGTGGTTAGTCAATACGGTCGTAGTGAAAAGGAAGAATGGCAAGTGGCGTGTATGTGTAGACTTCACCGATCTTAATAAAGCTTTCCCGAAAGATCCTTTCCCCATGCCTCGTATTGATCAGTTGGTGGATGCGACGGTAGGCCATCCTCGGATGAGCTTCCTAGACGCCTTTCAAGGCTATCATCAGATCCCACTGGCATTGGACGATTAGGAAAAAACAGTTTTTCTCACTCCTACTGGAAACTATCACTACAAAGTAATGCCCTTTGGCTTGAAGAATGCGGGGTCTACTTATCAACGGTTGATGACGAAAATGTTTGAGCCACAGTTGGGCAGGAGTGTCGAGATTTATATTGATGATATGGTTGTGAAGAGTAAGATGGTGTCCAAGCATGTGACAGACCTCACAAGTGTTTTTGAGATCTTAAGGAAGCATAAGCTGTGACTAAATGCATCCAAATGTTCATTTGGAGTGGGTTTAGGGAAGTTTTTGGGCTACATGGTGACTCACCGAGGAATTGAAGTGAACCCTGATCAAATTAGAGCCATAAATAACTTGCAACCACCTTGGAATCCCAAGGAGGTCCAGAGGTTGACTAGGATGACTGCTGCTTTGAATAAATTCATATCCAGGTCAGCGGATAGGTGCAGACCTTTCTTTCTTTTGCTCCATAAGTGGAAATGATTCGAATGGACCGAGGAGTGTGCCCTGGCATTTCAACAACTTAAAGAGTATCTATCTCGGCCACCTATTATGTTTAGACCTGAGGTGGATGAGGTCCTTTTTTCCTACCTGGCGATAGCCACTTATGCGATCAGTTTTGTTCTGATACGTGTAGATAATGGCGTACAACGGCCAGTCTAATACATGAGCAAGTCACTTCATGAGGCTGAAGTGCATTATTTGCCATTAGAAAAAGCCATTTTGGCAATGGTGCACGCTACAAGGAAACTTCCCCATTATTTCTAGGCACACACTGTGGTCGTCCTAACTCAGTATCCGCTGAAATCAGTGCTTCGGAGTGCAGACTACACTGGCAGGATTGCCAAGTGGGGCATAATTTTAAGGGCTTTTGATATTAAGTATATGCCCCGTACCTCTGTGAAGGGTCAGATTCTCGCCGACCTAGTGGCCGAATTTGCTGAGGGCCCTCAAGAAATAGAAGCAGGTCAATACGGCATGGATGAAAAATCAGTTGGCTTTATCTCCGTGCAACATGCCTCACCCTTGAAAGTGTATGTGGATGGAGCAGCAAACCAGCGGGGTTTAGGAGTGGGGCTGGTTGTGGTATCTCCTGAAAAGGTCGTTATCGAGAAGTCTTTAAGGTTGGGATTCTCAGCTACTAACAACGAGGCAGAGTATGAAGCGTTATTAATGGGGATGGCGATGGTCAAGAAACTGGGTGGAAAAACAGTGGAGATGTTCTCGGATTCAAGACTGGTCGTGGGCCAGGTTAGAGGGGAGTTGGAAGCTCGGGACACCAGAACGCAGGAGTACTTGAGCCAGGTTAGGCGTATGCAAGTAAATTTTGAGTTTTTTGAATTATCCCATGTCCCTAGAAGTGGAAATGCCCATGCAGACTCTTTGGCTATCCTTGCTACCTCCTCGGCGCAAAACTTACCCCGAGTGATAATGGTCGAAGACTTAAGCACACCTATCCCAATGACGGGGGACTTGCTTGAGGTCCATCAAATCAGTTTTACGCATAGTTAGATGGATCCTATACTGTTGTTCCTTGAGAAGGATATACTGCCTGAGGACAAGCTAGAGGTTGAAAAGATACGAAGAAAAGCTCCTCTGTTTTGGTTGTCCGAGGATAAAAAGTTGTACAAACGTTCTTTCTCCGGGCCATACCTGCTTTGTGTACATCCTGAAGCATCAGAGGCACTTCTAGAAGAACTACATTAAGGGATTTGTGGGAGTCACACTGGAGGAAGATCTTTATCTCATCGGGCAATTACTTAGGGGTATTGGTGGTTGGGCATGCAAAAAGAAGCACAGGAGTATGTTAGGAAATGTGATCAATGTCAAAGGTTCGCACCAAACATCCATCAGCCAAGGGGAGTTCTTAATCCTCTTTCTAGTCCTTGGCCTTTCGCTCAGTGGGGCTTAGATATCGTTGGCCCTTTCCCTAAAGCAGTAGGAAATAAAAAATACCTGTTGCTTGGCACAGATTATTTTATGAAGTGGGTCGAAGCTGAGCCTCTGGCCAATATCAGGGATGTGGATGTCAAGAGGTTTGTCTAGAAAAATATTATTACTCGATTTGGGGTTCCTCAAGCTTTCATCTCGGATAATGGTCTTCAATTTGATAGCAAGACTTTTAGAAATTATTGTTCCGATCTGGGGATAAAGAATAGATATTCCACTCCAGCCTATCCACAGGGAAAGTGGGTGGAGGAGCTGCCACATGTCCTTTGGACGTATTGAACAACGCCTCAACGGTCAACAGGGGAAACCCCATTTTCGATGACATATGGAGCTGAGGTTGTGATTCCTCTTGAAACGAGTTTTCCTACACTAAGGACTAGTGTTTTCACCTCGGATGGAAATGATGAACTGCTAAAGAAGAATCTAGACTTGATAGACGAACGACGAGAGAATGCGATGGTTCAATTGGCCTACTACCAACACAAGCTAAAACAAGGTTATGATGCAAATGTAAAGTTGAGGCCGTTAGCCCCAGGAGATCTAGTATTAAGAAAAGTTTTGGGAACTACCAAAAATCCAACTTGGGGAAAATTAGGGCCTAATTGGGAAGGACCGTATCGTATCATATCTATAGCAGGAATAGGTGCTTACTACTTGGAGGATTTAGATGAAAAAACTGTACTCCATTCCTGGAATGTAAGCAACCTAAAAATGTATTACTATTAATAAGAATAATTCTGTTTTACTTCCTTTTACAATTTATCCTAATTTCGCAACTTGTGTTTCTCAGTCTATTGAAGTATTAAACATAAACTAAGTTATGTCAAGTCCTCAGACCATAAATTTAGTGAAAATTAATACCCTTTGACATCTATTGAAGTATTAAATATAAACTAAGTTATGTCAGGTCTTAGTGGAAATTAATATCCCTTCACATCTATTGGAGTATTAAACAGAAACTAAGTTATGTCAAGTCCTCGGACCACAAACTTAGTGAAAATTAATACCCTTTGACATCTATTAAAGTATTAAATAGAAACTAAGTTATGTCAGGTCCTCGGACCACAAACTTAGTGGAAATTAATACCCCTTGACATCTATTGAAGTGTTAAGCAGAAACTAAGTTGTGTCAGGTCCTCGGACCACAAACTTAGTGGAAATTAATACCCCTTGACATCTATTGAAGTGTTAAGCAGAAACTAAGTTGTGTCAGGTCCTCGGATCACAAACTTAGTGGAAATTAATACCCCTTGACATCTATTGAAGTGTTAAACAGAAACTAAGTTCTGTCAGGTCCTCGGACCACAAACTAAGTTCTGTCAGGTCCTCGGACCACAAACTTAGTGAAAATTAATACCCTTTGACATCTATTAAAGTATTAAATAGAAACTAAGTTATGTCAGGTCCTCAAACCACAAACTTAGTGGAAATTAATACCCCTTGACATCTATTGGAGTATTAAACAGAAACTAAGTTATGTCAAGTCTTCGGACCACAAACTTAGTGGAAATTAATACCCTTTGACATCTATTGAAGTATTAAACAGAAACTAAGTTATGTCAGGTCCTCGAACCATAAACTTAGTGGAAATTAATACCCATTGACATCTATTGAAGTACTAAATAGAAACTAAGGCATGACATGTTGTTCAGACAACAAACTTAGTAGAAATCAATGCTTCTTAAATGGGATCCATACAACCAAAATTGTATATCAAAGCAAACTCCATAAGCATCACTTAAAGCATTTTAAGGTGTTCAATACCTCCCTGGTTTAAACATTTAGAATGCTTTCTCAAATTTGGACACTTCGTAATGAATTAGAAGCAAGCCTTTGTAGTGCTGTGGAGTTCACTATTATGGTCTACTCTGGTTTCTAATTAGCACACATAAAGTGAATTTTTTCCCTTATATTATCAGATTTTGCTCTTCTGTAACATAAGATCATGTAAAAACAAAGAATATTCATGCAGAAAATTGTACAAGTGATAGATAAAGCAATAACATCTCATGTAAATTTAGAAAGGGAAAATATACATCACATTAAAAATATCCTCAAAAAAGAAATGAAATGGAAGATAAAGGGAATTTAACTACGTTAACTATGGTTTTAATTTTATTTGGAGCTTGGGCTGCGGAGCTTTACCAGCTGCCTCAGGAGGAACTTCTTTCTCTTTTTCCTTTGGAACTTCCCCAGCAGGTAAGATGGTTGAAGCTAAAGCATGCTCAAAGCTTTGAGAAGCTGCTCCATCTTTAGGCACCTCTGCTGTTTTGTCTGAAGAAATATCTTTTGGAACTTCAGGCACTTTAGATTGCTCCTGCTGATTAAGAAGGGGAGGATCCCTAATTTGGGCTTCTTTGGCCAAATCAACAACTGTGGAGGATGCCTCCTTTTTGTTAGGTAGAGGGGCTTGAGGCTCGTATAGCCGGAGGGAAGTAAACGTTTTTTGGCCTTCTCAACTCGGAAGAAGATTCCACCCTAGCTCGGTTGAGAGCTTCTTCCCAAGTTTGGGCACAGTATGTTCGACATACGGTGGGCACCTCAGCCCGGAGGTTATCCTCCGTCTCAGCAACGCCAATGTCGTATCCATGCTATTCGGCTTTGTCTTTTTCTTGTTCAGCCTCTGCTTTTGCTTTCTCCACCTCAGCCTTTGCTTTTTCAGCTTGGTCTTTGAGCCTCTAGGCTTCCTCCAGTTGTTTCTTCAAAGTTGATATTTGTTCCTTGGAAGTTGCCAGCTGGTCATTGGCCTCGCACAGACGTTTCCTCTGTTCCTCGGCTTGCCTGTGGGTGTTCTCCAAAGCTGAGTCAGCACTCTTCCGAGCATGTTCTTCCTCGGCTAACTTTTTCTTCAGCTGTACGTTGCTTTGTTCAGCAATGGTGAGTGTTTGCACAGCTGTTGCTCGCTTCTTCCTCTCATCGTCTAGTTGCTGGCAGAAAGAATTGGTTATCTCCTCCAGCCTGAAAGTGGCTTAAACAGCCTAGAGGAAAAAGAGTTAGAGATGCAACAAATAAAACTATGTGTATGACATTTATAATTAAAGAAACAAAGCAGGAAGGGTGTCATACCATGCCCAAGTATCTTTAAGCATCCAAGAAAACCTCGATCCTCTTTAAGCCTCTCAGCTTGGTCATATCCTTTGGAAGTAGAGAGTTTCCTCTAAGGCTCCATCACTTCCTTATCTTTTGACTCTCTTCTCCTCTTCGGATCATTAGGTTCGATCCTAGGTTGTTGGGATGGTTGAGGAAGAGGAAGAGGCGATTTGGGAGGAGGGGGGAGTTTTGGTTGAGTTGACTTTCCCGGCGCACCTTTTCCAGGCTGGTCTTCGATCAATTCCATCAAACTCCTCTGACTCTTTCTCTGGATGCCCATTTCGTCGAAAATCACCTCGGGAGATGGGGGTTGGTTAAATACTTCAAATTCGTCTATAGAATCCAACAATTCTATAACTCCCTCTGAAGTTTCTTCTTCTTCTCCTTCTTCTCTTTCTTCTTCCTCCCTCCCTTCCTTAGGAATAGGGCGCGACGAGGAAGCTCCTATTGAAGGAGTGGTCACAAAAAGCGGCTGAGTGAAAGGTGTACATTCAGGAATCGGAACGCCCTCGGGAACGATAAATCCTTCAAAAGCTACACTGATGCGGTGAAACCGAGGATCTCTGGCCCTTATCACGCACTTGGGAACTTGAAATGCTGTGGAAATGGGTTTATACCCAAGTATTACGTGTGCTGCTCTCAGTTGACCGTCAGACTCGTTCACATACACCTCGGATCGCAAGATTTTATCTAAACTCTCCCTGTTGACTAGTCTGAACCGAGGTCTAGTAGCGTGCCTGTCTGCAAAGTCATTAAAGCAGGAGGAAAACTTTGTCAGAAATAAAAATAACTTGAACTGAAAAATATAATCCAAACTATATAGGCTTATAGCCAAAAACCCCACCTGGTTTTCCCTCTCTAGTCGGACAGTGTAAACCATCATGCCATTCCCCAGAAAAGATTAAGAAGTCATCTTTTAAGCCCTCATTCGATGTAGGGAGACATTGGATTAACCTTACTTCAGGGTGCCTAGACTTAAGGTAATATCCTTGCCCCTTCAGATGGTGTAGATTGTACATCCAGTTCACATCGTGATGGGTTAGGTTCAAATTCATTTTCTCGTTTAGGAATTCTATACTCCCTAACACCCTAAACATATTAGGGGCACACTGTGTAGGAGATAACCTAAAGAATCTAAGGTAACTTCTAGTAAGGTTACCCATGGGAATAGTCATCCCTCCCTCTATAAATGCGATCATAGGGATGACCACTTCTCCGGTCTTCCTATCATCCGCCCATGCTCCTGGAGCGGCGTATCTCATACCCATTGTTGGGGGAATCCCATACTTAGCTCTAAATGCCTCCCTTCCTTCCTCGGATTCAACCAAATACTTAAACCTACCCATTTTCTAAAAGCCGTGAAGAAAAATTAATAAGAAGGATTGAAGGCTAAGAAGGGTTAAGGAGACTTATAGGTTTAAAAAGGAGGTCCTCGGACAGACTTTCAGTATTTATGAGCGCACGGAGAGGTAAGAGAGAGTGACAGGTTCAATGAATGTACGCTAAGATAATGTGATTGTTGTAACTGGAAAGAGAGTTGATTTGAAAAGCTATTTATAGTGGCGCAGAAATTGTAAGCGGGAAAAATCTCACTCATAATGTCATGCCCCAAACCCGATACCCGGATTTGTGACCATGACTGACGTGCTAATATCAAGTTTAAACCTGATATTAACAAGAACCAACTTAACTTTTACAAAACTTTCAGAAAAGCTTTTACAAAAGCTTCCCTCTTTATTTTCATTCTTGTTTCTTTCTTCAAATGATATAACTTTTCACTTGACATTCAGAGCATCTACACTGTACTCAAAGAATAACATAATCCACCAATTACTCAAATTCTAAATTCCACATAATACATCTCTTAATGCTTTAAGGTATACACTTTCATTAGATCCTAAAATACACAATGCTACAAATCTAAACATCATATTGCTAATTTAGGATCTATACATATAAAACTAAAACCAGCTCATTCTAAAACTCAACTAAGGCTCCATCTGCTCCAAAATAAAACCTGTTAACTGAAAGAGTGGAAGGGGTGAGCTACACAGCTCAGTAAAGGTAAGATATATGAGAATTTAATAAGGATGCATGTAAATCAAACCATTTCATTTTATAATTGTTTCGATAGGAGAACATCTTTTCATGCATGGTATCTTATACTATTTATAACAATAACTTATACGCTCTTTGTAGGAAAATAATTGTTCTCCCTTTCCTTATCAGAATAATTTTATTGAAACCCTTCGGATTGAATTTCTTTCATTTCTTACAAAGTCACCGTATATATTTTCATTACAAAATAATCATCTTAACTTAAAATCAAATAATCAGTAACTTTGTCTTAAATTGGAAGCATCTTAAAGAATAATAAAACTTTCCTTCATAAACTTCTTCTCGTAAAATATTATAACTTCCATCATCATAAAACTTAACGTTTCATAAAGGAAAACAGATATCTGATAACTTCTTAACATAAACTTGTACTTTTATCAGAAACTTCATCTTTATAGCACAACAGAATTTCAGAAACTTTTATCTTTAATGAACAGCTTTCTTTTCATCAGAAACTTCTTCTTTTCATCAGAAACTTCTTCTTTTCATGAGAGCTTTTAACTTTCTGGAATGCATTTAACAAAATAATTCTCTCATGATTAATAACATAATATAGCTATTTATAAATAACTTATTGGTTAGTCCATAACTGATTAGTCTGTACTTATTTGGGAGGCTTCTAGCACCACGGTGCTAGGCATCCAGCATTCTCCACAATGCCAGGTATTCCCAGGATCACATCATAATACATATCTTCCAACCATGGGGGTAGGTTGGCTTCCCCCACAAGTTGGCCGTAACCAACAAGGGGCGGGTACAGCAGAGCCAGTCCCACTTATAATGGCCAATCAGATAACGTTTTCCATGGAAAGCTAGTAATTAACCCCTACTAGCAGAGTTCAGATCACCAAAGGACATAACCCGAAAACATTTCATACTTTACATCATACTGAAATTTCTTATTTTGCATAATATTTCATAATAATAGCATCTCCATTCTTTTCTTTATCATGTTCGTGGAATTAATAATAGCATCAGTATGCTTAAATCATATGCATAAGGTTTCGAAAGCTCACGAACATATCTTTGTTTGATAATGCTTACATGCCATATCTCTAATCAAAAACATTTTAATGCATAATATACTTTAAAATAACCTCATGACTTACCAAATGCTCATATAACTTATCCCTTACCTGAAAGCAGAGGAACCGAGAGCCTAAAGTCAAAGGAGCTTAGACCTGGCGACTGGTAACACCTAAACCAAAATCAAAGCTTATTACTATCCATTATTCCTTAACATAAACTTACACATTCATCTCAAAGCCTATCTCTTAGAATCAAGGAAATCCTAATTCCCACCTCAAAGAGGTTCCCACAAACATATAATGCACACATCAATAAATAATGTACCAACCTAAAGAAATGCCATCATTCTCATATTTATCTCATAACTCTAGAAGAGCTAGCTTCATTTCAAAAGGTACTTTGAGCTTAGGACAATAATGCATGCATAAATATACACTGTTTTAAGCATTGTCATGTAACCGTATACGCTCTAAGGAAACATACAACATGTTCAACAAAACAGCTTCATAAATACAACTGTCGAATGGTTTAGAACCCCTCCTTTGAGTACCAAACCTTGAACCGAGTTGTACAAAATTATTCTATGATCCAGACATATCATATGATGAACATAATAAATTATAGCTCAAATCATTGACCCTAACTTTAGAATTAAATCCTCAAAGTTAGGCATGTCCCTTACTGTTCACTATTTTAATTCCAATAACATATACTTCACTTATACAATACAAACGGGCCATCAAATCATATCCAAACCTCCTGAAATTTTACAGAGCAACTCATGTACCATAAAAATTTCGTAGTCAAATCATAAAAAAATAATTTACTAAAAATCATACAATCCAGCATACTCATGTCTGTCCTGACAGAATTTCATGCAATTTAGAAATTAAACAATTATTTTTATATTGATCCAAATGCTGTGAGACCACTTCCATAACAACCGTATGTGTCTTAGATTTCATAAAAAATAGCCCTAGCATCCAAATTCACTATATACAATTTAATACATAATTTATCATGCATGAACACAGAATCTGTCACAGTGACAGTTTTGCAACACTTTCTTGTAAAATTCACAAAAATTACCAAAAAATGGTATTTTCATATGGGGTTTTTTATAAACTCATTAGACATATTAGAAAACACTTATATATAGTCATTTAACCATTTTATAGCAAAATTAAATACAATAAAAATCTCAGCAGGAACATCAACAGTACTCATCCTAACTTTTTCTTACTTCCTTAATCTTATACAACCATTAATTAGTAAAAACCCTAATATACCTTCAACAAATCACCAACACACCCATATACAAAATCATAAAATCATCACTTAAGTTTAAAATGAATAATAGACTAAATGAATTAGATTTTCCCCTTACCCTAGACATAGGTTCATGGAGTGATTGAGCTAGAATCACTCTAGCTTTAAATTGGGAGTAAAAGCTTGTGGAGAATTGGAAGAAATCTTTTTCCTTGCTGCTGGACCGTAGCTGTGAGAGGGAGAGAGCTTAAGAGAGTTTTCTTTATTTTGGTGTTGGAGCCGTGGCATGAGAGGGAGGGAGTTTCTTGATTGTTCTAGCTTCTTTGAGAAAGTGTGAATGAGAGATGAGATAAGTCTTGTCTTTCTTTTTAAGGTGTGGACCGTGGACTTGAGAGGAGACTCAAGAGAGCTTCCTAGCTCTTTCCTTAAGAGAAAAGAGAGTAAAGTGAATGAGGAATTCAGATTTTTGCTTGGACCCGTATGAAATGGAGAGGTAAAAAACTTCTTGGAAGTTATAGTTGCTTGAGAAAAGTCAAAGAAGCAATGAGGTGGAACTTGGTGATTGCATGGCCAAGTCTTGGTCTTTGGAGTTTGTCATCATGCATGCAACTTTGGCCTTGCATGTGTTGAGTTTCCATTGGTTGCATGCGGTGGAACTTCTACTATACTATCTCATGCATCATGCTTAATTAAAACACCTACAACTATATATATATATATATATATCATAACTTAACCACTTAATATAATCCAACAACTATATATATATATATATTTGTATATATATCTCATAACTTAACCACTTAATATAGTTTTGTACAAACTTATACTTAGTGTATATATATATACATATAATACAAATAGCCATTTCAATTATTTATAATCTTTACAACTCTTTAACAATGGCATTATATAATAATATATTTATTAAATACTCTTATATTAATTTTAGAAAGTAAATTACTCAAAATAATAATTAACCACTTGAACACATAGGTTAATTATAAAATTGGGTTGGGGTGTTACACATAAATACTGAAAGTCCTCCACCGTTAGATTTGCATCTTGCTGTTGAACGTGGGGGACAAAGAGGCCATCATAATTTAATGATGGCGTGCTCCTGACGCCGAAACATCAAGGAGCATGCCTTGGCCAGGTAGAAAGGCATTCTGGAGATTAGGAAAATCCACGAAAGGGGTGAGGACAAGATATCAAAATCTCCATTTTTCCAAGGTAAGAAAAAGCGAGATTTTGAGGGGTTATTGTGGGGCCAGTTATCCAAAAAGGCGATGTTAAAATAGTAGGAAATGGGCTTATGGCCCAACGGCCCATTCCGAGGACGTTCATTTATCCGAGGAGGGTTAAAGAAAGATATTGTGGGAATAGTACAAGAAGAAGGGATGGAAATCATATATAATGGCCCAAAACGCGTCCGAGGATAAGATCCATCTCGGATACCATGATTCGAGGTATATGTAACTATCTTACTACTCAGGATACTCCACAAAGTTGTATTAGAACTGAAAAGTGAATATAGAACAAATGAGGAGCAGGGAGAGATAACAAATATCTTCTAAAGCTGCTACCTCCACATTAAATGCCTCCCAGCTAACTCTCTGGCCGCATTAATGTGGAGGTGATACCTGAATAGTAATCAAGCAGCCTTATGGTCGCTGATTGAAGGTTCTGGGAGGTGTCGGATGGGACAGGAAGGAGTTCCTTGAAGTTAACTTACACGTGTATGATGAAAAGGAGATTAGGGTTGTGATATATAAGGGGGGAAAGTGGCCTAAAAGAGGGGTTGAAAAACAGAAAAGGAAAAAAAGAAAGATCAAAATATTAGAACCCTAAGAGATAAAAGAGAAATCACAGAAACTCCTAAAGAAGAGGCCGAGGATAATATTTTCCCGGCTGGTTGACCTTGAATCTTCTAGGCTCAGTTACTATGATACTTTTTCCTACGTAGTAGAACTAGTTCTTGCACCTACGCTCTACAAATTTATTGTTTGGGCTTGTTGGGTTAGAAACCCATCCCTATTCTGGGTCCAATCCAATTTGAGTCCCTACAAAAATGATAAAAAGTTTGAGTTTTAGTTGACCTTGTTATAGAGATAGAGTTTCACTCCTTGTTAATTTTGGGTCATTTTATTTAAATTTTAAAAATAATGATAATAATGAGTTTGAGTTTTAGTTGGATTTGTTATAGAGATAGAGTTTCGCTCCTTGTTAAGTTTAGACTAAACAAAAATAATTTTATTTAAATATTGTACTGATCTGGAAAATTATAGGAGTTTCAGAGGTTTTGGTTATATATATATATATATAAAGAGAGTATAATAGATATGCCAAAAATAAAAGTAAAAAAGAAAAAGCAAATTGTAGTAACATTAACTGCAAGCAATGTCACGTTCCAAACTCAAGATTTCGTCATCCCTATACAATTTCAAAGAGGGCAATGATCATATCTCAGAATCATATAATTGTTTAAGTACAAATTAAATTAAAGTATTTTCCTATCAAAGTGGCTTGCTTCCACTACAAAAAACGCTAGTTATAGCCGCATTTTTTTTAGCCACGTTTACAAAAATGCGGCTATAGCTGCCTATAGCCATGTTTTTTATAAATGCAACTAAAATTATAAACCTATAGCCGCGTTCTATAAAACGCACCTATAGGGCAGTTCTGAAGCTGCGTTTTTAGTGTTTGCAACAGCGTTTTATTGGGTAGGGCCTATAGCCGTGTTTAAATAAAATAGGTCAATCGTCTATGGAAAAAACGAACACAATTGCTTAAATGCCATTCATGCAATGTTGTTGTTTCTGTTTGTGCATGACATATAAGGCTTTAGCAGATGAGCAAAGGAGAGGTACCAAAATTGACAAGGTAAGGTGCGCCTATTAGGACAGGGGACTACATATAGGAGTGGCAAAATTGGACACGACTTGCGAACCTGATACGACATGATACAAAATTAGTGAGTTATGAATTGAAACTTAACGGGATAGTGTCATATTCGGGTTGACATGACTGACTTGTTTAATAAATGGATTGAGTTAGTGTCCATTTCATAGAACCCGTTTGACCTGTCTGATCTGTTTAATTAAATGTCATTTTACCAATATACCCTTCAAACCCTAAGTATATAAACTTATTAGTTCTTGTAGTTTATTTTCTTTGACATATTATAATTGATTATTTGTGATATTGAGATATGCTTTAATTTTGAATTATTATCTGTTATGCAGTTACTCGTTAGTTTTGAATTTTATATTAAAAATATTTATTTGTTTTGGTTTTTTATAATTCATATCAATTTGGTTTATTCTTCCCAATTTAGTGAGATAGGAGGGAGTTCTAAAACTCTCTTCGAAACAAGAAGGAACCCACATCAGAGAACAAAAATACAAATGACAATTAGAATCCACAAAATAAAAAGAAAATTATAAAGAAACCCCATTCAACCAAGAAACTAAATGCTGAATAGGCTATCAAAGATGGGGAATATTAATAATTCTATATCAACATAAAAGGACTTCGAGGTTATAACAAGGCATGATCATAATTTTATTTATTACACTTAAAATTATAAAATTTAATTTGTAGCCCTTTAAAATCTCCAGAATTAATGTGTTACTTTTAAAATTATAAATTTTAATTTATTAAACCCTAAATTAGAGGGTTTAAAAGGTAACTTTCTAGTCTAATTAGATACTTGATGACTATCTTGCCATGGCATTACCAGCCTTATACTCCATAGAAAAGGTACATCTTTGATTGTGAACAGGTCTGTCACCAAATTTTGAACCATTTAAAAATAACTTATTTAACTTTTTGCTAAAGATTTTTTTTATTGAAGTGTACTAAAATTGTACTTTGAAAAAAAAAAGAGATTTTAAAAAGCATTACATAAAAGCTACCTCCGCAGTGCCAGCCTAAACCAAAAAGGGCATGCACATATAAGAAACTAAAGCCTTGAATTCTAAATAATTACATCCACTTCCGAGCTGCACCTAAAGGCTAAAGCCATTTCCACTAAGTTATAGGGCATACTCGCATAGTCGCACTTCAAAGTTCAAACAATGTGAAACATATGGCTACAATTTGAATGTTTAGCAGTGGTACACCATACAACAACGATAACAAATACATTGTGCAGGTAAGCCCCTAACAGCAAAATCACTTAAAAACCTATCCATTCTTGAATTTTAGGCCATTCCATCAATTTAAGTTAGCCAAGGTACAGAAATATCAAAATACACACATTTCATTCATGGGAATAAAATATATACATGTGAAAACATGATCCAAAATAAGCTCACTACATAATTACGTTAACCCCCATCACTGGTGTAGTATAACCAAGCTGAAATATGAACATAGGAACATGAGAGTATAACTCAGTCAAGAAAACTACAAGAACTAGCACTGTTAGGACTCAAGAAGGTATGTATACCTTATGTTATATAACACATGTTGATGTATAAGGCGGAAAGGTTATGGGGTGAACTAACAAACTACTGCAAATTTTTATCTCTTCAGAAAATACAAAAAAATTTGCGTTCTGTTTTGTGGGGTCAATACCGTGCTAGGAAGTATGGACATTTCATTTAGAGTGCCAAACTGGTGTTGTACTGGCCATTTCATGTTATAATTTTTTAGAAATTGTTCATGTTACTGTGTCGTACCCATGTCCGTACTCGTACCTAGGTCCATGTCCATGCTTCCTAGATTCTGTGTCATGTTTCTCCACTTATCCTTCAGATCAACCTGAGATAATAATACTGACTTATATTTTGGGTATAAATACTTAGAAAGTAAAGTAAGACATTGCAAATGAGTACAGCAACAAATTACCTCTGTTCTTTCTTCAAAAATATCACGGTGGGAATTTAAGATGAGCTTCCAATTTCCTTTACCAAACCTTCAGCAGGAAACATGACAAAAAGAAAATGTGAGGATCAACATACTTTCGAAAGGAATTTAGAGTTTATTTATAAATAAAAAATCCTGTAATTTTCAAAAATATATTCTACTGATGTGGTTATTTTTGTTTTTTTAATCAGAACAAACACATACTTCTGCACAGCAGTCCTTAAAGTGTCTTCCTCCAATAAACTCCATCTCTTGATTGTTCTCCTAACAAAATTTTTACCCTTATACTTCCTCAAAGGAGAAACAATCTTTCTCTTTGGGTTAGGTAGGTGAAGTCTATTTGCACGATCGGTCATTCCTTCTTGTGAGCCATCTATGGAATCATCCCACTGCAAGGACATACAACAATTTTCAAAAAATGACAGACTTTTTTTTCTTTTCACCAAGGCAGGGAAAAAATGACACACTCTATGTATTATGTAACAAAGGCTTTGTGAGAAAGAAAGTGCAACTAGGCTTCAACTAGTTCAATAATTGTCTATCATCATGAGGACATTAAGATGATCTCAGGCTGATTATGTTGTAAAAAAAAATTTAAATGAGTTCAGGAAAACACAAGTCAATGCAAGACTACTCTAAAAAATGACACTACGCATTATGTACATAAATGATTTAGACAATAATATGATGTATCAACTATTAGAATGTAACAAAATATTTTATCCCCAGTTACCACAAGATTAGAAGAAAAAAAACCAATAGATTGAAACAACAAAACATGAGCACAGGTACCTTATAAGTATGAGCAGTGCTATTCTGCTCCATTAAGCTTGGTCGAGTAGAATTGCTCTGAGGAATGCAGGACTGATTTCCACAACCAGAGTCAGTAGCTTGGGGCGCTACGCTTTTGTCAACGGATGGATTGAGTGCATTTATGTCTTTTCCACCTTCACTTTCTGAAGAAACTTTATCAGAATTCTCATTTTCTTCTGTGGATGGCTTAGCAGAAACATACTCCATGTGCTCTACATCAACAAAGCTACAATTAGTTTCATTTCCAGAAGATGTAGTTTGCAATTTTTTGAGTTATATGTGAGGTTTAGTGATCTGGGTTGGTATAGCAATTAACTGTCAGATGAAATGCCTCTCTGTGAGCTGTGTATTTTAATGCATGAGTTTTTGGCTTAGATTTTGACCATGTAATACTTACTCAATTTGGATTAATTTGATTGAGTTATTAGAAAATAGATAGCATTTTCAGAAAGAATGACTTCTGGCAGTTGCATTTTAATTGTCCATATAAGAAGTGTGAAGGTGAGCTAGAGGCAGTGCAACCTAGAGTGCCTGCTACTCAATGGGACCTTCAAAAACCTGAAACTTGAACTCTAAGAAGGGACCTTTTAAAACCTGAAACTGAACTTTAAAAAGATTATTGTTAGAAGTAATTAAACTGAACTTTAAACATGTATTGAAGTGTAAAAAGAAAGTTTGGCCTCCAATGTCGGCCACCTCCTAGTATACATTACGATAGGAGACTCCATTTTAAGGGCAATTTTGATTCTTTAATTTGCAAGTGTTTCTTCACTCTAAAATTGATGAGTATAGATGCTAATCTTTAATTTGATTGACTGAATTATGCTAATAACAAACTAAAGCAAGTTGTTACCATATGCTTTACTCCTTTGATGGGTGTTCCTTAAACATATTTTAGATTTTAGTCACCAATGCATTACAACACATATATACTATGACCAGTGTAAAGTTCATTTGGATTGCACTACACAACTGAAATATAGGGGAATGTGAACATTTTCATTCTATTATGAGCATTGAAAATACAAAATTATTAACACACAGCATGCAGTCATAGTAAAGTTTGAAACTTTACCTTTCCCTGCTACAAGTTTATCCTCTTCATTCGCCGCCACCTCTTGCTCCGCCGCCAATTCACCGGCTCCGTTGCTCGTATCCGCCGCTGCTTCAATAAAGGAAGGGCCCATGAGTGCCCAAGCCTCCCCTAAAAAAGCCCTAAGCTTTTGCAGAGCCTCGGCCCTTGTATTCAAATTCATCAACCTCTTCGCAGTTTTGGCATCCCAAAGCGCCGCCTCCAAATCGTTCTTCCACCGAGTCAACTCGGCGTTATCCCTAACCAACTCGCTCCTGTTCCCCGATTCCTCCAAATTACCGATTCTGCCCCTCCACACTCTCTTCACCGCCTCGAAGTACTTCCCATTGATTCCCTCCTCCAAAGCCAAGTACTTCACCGTACACTCGACCGCCGCCGCGAAATACGCCGCCTTCAACGACTCTCCGATCTCCACACCGTCGTTTCGGTCCATCTCTTCGATCAGTTCAAGCGCCTGGAGCGTCGTCTCAGTGACCGTTACGTTGGATACCTCGGATTGGATTGTGCGGAGGAGGACGGCCTTCTTGAACCGAGTGTCTTCGGCGGCAGCGGAGGAGAGCGGGAGGACTTGGAGGATGTTCTTGATGACGTGGTCTTGCACCGCCGAGCTTCGCATTAGGAATTCCAAAATCCACTGGAAAATGTCTGCGTCCATTATGATACGACCATGACCATGTTGATGATGATGATTCAAAGTGATGATTTTTGAGAGAATTTTGAAAGGTTAGGGCTTTGCTGCCATGGAAGTCAAAGCTAGCTCTGTGACGTTTGAACTTTTTGAATTTAAATGGGAGGTTAGTTGGGCTTTGGGCTGGTTTGAGTGACCCATAGTTTCTGGGCTTTTTTTTTTTTTTTTTTGCCAAAGTAGTATAATTTTAGAAAAAAAGTACAGCTCAAACTTATTTAATAAAACTTGAGTTCCAAGTATTATGACAATTTGATCAAACATAATATTTAGAATTTGAGATTGGTAAACTCGAGTTTTAACAAACTTGAGTTTCAAAAAACATGCTACATAATTGAATAAGTTTGACCATGTATTTAGCAAAATTTTCCAAAAATTTGCTAACAAAAATTATGCTATATAGCAAATTTTTCCATGGTTCTTGTATATCTTTTTGATTTATAGATATAGAATTCTCCTCTTTTTAATTTAAAGTGTATATACATTCATGTGAAATTCGATTTGGATAATTGAAACTCAACCTTTGCCCCACCCGACGAATAGTTCTGGTATCTCTAATCACAATATTTCTTGTATTTATGGCCAAGGAGTTCACATTCATGTGCACTAACAAAATTGTATTCAATCTCAGTAAAAGACAGGTAAAGTTATTATAATTTATCAAGAATCAAAAACTAATCATAAATGTCACAAATGATGATAAAGGAAGTGTTTATGATTGCTGATGAATGGACTTATTATTGCTGAAACTGAAAACTGAAAACTGAAAACACTGTAGCAAATAAGTGGTAAAAACGTGGGTGATTAATTTGGCTGAAAGCACTGTAGCTCAGCTGAAAGTACTGTAGCGTATAAATTCCAAAATTTTACTCGCTGGTCTTTTTTTTCCATTTCTTTTTTTTCCGCTCCTCACCCTAGCTAAGCCTGTGCCTTCGGAGAGTTCCTCGCCCACCAGAGATTGATGAAGGAAGACCTACATCGGTCCGACGCCGGCGAAGAGCCCAGGTGAGAAATCCAACTTTTGTGGAAGACAACCCCAGTCCGACGCCGGCGTATTCTCTTCCTTCCAGAAACCCATTTCACCCTCATTCCCCACCGTCCCTCAAGCTCCGACCCATGACTCCTCTCTTCCCATAAATATATGGGAATGTAAATTGATCGATTTTTCTAGTGTTAGTGCTATCTGCAAATGGATGTCATATTACCCAGTAGTCAAGGTATTTTTTCCCCCTTTCCGTGGTTGAATTTGAAAGCACACAGTTTCATGTTATAAGATTAACATGTTTGATTTTAAAATTTGTTGGATTTGCAAAAATGAACTGGAAGAGGTCTTGTAAGGCTTAGCAAGGAATAAAATTTGTTGGATTTTATTCCTCATACTCTGGTAAATTGCTTATATGATTGATGAAAATGTTATGAATTAAACTCAATAGAGCTTTGTTCTAAACTTCTAATTACTTTGGGTGTGGTAGTATTAATATTGTTGACGAAAAAAAGAACTTGAAATGGTGACTCTTCTAATTGCAGAATAAAGTTGGAGGTTGGATATTGAGGGCCCAAGCACCATGTTTGGTACTGCACTAAATTATGTTACTTTGAGATTGCTTGGTGAAGGAGCTGAGGATGGATTAGAGGCAATGGAACAAGCACGGAAATGGATCTTGGATCATGGTGGTGCCACTGCAATCACTTCATGGGGGAAAATGTGGCTTTCAGTATGAACTCAGTGTTATTTTTTGTAAGATATTGCCAAAGAAGTTAATACGTTGAAAATATCAACTGACTTGTGGTTGATTTTCTGTGGTTTCAGGTACTTGGAGTGTATGAATGGTCTGGGAATAATCCACTGCCACCAGAAATATGGCTCTTCCCTTACCTTCGTCCTTGTCATCCAGGTCTCTATTTGACTGCTCCTTCTTATACCATTAATACAATGTATGTTCAGTTTTGTCAAGGAAAAAGTATCATGTATTGCTTACGGTTTAAAAATCTTACTAACATGGTTTAGAAAACATTGGGAAAATGTTATTTATCACTTAAAATTTGTTCAATCTGCATATTCTCTGTTAAAATTTGTGAGGAAGAACTTTGATTCATGAGTGTCAACTGAGAGAGTTGCTAATTGCAGTAGAATGGCTTTGTCCTCAGTTTCTTGGTTTTGAATTTCCATGTTTTCTGTTAATAGGAAGGATGTGGTGTCATTGCCGAATGGTGTATTTGCCCATGTCTTATTTATATGGGAAAAGATTTGTCGGTCCTATCACGTCCACAATCCGATCTTTGAGAAAGGAGCTTTATACGGTTCCCTATCATGAGATAGATTGGAATGAGGCTTGCAATCTTTGTGCGAAGGTAGGTAAAAATTATACCTTTTCTTCTCCTTTAAGTTTTCTACATTTAAATTTTACCCTTCCACACTATAATATTTTTTATTCTTTTTTCAAGCTCTTGCTGTTGCACAGAAAAATAATTCAAATACTAGGTTTCAAAGATACTTCAAAGTAGCTGCTGTATCGGATTAATTAATATTGTATAAGTAATAATGATTGTGTCAATATTTAGAATTGTAATAAGATATTAATCAATACTGCAGAGTTTGGTCAGGCTCCCAGAGGGTCAACTTCAAACCCATTTCTGTCCCAAACCCAAATTGTATCATGATTTCCTATTCAAAACCATTATCCATAGTATCAAAAAATGTAGAGTTGATAAACAAAAAATGTCACATCAATTACAGATATGTATCAAAACCCTATGGTGTCCAAAGTTTCATTATTGCTTACTACAATTTCCTAGCTTTTTAGCACTTTCCAACACCACCAAGGTTTTATTTGTAATTAAAATAAATAAAAACATATCTTAGGTTTGTTGTCTATTGAATATAAGCTAACTTATTTTTTGGGGCTATGTGAATGTAAGCTAACTATATGACTATTGCTGTTAAGTTTTACTAACATACCCTCTGAATTGGTCTGAAAAAAACAACTGAATTAGACAATGAGCTAATTTGAGTTCATAGATACGTTAATATGCAACTTCTGTCATGTTTCATTGTCTCTGTTGATGCTTACATGGGTTGCTTTACAAATATTGTTAGGAAGATCTATACTACCCCCATCCACTGGTTCAGGATATCCTCTGGGGATCTCTATACTATGCCTATGAACCTGTTTTTATGCGTTGGCCTGCAAAAAGATTGAGGGAGAAGGCTCTACAAACTGTAATGCAGCATATCCACTATGAAGATGAAAATCCTCGGTATATATGCATAGGGCCTGTCAATAAGGTAATTTTTTTTAAGATGTGAGAGAGAACTAGAGAGCAAAGTTTGAAACTGGAAAATTTTAATTTGAAGCTATGAGGAAAAATGGTTGATAGTCATTCAAACATAATATCAATTGAAGAGTTAGATTAATTAGCTTCTTTAGCTCTACACCTTCACTCAAAGGCACTCACTGTACCTGTTGGTAGTTCCATTGAGCTATTGGCCTTGTATTTTGTGGATGATGCAGGTGTTGAATATGCTTTGTTGTTGGGTGGAGGATCCAAACTCAGAGGCATTCAAATTACGTATTCCAGTATTTAAAGGATATATTTTAAATTTACTAGTTATTTGATAAGTAGTTTGTTATTAGTTAATCATGTGTTCAAATAGGTGCAGGAAATTGATGCTTTGTCTTATGGTTTTCCTAATAGTTTTTCTTGGACATCAGTGTGAATTTGCTCGATATATGCAATGCTTTTAGCTCTGAAATCTCAAGGGTGAACCAAGGCCATCTCTTGCTTCAGTGTGTGCTGCACAATTTGGATTCCAGCTCTTCAAAGCAGTTTATCAAGGCTCGATCTTCACTTGATGCATGGAGACAGCATATTAGTTCAAAGAACCCTAGAGTTGAAAACTGTTCCACCCATTTTGAACAAGCTTGTGGAATCACTGTCTCACCCCAAGGTTAAGAACTCAGCCAAAGGGAAGGTTTTAATGCGTGCTATGTATGGGGTTAAGGTGGAGACGGTATTTATCTGCAATGTCTTTGCTTCAGCCTTCTCCGGTTTTGCTGTGAAGTTGTTTGATTTGAATGTTGATGACAAATATTTGTTGGCACAAGCTTTGACCGGTTTGCAAACTAGCATTAATAGCGAAATTAGAAATTTATATTCAACTGGAAGATTTACAATTTCGAAAGAGCTCGAAGCAGTTGATACAAGTGTAAAGAAATTGAATCCCATGATCCAAGATGGTGTGGAACCTATTGTCCAAGATGGTGTGGAACCTATTGAAGTGGAAGCATTCTTTTGTATTTGATATTATTCTATTGATTCTTTTCTATTTGATATTATTCAGGCTAAATGGCACTTAAATAAATCACATTTGTTAATTATGTCATTTATTTGGATTATTTTACAATCTATTTGCAGACAAACTATTTGTTTTTGCCTTTATTATGCAAATTTATTTTACAAGTCCTTGGAAATTTGTTTTGAGTGTTCAATAAATCTCTTAATACTAACGTATCATAAATTTGAGATGCGAGCAGTGTAGTATGAAAGTGATAATTGGCCTTAATTCTACTTGTGAAAATAAACACTCTATGCCAACAACAAAACACTCTTTTGTGTGAATTTGGATAAACAATCAAGTGTCCTGAAAGTTTCTAAGATACATATTTAACACTTGATCCTTATGCCTCACAACAGAATAAATCCACGAAGTTTGTGAACCATCAGTTATGGTCCCCACAAAAATCAGTCATCGTTCACACATATCGATGTTGTGATATCAATACGAACTTGTTTCATCTCAGGTTCGTCCAAGACTGAGACTGCTTCTGCCAAGGCATCGTAATTACCTCTGTCACTATCAAATGATGTGCCCCTTGTAGATCCTGAACACGAAGAGTCATTATTTATCTCATGTGCTCTAACGATATTGTGAAGAACCATTGTTGCAACGATGATCAAGTTTTGCGTGTGTATCTTAAAGCCTGGCATATGTCTCAAAATTTTCCACTTATTTTTCCAAATTCCAAACGTTCGTTCTATGACCGAACGGAGTGATGAATGGAGATAATTAAACCTCTCTTCTGGACGATGCAGCACTTCAGAAGGCCGAAATTCCCCAATGTGGTACCTCTCCCCCTTATATGGTGCCAGGAACCCTCTCCTCATAGGGTATCCTGAATCAACCAGATAATACTTTCCTGCATGTGAACACGTTTATTACATTAGCATTTTCACTACATTAATACATACTTTAATACTGTAATTAAACTGGATATTTACAAACCAGGTGGAGCTGTTGGGAAGTTGGAACTCTCATTATTGAGGCAGCTAAAAAAAATCCTCGTGTCATGCGCTGACCCTTCCCATCCAACACATGCGAATGTGAACTTCATGTCAAAATCACATGCGCACATGCAATTTGTTGTGGTAGTCCCCTTCCTGCCATAGTATGGGAGCTGCTTATCCTCATCAACGACCACCCCCACGTGGACCCCATCAATCGCACCAATGCAACCCTAACCATTGCCACAAAATACCATGTGAAATACAATACGTGGTATGACCATAAAGATAATTTAACTTAAATCAAGTCATCATGTCAAATTCACAACGTACCTCAAAATGTGGCCAATATCGATTTGAATGTTGAATATGTTCTGGCACGTTCTGAAATGTACGATCAGCAGGTTGGATAATGTCCGGTGCCATAACGGTGGCTAACAATGTAACTACATTGGCCACGTGTCGATGCACTGTCTCACCCGAGTGCTGAAATCTTTCCTGCACCATTCTGTTGCCATGAGCATGACCAAGTACCATCAATGTCATTGCCAAAGACTCTTCCACACAAATACTTCTGGAACCATAATATCCATACTGGCGCAGTGTATTACACAATTGTCTAAACACATAGCTTGACATTCTAAAATTTCTTCGACATTTCTTCTCATGTCCAGTTAAAATATACTGTACCCATTCTAAGCCTGTTTGTGTATTCGTATGCAATGGTACTTTGGTCATATAGGTATCCACGTAAGCTAGACATGCACACCCGGCTAGATACACTGCGAGTACAAGGTCATCGCTCAGGTCGAAGTTTGCGTCCTTGCATATGTTACCAACTTTAATTGCATGTACATTTATTCATGTGATACTATAATATGTAGTCTAAAAACAAGTTGTTAAATTATATTGGAACTCAAACTGGTACTAGGCTCAAACTATGGTTGTACCAATAAATAAACAATCCTAAGCATATGCTTTCACGATTTCATCCAATATTTCACAAAATTGTAGATTCACATCTAGAGGGGAAAGTACAGAAACTCACTGGTGTTGGGAATCAGATGAGTCGTTTAACGAATCCACCCTTATGTATACCTTAAGACTGCTTTATAGCTATTGAACAATGATCTAAAAGATATCGAGCTTAAAATTCAAAGCCTTGAAATGCGGATGATATCTAATGCACACAACCAAGAAAAAATAAAAATCAGAAAATAGTATAAGCAATAACAATTCTGTATTTACATCAAATTAGTCTTAATTTAATTAGTATTATATAATTTTATTTAATTAATGTATACATATAAAAATGCCCCATATAAAATTTTTGCCTTTGGCCCCAAACTTTGTTAGGCCAGCCCTGCTTCTCTTCTCTGTTTGGTTTCTTTGACAGTTAAGCGAATATTATTGCTTTCCCTTCTTTCCTTGGCTAATTGAAACAATAATGTAGAATTACTCACAAATAGATGCTGGGTATTGGAGATTTAAATTATGGTGGGCATTCCAATTTCCTATGTATTAGCAGATTTAAATTATGGTGGACCATGCATTCCACTGTCTAGGAGAACTTTACAGGGAGTCCCATAAAAGAAAGAACCCACATGCCTCTCTCTAAAACTTCTAGTAGTGGAACTGAGCTTCCATATCCATATATACAAATTCAACATAAAAAAAATATTCAGCTCAACCAGTTGAATCTACAGCACCAACAAAAGTGACTACACAACCAGCCAATTAAAGGGCTTGCGTGGCTTAGGAACCACATTTTCAAAATCAAGATTTGTAGAATCCAAAACAATGCAACCAACATGACAGAAAGAACCAAGGCACATAGAAGACCAAGAAATGTTAACATGAAGACTCTTTTGACATTATTGTAATCCAGCTGTATATATATAAGCAAACCCTTATCATGTATAACAATGGGTCGAAGTTCAACCGTTCAATCCACAGTGTAGGTAAAGTTTACAATTAATTTTAAAAGAAATATGTAGGGGCCTTTGTTTGGATTTGCCTGTGGTTAACATGAGCTGCAGAATTTTAAAAGCTGAAGCTTGGTTGAAAAGACCCCACAAACAAAGCTTAAAGGGTCACTAAATCACCTGCCAATTCCTGCAATCCAAGAAAATGGACTTCATGAAGTCTTTACCTCTCTTCTTCATCTTGGAAGGCACTGCTTCAGCTGTTTTTTTCCCACCCACAGCCTTGGCTACATTCTGCCACCGGTCAGGGGTCTCCTTATCATACAATGCTAGTGCTTTTTCAAGCCTTTTGTTCTGCTCTGGTGTCGAAGAGGAGCTGGAGTCGAGTGTCAAGGCAGATGGCCCCTCCTTATCAGCTGGAGTTGAGTGTCAGGTCAGGGGTCTCCTTATCAGCTGTTTTTTTTTTTTTTTTTTTTTTTTTGTTATAGTTGCTTCATAATAAAGACTTTTTTGAACGTTATCTGCAGTGTCTTAAGTTCGCTATGCTGTGAAGAAGCTGGCTGCCATAAAAAAGAGTATTATCAAAATTCAAAGATTCTTGCATGTTTCAATTAGCTAACTAGTAAAGTCTATCATCTCAAAGAAAAACTAAAAAAATCTCTTGTCGTCAAACAAGTGACTTGGGTGGTTGGGTTCAAATTCCAGCAACACCAAAAATAAAATCATAGTCTCTTACTCTAATAATAATGAGCAATCATTATGATTGCCTAATTAGCAGTCTAATTTGTTATAATACTTTTAATAGCTTTAGCATAAGCCACAAGGATAAACTTATCAACTTATGCCTAATCTATACTTGTCAATCTGTAAAAGTAATTAGTGCAGCAAAACATTTTTTTTCCTTGAGCTGCATAGAGAATTTCATTGTGAAAATTTAACTATGACAAGATCAGTTTAGCTTCTTTCCTTTAACTATGAAAATTTAACTATGAAAACACTTTTACAGATCAGTTTTTTAACTATGAAAACACTTTTACAGATCACTTTTACAGATCAGTGCAGCAAAACACTTTTTTTTCCTTTAGCTTCTTTATTCCCTTCCTCGCCACAAGATCAGTTTTAGACTTGTGGCACTTCTTAAGGGCTACCTTAACTGCCTTAGCATAATAAGAACAATCCTCATTAGCTCATTGTAAGCCATTTGAAGATCCTTCTTACCTTTGGATTCATCTTCCAATCCCTTACTAGCCTTAAACTATATGTCTTCCTTATCATCTACATCAGAGGGTTCTCCATAATTCCCACCAACAACTTCAGTTATAGCAAACATGTAGCAAATATCAGGGCAGATTGGGATTGAGAAAAACTGAAACTCTTTTTTAACCAAACCATGGGAGCTAAACAGTTTTGGCACCTACAACACATACCAAATTCATTACTAGCTAGCAGTGACCGTCATTGTTCAATTGTAAGTTTGTAACTTTGTAAGGTAGCAACCAATGCAACATGGGCTGGAGAAGTATTATGGCATGTATATATATATATTTTTTGGAAACAGTAAATACGGCAAGTATATGATCTGTATTAACATATTCAACTTGGTTAATTGGAATGGTTCATCTATCCCTCTCAGGCATGATCATTGGAACTTAAACTGGAAATTAAATATGCCTTTCAAGGTTAGCAGACTAGTTACTGATGCAACTTGCCCCTTCCATTCCAGGGCAGAGCAATTTAACTAGTTAAGAAGACTAGTTACATAACTACAACAATTTAAAAAATATAGGAAGATAGTACCTTGATATTAGGCTTCACAACAACAATGATCCCATCCTTCACATAAACATCATCAACCTCCTCTCTATGAGCATTGACAACAATTCCCCCTTTAATCAATATCTTCGACGATGAAGACGAAACCCCACATGACGATTCACCATACTCAATCCCAGCATTACAAAACTGAAACTTTTTTCTTTAAATAATAAAAATTACATAAGATAATACTCTAGCTTGGTTAACAAACAAAAACCCAGAAACAAAAAAAAATATATAAAAAAGTCAGATAAACAACCATCATAACAGTGCATAACCATCAAAAATACAAAAAAGTCAGATAAAAGAAGCATTGGACAAACATATATAAATATAGCTCAATCACACAGGAGTGATGAGCATTGTCTTACATACACACCCATAACAAGCATTAGTTTCTACCAATAAAAAAAGAAAAAGAAAAATAATAGTGCAATAGGTACAACACTGACAGTTCGATTACTACACCAAGCCTACACAACCCTATCGAGACAATCTATTGTTCCTTCACTACATCATTGATATTCAAGGTGCCTATGGTACTCTTTTTCTAGCCAATTCAGCTGGACATCCTTGTCATCGAGAAGGGCTTCAAATGTGTGCCTAGCCCGCTCTTTTTCCATGAAGTAGGTGGCACTGAACATATGAAGGTAATGACCTGAGTACATCCCGGAAAGACTCAACACCATGTCCAGAATTGCTTTAACTTGAGCTGTTGCTGTGGGAGCAGATGGTGTACGGGCACTTAGACTAGATTTTTCAACAATAACATTTGAGATGCTCTTCAAAGAGTTGGACATCTCTTGCGCAGCTGAACGCTTTTTTTTTTGGTTTCTTAGAAATTGGCTTGAAAATGTGGACACTGGTTGCCAAGCCTTTCCTCTTATTCACTGCCGGTCCTGCCCTCGACGATGATGGACCTTCAACCTCCATTGCGTCAACATTCACAACGGGATCACATTGGAGGTCAACAAATTCTGGGTCATCAGCGAAGTCCCCAAACCCTTCGGTGGTTTCCGTTGGTATTGGACCACTCGTGCAGAATGCTTTGTTTCCCGTTGCAACCGTGCCTCCAAACATGATGTTCAGGAGCTCCCAATTCGGCAAACCATTCGTTTTAAAGGTTTTTGCATCGGGACATGCCTACATGTGGACAACTAGTAGTTAGAACACAAGAAAATAGTGTTAGACAGTAAAGTTTTTGACAATTATGTATTGATCAAAACTAACCGCAATCTTTCGGTTCCACCACTCCTCAAGTGCGTCAAACATCCCAGTTACAGGATCATAACCCAACCCAGTCTCCTTCTCCAAACACTTGTTATAATTCTTCCACCTTTTTCTTAGATGATCCCATTTGTTTTTAACCTGTAGGAAAGTCACCACTTTTTCCATGTCACCCAAGTGCCGAATCACTTCAGCAACCCCAAATTTGGACAAAAATCCAGTTTTTACCCTCTGGCCAGCCATGACTTGAATAGCACAGAATCGACAAAAGGCTTCTAGTTCTTTAGGGTCTTTCCAGTCAGCTCTCTCATCGTTACTACCACCGTCCAATACATACTTTTGCTTAACCATTTTTGCTACAACTTCCTTCTATAAAGTAAAGGCATTTAATCAAACAGTTCGGGTGCATTTTACAATCAGTTAGGCATGCCACATGAAAAATATTAAGTAAACTAACAAATATCCAAATTCAACAGAGGTAGTAAAAGAAACAATGGTATTACACGAAGGATCAATAAACCCATATACTAATGTCATGGAAAACACAACAGAGAACCACACTCAGACGTTGAATACAAAAATCACACACAAACGGTTAAACACAAAAAACCACAGATTGATGAAGCTTCATGGAAAACAACTTACCCGTGAATGCAGATAGCCACAGTGGCGGCAACGATGACCCAAGCAGAGAGAAGGTGAGCTGGAGCATTTGTTGAACGGAGGGGAACTTTTCTTTTGGTTATGCCTACTGAGTTTGCTTTCATCAACTGGCCTAATATGTTTTGATAGCTTTGTGGTTGGTGGGTAGGTGAAAGAAATTGAAGAGGGTTCGGACACATTGAAGGCGATTGAAGGCATTCTGCCACCGGTAGTTGAGAGAAAAATCTGAAATGGGAAGAGAATGTAACTAGCCGTTTGGATTGAACGCAGCGCACCGTTTTGATCTGATCTGACTCTCCAAGCTGCTTCTGCGGTGAACAGCAAGTGCAAGCCTTTTCAGCAGGAGTTGAGTGCACCGTTTAGCACACAGCTGGAGCTATGAACAGTACGCGCAAGAGCAATTTTTAGTTCAGCTGAAACGGTGCGTAGAGA
Organism: Quercus aquifolioides; assembly: GCA_019022515.1. Taxonomy (NCBI): domain Eukaryota; kingdom Viridiplantae; phylum Streptophyta; class Magnoliopsida; order Fagales; family Fagaceae; genus Quercus; species Quercus aquifolioides. Next base: position 181,758 of record JAFHAW010000102.1, read on the forward strand.
TAAATGAAACGGTGCGTCTGATAAAAGAAACTGACTATGAACAGTGAAACTACTCTTTAATGAAACGGTGCGTGTAAGGAAGAAACTTGCGTTTCAGCAGCCTTGCGTTTCCAGGCGTGCGCGTGCGCGTGGGGCCCCCCTAAACGTGAACGCAGATGGTAAACGTAGGAAAACGTTGAGGGCAAACGGTGCCATTTCTTGTATTTATGGCCAAGGAGTTCACATTCATGTGCACTAACAAAATTGTATTCAATCTCAGTAAAAGACATGCAGGTAAAGTTATTATAATTTATCGAGAATCAAAAACTAATCATAAATGTCACAAATGATGATAAAGGAAGTGTTTATGATTGCTGATGAATGAACCCATTAAGCACTATACATACTGCCGTCCTTATCTTAACCTCCTCCCATTGAACACTATAATTTGTCTTTTACGTTTTTATATCCGTACGTGGTGATGAGGTTTCCATGGTTTATGGTACTGAGAAAACTACTTGGGGAGAAACACATGAACGATGCATCAAGCTTGCTTCTGCTTTGGTCCAACTGGGGATTTCTCGTGGTGATATTGTAAGTTTGACACTTTGGTCCTCAATTGCTTCACTCTCTATGTCTCATGAAAATGGATATTGAATCACATAACATGAAATCAACTTTAATTAATCTGTTGATGACTATAGTCGATCTTCAAAATTTTGGGACTAAGATTTAATAATTGTTGTTGCTATATATATATATATAAAGGATCAAGTTATAATTGATGTAACTTTCTATTAATGTTACACCATTCAAAACCTTCATATTAAATTAATATTTTAAAATTTCCACCCTTGTATACTTAAAAAACAATGGGAGTAGATTATCTTGTCATTGTTACTATTGTACTTCTTATTTTTCTTAGAAACTGTTATGTGTTTCATTTTTTTTTCTTTTATAAGTATGATAGAATTTAATATATGATGTCCGCTTCAAGATAATTGTTTTTTTAACATTAAGCTAATACGTCAATTGATTTTTAGTGTAGGTGTAGAGCTCAAATTCTAAATCTCTTCTTAGACAATAAGATATTTTACTAATTGAGTTAACTGAAACTCATATTATTATGTGTATGTGTATATATAATTATATATAGAATGACAATACTTTCATATTATATTAATATTTTAAAAATTCTATTCCATGTACTTATAAGTCAATGGGAGAAAATTTTACTTTCAAATTAAAATAACTAATAGGTGAGTGGAGCCATCAAGAGAAGAAAGGACTATCATTGGGTCAGTGTTAATAGAGTGAGCCGTTATGAATGTTAGCGTAGAGCGTGATAGTATGTTATAATCCTAGTATCCCACATGGATTTAGTGTAAATTTAACCATATATATATAAACTCTTGGACACTCTCCCCTTTCAAGCTAGTTTCAAGATACATGTAAAGAAGTATAAACATAGATTAGTACAAGTACAATAGGCCCAACTCAATAAGGTCTCTAAGTGGAGCCTAGTTTGTTTCTTGCTTTCACCATGAAATGAGATAATCACTGGTCAAGATGCAAAAACCTACGTTGGAGTAGCAATCAATAAGGTCTCTGAGTGGAGACCACGGTAAGGGGTGCCTTTGATGTAGCAAAGAATGCTAAAAACGATAATGACGTAAGTGAAACGTGGAGTTTACATGAATTGACTTAGTTGATAAACAGCAGGGAATGTCAAGATGAATATTTATCCCCAAAAAAAAAAAATGTCAAACAAAAAACATAGCATGCATGTTTCATATATTAATACACACAGTCATACACACGCGTACACGCACATTATATAAACATGTGTCATCTTATAGTGATTGATTAGTTTCCTTTTCTTTCCCATCATAAATGTATGATCTTTGTGAAATTCAAAAGCATCTGTATAAATTATGATTTTGGTCCTTGAATTATGTGTTAAGTATCAATTTTATAATTGAACTATGATTATGTCAATATACAGGATTGAAAAGTTTGAAAGATGCTCGATTTGTATTATTTGATAGCTAATTTTTAATGGTGATGATGCCGAAAATCTCACCAGTGAGTTGCACAATGCTTGTACGCTCGGAACTACACCTGCACAACAAAAAGGAGAAGACCTAACAGAGAGCACCGGTGTGGTGCCGGCCAAATACCCTCCGAAGGTCAAGTTAGGACTTGTTTCAACTCTAGAGTGCTAGAGAGGGGTTAATTATGCGTACCTTGATTTGTGAGGGTATTGGGGCTTTTATAGTAGTAGAGGGTTGACCTCTCTTCCTTGGAGTAGAAGTCTTTTCCATATAGGAATTCATGTGAGCGTAGATTGCGGAACCCTTTCCTTATAGGACTCTATCATTGGGCGTGGTGTCCAAGTAAAGGATTTTCTTAAACCGTCGGCCTCATGATCCGTCAGCCTGACCAGGGATGTCATTCCCGTCAGCTTCTAGAGTTAACCTTCGCCACATGAACCGTCAGCATAAGTGTATGCTGACGGGTTAAGCATATGGGGATGTATAACCGTCAGCCTGACGTATGCTGACGGGTTAAGCATGTGGGGATGTATAACCGTCAGCCTTAGTATACGCTGACGGACTAAGACTACCATGCTGCTATTATTTATTCCTTATCAAATGGAAAATAAGATATAAAGTAATATATACTAAACCGTTCAAAAACTTTATGGAATAAGTTGATATGATCATCAATATTTTAAGAATAAATTGCTCTAACACAAAATCAATCATTGATTAATATATTAGAGTGACCTTGTGGTCCTGCGTTTCACCTAAATTCTCACCCCTCAAAATGAGAAGAATCTTACCTAAGTCGGACATGACTTCATCAAGATCAATGTCACCACAATGACATAATTACCTTTACTCAATATATTTAAGCTTCTCCCCCCACTAAGAGGTTCCTAGTATTGCGTTGAATAATCAAATCATTCGAAACGTTTACATGTCATTATATGATTTCTAGAAGCATGGCATGTACTCGTTATTACACCTAACAAAATTGGACCCGAACCCGTTAATTCAACCCGATTCAAAGGTAATAACTTGACCCATTGGAAAAATGGGTCAACCTGTATCGAACCCGTTTTTTAAAGAACTGAATTTTTAATAAAAATAAAATAAAATGCTTTTATTTATTTATTTAAAGATAAGATACAAATTTTGGCTTTCTTTTGTTCCAATTACTGGATTATAGTGATGAATTTTAAGTTTTATTATTGGTCCACGACATTTAAAATTTATAGTGATGATATATTGTACCTAAAAATCTATGGTTTTTCCATGCGTTTATGGTGATGATATCATTAGTAAACTATGAATTGTGTAAACTTAAAAATTTGGGTATTATTACCGCCACACACCCTTGATGCGATGATCACTCCACAAGTATAAGTGTTTGTAGGGTCTGGGGGGTAAGGGTCAGGATTCAAATCTTCAGGAGGGAGTTTCACACACATACACACTTAGATTAGGCTAGAGTAAAAATTCTATCTTATATAAAAAAAATAAAATAAAATTGGGTATTATTATTATTATTATTATTATTATTATTATTATTATTCCAGATTGTGAAAAAATACCAGATGACCCGTTTCTGACATGAACCCAATTAGCCCGGTTGGAACCAGCCAATCTCCCAAGTCTACTCATATGTGAATATGAATGCACAACCATGGTTGGATACTCTAAGAAGAGAGCAAATTAAAGTGATTTTACTATACTTTTTTTTTTTTTTTTGGAAAAAGACCATTGAGGTATTATTAATCTACTGGTAAAATAACTATTACAAAGGAAAAGCAGTCAGAAGGAACATCCTCCATCCAAATTAAAAGAGGGGAAGAAAAAGTTGCTCTTTTAATTAAGGCATACGCTACAGTATTGCCTTGCCGATAAACATGAGAAAAAAAATAACTTTGTAAAGAGTGTGTTTGATGGGACAGATATTCAAGTAAGGGCTCAAATGATTGACAAGTGTAGGATCAAAATGGTCCAAAGGAAGCTATATAATGTGAGAGACCCTACATGAGAGGACGATGGGAAAAATAGAAAAAGAATACTATAGCAATCAAAATTGCACTTGTAATCAGTTTAATCGATTTATAATAAGATTTGCCTCCTCGGACAAAAAATTCATTCAGTCCTACGCATTTTGTTCTTGCATAATTATCTTTCAAATCAATTCTAACCATTGTCAAATTCATTAGGACCTAATTCTCCAACTCACTTTCTACAAATTTATTGTACTGGGCTCACTAGACCAAGATCCTATACACCTTGGGCTTGGACTGCAAAATGTGTCCCTACAATATATATATATTAAATTTTTTTATAATTTCGCATTAATAGACTTTTTTATTTTATTTAGGTTTTAGTTACAATTTGTGTAAATTTTTGTTAAAACTTGTGAAGAATAATATGGGTAAATACAACACAAGCTAGGCTTTAAAAATTGTTTTATTAACCCTAACTCCTAATTAATACGGGCCAAAACCGGGGTTTAACATTTGAAAATTAGAAAATGGTTTTAATTTCAAAACTGTTTTTTTTTTTTTTTAATATTAGAAAAGAAAGAAAGAAAGACTTCTTGACAGACGGGAGGAGAAAAATAGTCAAATACAATAGAAGAAATTAACATTTGCAGTACCATAATATCCTGCACAGGGAACAAAAAAAAAAATCATTTCACCGCACTACTTTTAAGGCCGTTGCCTTGTGGCCCTTGGCCATCTCTCTTCACTCTGACCCTGCAACTGAAAACAACACTCATAGTTTCATTGGGGGGATTCAGAACCCTACAATACCTAGGGTACTTGGGTGGAGGAAAGACTAAAAAATAATTAAAAAAATAATATTTAAATGAAGTGGTAAAATAAAATAAAATAATTGATGTTGAGTACTTGGGTGTATTGTAAAGTGGGGTAGTAAAAATAGATAATGTAGGTTTTTGATTTGCTAAAAATTAAAATTTTTACGGACTCAGCTTCTGTCTAGTGGCCAGTGGCCATTGGACAGAAACCAGACCCAATTTTTACAACCATCATATTGAATGCTCTTAGATTGTAACTAGAAAAAAAAAAAGTCAGTAATTTTTCATGAAAAACAATGTAGTGTTGAGTTTCTTTTAAATAAAAATGTATTTTTATTATTTTTTTGGATTTATTGTTTCTTTCCTAAAATATATAAGTAAATATAAATTCTTCAATTTAAAGGGTAAAGCATCATCAATTGAATAACAATTTTGAGATTCATTTTGATCTTGTGGATGTTGAGGACTAGGTTTCAATTAGGAATTACATGTTAAATTATATTTTGATGCATTTGTTGGTTATATGCTCTCTCTAATGTTCAAAACTTCAAATATTGTATGATCATGTTCTCATATCCATTTCAGTACAATTCGGTCTGTTTTGGTCCATTTCGATTTATTTGGTCTATTTCAGTCTACTCGATCCACTTCAGTCCATTTGATGCACTTACTCTCTCTCTTTCTCTTTTCTTTTTTTTTCTTTTTTTTTCTTTTTTTTGAGAGAATTTGGTGCACTTGCTTAAGAATTGAAAAAGATAGATTTGGATTAGCTCTAAAAAGATAGGTTTGTATCTCTTCTTAATCCAATCTTATTATTAAAAAATATAGATTGTTCCAAATTCTATTAAATTTGAACAATTTAACTAGCTCTCTTTCTCTTTGTCCATGTGGGTAAGTTTGAATTAGCTCTAAAAATGTGACCTCTCAAAATAATAAAACTAGTCTCATTCTTGTTAACAAAAATATATTTTAAAAAAAAGTACTAAATAATCAAATACAAGAAAAATAAATTAAAAGGAATATTTAAACACAAAATACCATGATAATCAAAGAGCTAAATGGCATTGAAAATAGCATCTTAGTTAATCTAATGTGTCAAAGATGTTAATTAGTCATACTTAAGAATCTAAAGCTACAATGACTACAAGGTATTTAGCTGTGACTGCATTAAAACTACTTAAATTTTTTTTTTCTTTCAATCAAAGCAGATGGAAGGGTCAAGCTTTTAACACATCTTTTACATAGGTAGAATATAATAGAAGATTCAACATAAACTGAACATAATCATAAGTTTCAACTGAGCCCCGAAGTCTATGTTACTATGTAAGGGGACTATATAATTACATATAACCATACCATAATGATTCTAAATAAACCAAGAAATTTAAGTTGTTTACCAGAGAGTACATAATTACACAAAACCACAAACAGCAAAAGTCGTGGCTTCTGTCTAACCATTCTGTCTAACTATGCTGGAAATTGCAACCCATGAATTAGCAAGAACACTAGTCTCATGCCTGTCAGCAAAAAAGCACTACATAATCAAATGCAAGAAAAATCAATTAAAAGAAATATTTAAACACATGATACCATGATAATCAAAGATTTAATAGCATTGAAAAAATAACATCTTGGTTAATCCAATGTGTCGATGTTGCTAATTAGTTGAACTTAATTACTATAAGAATCTCAAACTACAATGACTACAGGTGTCTAGGTGTGACTGCATTAAAACTACCGTAGAAATACTTTTTTTTTTTAATAAAGAAAATGTATAGTAAGGTCCCATCGAGATTTGAATTTGGGTGACTTGATTTAGAGTCCAATGCACACAGAACATACTTAGCAAACGAACAAACAAAGCAGATCGCAGAGTCAAGCTACACTTAGAGACATTCGATTCCTATGACAAAGCAAAGTTCGTTTTCAAGAATATGAACGAGGTTGAGGGGTTTGGTTGAGCCTCTACAAGGCTCTAATCAGATTGTCAGATGCTTTGAGCTTTTTGGACTTTAGATGTCGTACCGATGCAGCCTTTGAAAATAGTCAGCCTTAGCCTTGCAGGCTATGTAATAATTACACACTTTAGCCCTTAGCTCATGCCCAGCTGACTGACATATCTATAATAACTGTTACATAGATATTTTTTACTCTCTTCTTCAACACGTTTTCATCCTCATCCTCACCCACACTCATTAATATAAAGCCGCTCAATTAAGATAATCAATCAGAATAAGAATTTATATTCATTTCTAACTCATAATCAATGCGAAAAATATATGAAGAACAAAATGGAAAACCATTAGAATAAGCACGAAAATAAAAAGTATCTTGCATGTATCCTCTTTCATTTTCCTTAATAAGCTGCTGTACGGTTTGGTTTGTCGAGCAAAACTAGACTCTTAACATAAGAACCAACGAAAGTATAGTTATATGCAGAAATCCTAAGATCATAAAAAAAAAAAAAATTTAAAAAAAAAAAAAAAGAGAGAGAGGCGAAAAAGCACTTTCACCTTATATGCTTGGGGTAGTTTCATTCCTTCCCTAAATTAATGTTGAAAATTTTCCTCCTTTACAAAATGTAAAGGTTATAACTCTACTGTTACACTCTTGAATAAACCCTAACAAAATCTTATGATTTCTAGAATATTTTATTGTGCAATTTCTAAAATACACTCTACTAAATTTTAGTGTCCCAAATTTTTTTTCATGTATTTTGAATTTGATTCAGTAATCATGCCTCGAAAGTGAGAATTGTGATATATGTTATTCTATTTGTTACCTAAAAAACACTAATTTATTATGTTTAAATCTTCTATACTTATAATTTTATCATGAACACTTTAATGACATATGTCTTTTATTATCTTGTTATTTTTTAATTTATTTTCTTGCTTAAAAAGACTTTTTATATTAAAAATTAATTAAGCTAAACTTCATAATTATGCTCATAAAATGAGATAATAAGGAAGTATGGATGATAAAATCTTCATTGTAGATGTTTGAAAATATTTCATTTGATGAAGAGTTTCGATTGTAGCATATATCATCATTTATTAGGAAATTTTATATATTGTGACAATGTCTTATAAAAACATAGTTGTTTATTGTTGGAAGATAAATACATTCATTATAATTCTTAGCATAAGTTTTAGTGAACAGATATTATATTTAGCAAATAGATTGTAAGAAATTATCATAGTAAATAAATATTCATATGTTAAATGCCTATTTTAAATTTAAGTACATGACTTTGTACTTCTTCCCAAAATTAAAAAAAAAAATTACAATGTATTTTCTCATTAAAAGTGCAGCATGTGCCTTGCACATGCAACCAAAACGAAAGGTGTGGGCGGGTATTCATGTAGTAAAATATAATAATTGGACTAGTAAGTTTAGCCTAGTCTTATGCAGAACCTCACAAAAATGAAAAGGTCCAAGTAATTGCTAGGCTTGGGCCTATATTTGTGGGTTCTTTTAGCCATCGTGGACTCGCGGTGGTTGCTTAAACTTGGAAATTTTATATCATTAAACAAATATGTAAAAAAGAAAAATCATTTTAAAAATTATATCTATATTTTTCACATAATTTTTTTTTATAGAAAATTAAATATTAAGCCTATGATTTAGGAATGTAAGAAATTAAATCATATAATTTTACAAGTGATAAATTAAATAATGAGATTTCCAAAAGTAGTAAATTAAATATTATAATTTTAAAAGTAAAAAAAATAAACTCTAAAATTTAAAAGAGTAATAAAAATTAAATCCCCAGCCTATATTAAACCCTAAATTTCTTTCCACTTGAATGGTTAAGTGTAAATTATTATTTTTTAAATTATATGATTTAATTTTTTTTACTTTAACTATGGGGGGATTAATTTTTTTCAAATATTTGTTAGTGTGTTTTATATTTGTGCATTTTTACATACTTAAAGAGCATCTACAACATGTTAGTAAAAGTTTCAACCAGATTATACCCCCAAAATCCACTTAAAAAAAAAAAAAAACATTATCCAATTACATGGACCCACCACTAACAATTTGTAGTGTTAATCTAACCCACCAATCAGACAAAACTAATCAAACCTAACTCAACACGATGCTTTGGCTTGGTTTTTCGTGGGTTGGTGGGTTAAATCGGGTTCTAATGTTTTGTTAGCCTTGAGTTAGGTTGGGTCTAGGTTGATTGTTTTTTTTTTTTTTTAGTTCGACCCATAAATATGTAAGTTCATTTTAATATATTTATTAGTTTTATTAATTATGTGAATTGTATCATTTGTTTTCAAAAAAAAAATTATGAGAATTGTAATAATTTATTGAAAAATATATAGTGCTTAAATGGTTGATAAAAACCTTTCAAGGTATGAAACATGTAAATACAACACATTGATCCAAACTAACCTAACCCGTTGGGTTGGTGTTGGTTTTGGTGTTGTGTGAGTGTGTAGCTCTGCTACTTGAAGCCATTGATGAGTTTGGTCTCTCTCTTTTTTCCCAATTGATTTCAGAGTTTGTTAGATTTGGTGATAAAAAATAAATAACCTCAAACCTTAAAATACTCAAAAACCCACATGAGCATGGAAAAATTCTCACTTTCTCAGTGCTGATTAGATAGTTGTTAAGGTATGATTAAGGTTTTCTTAAGTGAAAAAGTGTTTGCTTCAAGGTTTGCTAAATTTGGTGGTGTTTGGTGTTTGGTGTTGCTATTTTTGTTGTTGTTGTCGTTGCATTATGTGATGCCCTTTGAGAAGTGGGAAAAGGCATAGAAAATAAATTTATTTGGGGTTTGATTGAACTTCTTTTTGATTGAGGTCTTTCTTTGCTTTTTTCTTTTTGAGGGTTCTTGTTCTTCCTTTTGTTTTTGTTTTTTTTGTTGCAGTTATTTTGTTCCCGTTGTTTGTATTTTTTTTTTTTCCTTTTTCTTTTTCATTTTGCTGTGCTGGAAATACTTGTGGGTATAAGAAAGGCTAACGCTGGTGGGAATATAGGCCTGATGGCTCGTGGTCATGTTCTATTGTTTGGGAAGTGGGGCCATGCCCATGCATGAAAAAAACTGCAGATTTTTTATTTTACTTTCTGTTGTGAGCCGCATCAATTTTTTTTATATGGAAATGGTAAGCGATAGAAATAAAATGATGGGTTTATGTAGGTTTATAATTTCACTACTCATGAGTTATCATGTGGCAAAAGAAGGGAGTTGCATTTGATTTGGAGTTAATGGTTCTTTTACTTGCAAATTTTTTTAAAAAAATTTTATTTTATAAAATTGTGTTTGTTTTGTTGGAAAATGTTTTTCATATTTTCAAGTATTTATTTGGTATAAAATTTTGATTAATTCAAAAATATTTTCGGTTGACCAAGAAAATGAAATTTTGAGCGCAAGAAAATGTATTACAGCCAAAAAGATTTCAAACGTTTGATTTGATCACCTTGAAATTTTGTAAGCATGAAAAATATATGAAGATAATGTAATCTAATGGTAGATTTGTCAAAATTCACATTGAATTAAGAAATATAGGGTTGGGTTCAAGTTACACCTGATATAACTCTAAAAAATGTTACACTAACCAATAACTTATTATTGAATTCATATTTTGAAAATCCAACCGTTGGATTACATGTTATATATGTTCTTAACATGCATGCCAATTTTCATGCCAATCGGGTGTAATTTACCATTTGACCTTTAAACTCATCTTTTATGCGTTATTTTAAACTACAAAAACTTGAATTTAAACAATTAGGGCCGTTTGGTATGGCATTTTAAGTAACAGTTTTCAATTTTTAAACAACAATACATGTATTTCTATACGCTTTTTCATCCACATGTATTTTCATAAAATACAAACAACATTACGAACAACATTTCCAAACGGGTCCTGAATTTTTATTTTTGTTTGGGTACATTTATCTCAATTTTCAACAAACATCTGCCAACAAATTATTTTTAATAACTCACTTTTATCTCACCACCATCTCTTTATCTTTCTTTTCTTTTCTTTTTTGATTTTATCTCCTCCACATGTTTACCTTCACTGAGACTTATCTCATTTCAAATTTAAAAAAGAAAGTCTTATCTCCTTACTTTGATCAGGCATCACGGGGGCAATTCTCACTTCAAATTTCAAAAATAAAGTCTTATCTCCTTATCCTTTGGTCAAGCTGATGAGTGAATGAGTTCTGAATCTGAGAAGTTAGGGCAGAAGTCTAAAGAGGAGTTGCTGAGTAGGAGACAACTGAAGAGTCTCAGACGTATGTGGCTGAAATCAAAAGAGAAAAAAAATATCTTGCACAATGACAACAATGATTCCATCAGTGACTCAAACTGTGACAATATGGAATCGTTTTATTTTTTATTTTTTATTTTTCCAAAAAACCCAAGTGGCAAAGACACAGTGACTAACCCATATGGCATCTTCTTCTTTTTTAATATTTTTTTCCCAAAAAACGCAAGTGGAAATACTGCAACCCATAAGGGATCTTTTTTATTTTTAATTTTTTTTTTCAAAAAATGCAAGTGGCAAGGCAGTAGAGTTATTAGACAGGACCACTCAGTGACAAGACTATTCCCCTTGACAAACGTTTTTTGATTGAGAATTAAAGTTCAACTAGAAATATTTGGCAATTTTTTATTAAAAGAAAAATAGCATTACCAAAATATAAAACATTATTTAGAACCAAAATAGCAACACCAAAATATTTTGGAAGGCCTTAACATATAAACATTAAAATTTGGGCTAAACTTGTTAGGCGTGATTGGTAACAATTAAAGCAACCAAAAATGCAAATATTTTCCTCAAGAAAACATAAGAGCCACAGTTTATATCTTTAAAATGAACTTCAAGAAACAAAATAAACTATCCGATATCTAATTTTTGGTAACAAGTTATTAGTTGTGCAAAATTCGTAACAACATGATATTTAAAATTTCCCAGAAAAGCGTTTTAAAATTTCTCGGAAGATTGGGGCCGTTTGGTATGGCATCTTAAATAACAGTTTTCAATTTTTAAACAACAATACACGTATTTCTATACACTTTTTCATTCACACGTATTTTAATAAAATGCAAAAAACATTACGAACGACATTACCAAACGGGTCCAGAATTTTTATTTTTGTTTTGGTACACTTATTTCTATTTGCAACTACCATCTGCCAACAAATTATTTTTAATAACTCACTTTTTTCTCGCCACCATCTCTTTATCTTTCTTTATTTTGATTTTATATCCTCCACATGTTTACCTCCACTGAGTCTTATCTCATTTCAAATTTAAAAAAGAAAGTCTTATATCCTAACCCTTTGATCAGGCATCACGGGGGCAATTCTCATTTATAATTTCAAAAATAAAGTCTTATCTCCTTATCCTTTGGTCAGGCTGATGAGTGACTGAGTTCTGAGTCTGAGAGGTTAAAGTAGAAGTCTAAAGTGGAGTAGCTGAGTAGGAGACAACAAAAGAGTCTCAGACGTGTGTGGCTGAGATTAAAAGGGGAAAAAAAAATATCTTGCACAGTGGTAGTAGTGATTCCATCAGTGACTCAAAATGTGACAATACGACATCGTTTTTTTTTTTTTTTTGAATGCAAGTGGTAAAGACACAATGACTAATCCATATGGCATCTTTTTTTTAATATTTTTTTTCCAATAAACGCAAGTGGCAATACTGTAACCCATAAGGCATCTTTTTTATTTAAATTTTTTTTTTCTTCATAAAATGCAAGTGGCAAGGCACTAGAGTTACTAGACAAGAACACTCAGTGACGAGACTATTGTTGAGGCTCATTTTTGACAAAGCCCAACAAGACAAAAGGCCCAACAACATGGGCAGACCAAAAGAAACAGCAAATAGAAGTCATGGCAGGAATGAATGGCTCATGGGTCCATGAGATGGGCCTAAAAGAAGCAAACGAGCTTGAATAAGCCCGAAAAGAGAAAAGAAACAAACCCATGGGAAGTATGAAGAAAAGTAAGAATGGGCCACAGCAGGCCCAATGTAATGAAAACAAAGAGAGTAAAAGGCTAATGGAGAACCCATGAGCCCAAAGGATGAAGTATAGAGTAATTGGGTCGAGGAAGCCCAAAATGAGTTAGCAAAAGCCCATGGGTGAAACAGAACTGAAAAAAATGGGCCAAGGATGCCCACAAGAAAAAAGGGACATTGGATCTTGTAAGAAGTGAAAGAAGAGGCCCAATAAGCATACTGGGTTACTGAGAAGAAAAACACACGGTAGGCCCAAAAGACCCAGCAGGAATAACAATCTGGTATGGTAGGGGATGCCAAACCATAAAGCAAACACTCAAACTAAAAGGAGGCCCAATGATCCAACAAGGCCTAACCTTCCAAAAAAAGGGACAAGTCATAAACGTTGGCCTGCCAGAGATGCAATCCACACTAGAAAAGGCCAAAAAGCGCACGGCAGGATATGCGCACACATTCTCAGATCTCGGCAAACGTATGAAACATCAAGAAGGTAAAGCATGTGTACGACCCAAGCATCACCAGCCTATACCCAGCCACTATGGGAAAATGTGAGGTCATGGGTGAGGGCATGGTCTGGCGATGGGGAGAGGAGTGGAAACCCATTTTTGTGTTTCTTTCCCAGGCTCTTTCGGTGGGCACAATCTTGCTGGGATGACATGCCACCCAAAAGAAGTAAGGGTGGGTAAGAACCACTGGGTGCATGCCATGAGAGACCAAGAGGGAGAGGGTACACACTGGATGAGTAGAAAAGGAACCTTCGTTGTCTAAAAGCCACAAGTTAATGGTGGTAGTTAGAACCATTGACTCAGTAAGTGATCAGCAAAAGACTCCCATATCAGACAAGGGCCATTAAGGGGCTAGAATAGTAAAATCGGTCACGGCAGGCTCTATATAAGGAACTTGTGGCTGTGTACAAAAGAAAGGGGGGAGGGAAGATTAAGAAAAGAAAAAACAAAGAAAGAAAACAGAGAGAAAAGGAAAAACGAAAGAACAGAGAAGAAAGAAGGAAGAAAAAATAGAATGTTTTATGGCAGGCATGCACCCAAATGGGTTAACCCCCTCTCTCCCTCAATAGCTTTGCCCTCTATTAGAGACAAACAGTTGATACTCGGGCACACACCATTTAGGGCTGGCCTCTCAAAGCAACTAATTTCCCCTCTGAAATTACTTGCGTTGAGGGAGCAGTTTTCCCTTCCCTGGTAGAGCCTCGTGGTAATACTTGGTGTGACAGATCCATTCCTTTGATTCTACTAACCCTGTTCTACACCTCTGTTTAAGTTTTATTCTTTGAACGTGGGGCCTTTTAAGTCATTTACTTTACTTATTGTGGCAGAAATAGTGATTGTACTTTCTTTACATTATCTATATTATATCTGCTTACCATAACCTCTTAACAGTGATTCTGCCTGTTGTGAGTTTATAAACAGACTTTGGCAGACGTGGTGTGATTTGCGCATAAGCCGGGCCAAGGTGTACTCCAATTGGGCCGATCCTGACTCTTTTACCCAGAAACAACTTGGACCTAGTACAGCAAGAAGTAGCCTAATATCCCGATCCAGGCCCACCACCTTACAATTGGCGACTTCACTAGGGAGTTGGGAAAGTAGATAGGGACAAAATACAAGATCCCTCGCAAACAATGCCATCAAAGTCTAGAACGACACGAAACATGAGTGTCGTGCCATCGTAAGTAGAGTCCAGGCCAGCTATGCCTAGCCAACAGCAGCGTAACCAAACAGAAAGCGCTAATGGTGTGATTTGCGCATAAGCCGGGCCAAGGTGTGCTCCAATTAGGCCGGTCCTGATTCCTTCACCCAGAAACAGCTTGGGCCTAGTACGGCAGGAAGCAGCCCAATATCCCGATCCAGGCCCACCACCTTACAATTGGCGACTTCACTGGGAGTTGGGAAAATAGATAAGGACAAAATACAAGATCCCTCGCAAACAATGCCATCAAAGTCTAGAATGACACGAAACATGAGTGTCGTGCCATCGTAAGTAGAGTCCAGGCCAGCTATGCCTAGCCAACAGCAGCGTAACCAAACAGAAAGCGCTAATGGAATGGGGGCTGGTCCCCAGCCATAGCTAAAGGATCCCGCAGACAATGTCAACACTTTCATTGAAATGCTGCAATCACTACAACATTCTCAACAACAAATGATGGAAGAAATCCGTCAACTAAAGGCAGACAAGACGAAAGAGAAGGGAAGCCAACATGTCCCAGAGCATGCGACAGACAAGGAGGAAACACTGGTCCTTCAGAATGCAGAGCAACACTTTATCACCATAGCAGAAGTAGCAACTCTCCTCGAGTAGGAAAGGGCTAGAGCACTTAAAGAAAGGTTTTATGCACGCAGACCCCTGTACCCACTAAAGGTGCTCAGCAAGCCATACCCGGAAAGGTACGAGCCACGGGCTTTTGCCCAGTACGATGGCAGGAGAGGAAGTGCTGTTGAGCACGTAAGCAAGTTCATAGATACCCTTGGTCCCTACGCGGTAGACGAGGACTTATGTCTGCGGGAATTTTCTAAATCACTAAGTGACCGAGCATATACCTGGTACATTGGCCTAAAGCCAGGATCCATCCCGACTTAGGACGACATGGTGGATGTGTTTTGTACTAAGTATTTTCACGGAGAGGAAACAGTAACGCTTGTGAACTTGCAAGCAACCAAGCAAAGTAGCGGCAAAAATTTGATGGAATACATAAAAAGATTCAGGGACATAGCACTTGACTGCTATGACCATTGTGAAGAAAGAACCTTGGTAGAAATGTGTATGACTAACATGATACGAGAATACAGAGTAGTCCTGGAAAACCTGGACATCTCCCAATTTGCATAGTTGTTACAAAAGGCCAGAAAGACAACCCAGTCAGTAAAGCCAAGCACTGACAAAAGAAATGCTCCACAGGCGATGACGGTGACCACTGGCGCGCGAAGAAGGAAGACAGAGGGGAGGGAATATGATACTCCCCCACCAATACCGTGCACTCCAAAGGTGCTGGACGTGCTGCTGGATAAATGGATAGCAGATGGGGTCTTTAAACCTAATCAGGTCTCGAAAGAGCCCACGGAGGAAGAACGAAAGGACCCACGCTTTTGCCGCTTACACAACTATGTGCAACATCCAACCGTAGAATGTTGGGCGCTCCGCAAACTGATACACCGCAGAATCAAAGGACCCTGTAGTTGTCCCAGTCAGAAATTCAAAGAAACCCACTCCTAAACCACAAAGGGAAGGGTGTAGCAGCGGTCGTGATATGTGCAGACCCAGGAGGGGATGAAGAGGAGAGCCTAGCTCTGCCCGCCGCAGCTATCACCACTTTACAGCAAAGTACCAAGTTCAAAAATTTGTTCGACCAACTGGGGTTCACTATGAGAGAATGAAGGGTAGCCACGGAGGCTTTGGTAAGTATCGCCTCCGGAGCAGGGGTAGAGTGTTTGACCGCAGAAAGTACAGGGGACAGGGCCCTCTTACAAGAATAGAGTGAGATCACCTTCAGCAATGAGGACATGGAAGTGGGATATCTGGATCACAGGAGGCCACTTTACTTAGCAGCATCTATAAATCAAATCCCTATAAAGAGGGCCTTGGTGGACACAGGCGCCTCTGTGAATCTCATCCCATTAAGCACTTTGCAAGCGACGGGAATTTCGAAAAGAAAAATCTAAGGGTGCCTAATGGAGGTAACAGGCTTTGGCGGAAGGGGAGAGTATACCGCAGGACACATTCAGCTATGGTTAAAAGTAGGCCCTATAGCTTCACTAGCTCGATTCCACATAGTAAAGATTGAAGTCTCATATCATGTGCTACTAGGGAGACCCTGGTTACACAAGCACTGGTTAGTCCCATCCACGTATCACCAGTGTGTAAAAGGAAGGTTAAATGGTAAGATGATACGCATAACAGCGAACCAGTTGCCATTCGAGCAAACAGAAGCCCATCTCATGGAAACTATGTTCTACGACCAATGGGCACCATTCGGAGAAAGTTCATTAGCAAGGCCACTTGGTACCTTCGTACCTAGGTGGGAAGACATTCAGAGTGATCCAGAGCCCGATCTGAGAGAGTTGTTAGCTCGAAAGAAGAAAAGAAAAGTAGCACCTGCCGCATGATCAGAAGATGCACTGCAATGCGTTAGAATCCGAGGTCCTGATGGCAGAATTATTTACAAGTTATGAAGGTGCGCGGAGCCCACAAGTGAGACATAAGTGGGCCCCAAGCGAGAGTGGCGGCACAGGTGTCTAGTGTGTTGCGCAATTCAAGATAGTTCAGAAGAGAAAAGTAGTGGAAAAAATCATGAAGAAACTATGGCAGAAAAGGACCCTCAGGTTATGGCAGAAGAAGAATTAGAGGAGGTCAACCTGAGGTCTAACTCATAGGAACCAAGGCCTATTTCAGTTAGTTCAAGTTTAAAGGAAAGGGAAAAGTCAGAGTTGGTACAATTGTTAAAAGAGTTCAAAGATGTTTTTGCATAGGACTACAGTGAAATGCTAGGACTTGATTTGGGGCTAGTAGTGCACACATTAAACGTTGACCCAAGGGCTAAGCCAGTAGCTCAGCCTGCCAGGGTATTCCACACGGAGATAGAAGGGCAAATAGTCAAGGAAGTGCAAAAATTGTTAGCTGTAGGATTTATTAAACCCATCCAACACCCACACTGGCTATCCAATATAGTGCCAGTAAAGAAGAAGAACGGGCAGATAAGGTGCTGTGTGGATTTCAGAAATCTCAACAGGTCCTGTCCAAAGGATGAGTTCCTGTTGCCAAACATGGACTTATTGATAGATTCTACGGCAGGAAGTGCTATGTTCTCATTCATGGATGGATTCAGCGGGTATAATCAAACCAGGATGGCACCGAGGGATGCGAAGAAAACTGCCTTTAGAACACCCATAGGCAATTTTTACTATACGGTAATGTCATTTGGGTTAAAAAATGTGGGTGTGACTTATCAACGGACAATGACAGACATATTTCACGACATGATGCATAAGGAATTGGAGGACTATGTGGATGACATAGTGGTGAAGTCAAAGAAAAGAGAGGAGCACTTCTATACATTGATGCAGGTGTTCGAAAGGTGTAGAGCCTTCAAGTTGGGAATGAATCCCCTCAAGTGTGCATTTAGGGTGTCCTCAGGAAAATTTTTAGGCTTCTTAGTTCATAGCAAGGGAATAGATGTGGATCCTACCAAGGCCACGACCATAGCAACTATGAAGTCGCCGGCCACAATGAAGGAGTTAAAGAGCTTCTTAGGAAAAGTCTCATATATCTGGAGATTTATCCCTGGATTGGCGTCGATCACTTCTGCCTTCACCAGACTACTCAAGAAAGGGGAAAGCTTTGACTGGGGAGAAGCACAGCAGGCAACCTTCAAAAGGCTACAGCAGATCATGATGAACCTCCCCACCGTGCAAGCCCCAGTTTGTAAAAAGCCATTATTGCTCTACCTAGCCACTAGCTCATATGTCGTAGGGGCGCTGATCGCCCAAGAAGATGAAATTGGCATGGAACAACCAGTGTACTACGTCAGCCGCGCTCTAAAAGATGCGGAAACTCGTTATCCAAGAGTAGAAAGGCTATTGTGTATGCCTCCCAGAGATTGCGCCATTATTTCCTAGCTTATGAAGTATGGCTGATGACCAAGTCCCACGCTATCAAAGCTTTGTTGCAACAACCAATCCTCTCTGGCAGACTATCCCAATGGTTGCTACAACTGTCACAATACGACTTGAGAATGGGGACACCTTGGAAGGTGAAAAGTCAAGCTATAGCGGATCTGTTGGCACAGTTTTCGGGAGATGAAGAATTCTCGCTGGATGATGAAGTTCTAGGGGAAGTAGCCATGGTAGAAGAGATCAGAGAACAATGGGTAATGAAATTTGATGGGTCTTCTACTACCCAGTCCGGAGGGGTGGGAGTAGTCTTGTATCATGAAGAAGACAAGGCAGTGGCGCTGTCATTTAAACTAGAATTCCCCTGTTCAAACAACACAACAGAATATGAGGCCTATTTAACTGGGCTAGCTACGGCTCTCGAAATAGGAGTCAAACATTTGAGGGTACTGGGTGATTCGAACCTAGTGGTTTGCCAGGCCAAAGGAAGTTTCTCCCTGAAGGAACCCAACTTAGCTGCGTACAGAGCAATGGCCCAGAAGATGGAGAAAAAGTTTTCTACCTTTGAAATAGAACATGCCCCAAGGAATGAAAACTGATTCGCAGATGCGTTAGCTGCATTGGGCTCACAGATAACTTTCGAAGGAGATAGTGCCAAGGTAGAAGTCAGTAAGAGAAGAGAGTCTATCATCGAAACGTTGAAGGAAAGGTTCCAGGAGAAACAAGATGAGAAAGATTGGCGATTCCCCATAAGAGAAGCTTTGATGAAGGACGAGGATGTCGCAGAATTAAAAGTGTTAAAAGACTATGCTCTGGTAAAAGGAGAACTGTACTGCAGGATGCCAGGAGGGGTCTTGTTCAGTTGTGTGGGGCAAGAGGAAGCCCAGAGAAAGTTAAAAGAAGTGCATGACAGGATTTGTGGATCCTGCAGAGAAATTAGCCTCTACCGCAAACTCCAAAGAGCAGGCTTTTATTGGCCAAGTATGGGCAAAGATGCAGACCAAGTTCAAACCCAATGTGGGACCTGTCAACTCGCGGCAGATAGGGGAGAAAGTTATGCTGTATTGACTAGTGAAGACTGGAGAAGCCCATTCAAACTGTACCTAATAGAAGGCATCCTGCCACAGAAGCATTCCAAGAGTTATAAACTCAAAAGATTGGCAACACGTTATTTCTTGCATAAGGAAGTCCTTTTTAAGAAAGGATATGATGGGAACCCATTAAGATGTCTGGGCCCCGATGAAGCAAAGGAAATAATAAGAGAAGTGCACTTAGGGGAATGTGGGGAACACCAAGGAAAGAAGAAGCTATACAGGCGTCTGCTGCAAATGGGGTATTACTGGCCTACCATGAAGAAGGATGTAGCAGAATCTGTGAAAAAATGCCACAACTGTCAAGTGCACGCTAATCTCATTCACACCCACCCACAAGGCTTGCATAGCATGGTTACTCCATGGCCCTTTCACACTTGGGGGCTGGACTTGGTAGGACCATTCAACCCTCTGTCTCGTGGATATACATGGATTTTGGTAGCCACTGAATACTTCACCAAATGGGCAGAGGCAATACCACTTCGCAAAGCCACGGGAGGAGCAGTGGCAAACTTCGTCAAGGAGAATATAATTGTAAGGTTTGGGGTGCCCCACAGAATCATCAGTGACAATGGTACGCCATTTGTCAACAGCGAAGTGAGGAAGATGTTGGAATTTTACCAAGTTAAGCATCACCGTTCGTCACCTTATTATCCCCAAGGAAATGGGCAAGCAGAGGCAACTAACAAAGTTCTCATAAAATTCATCAGTAAAATGAGTCAAGAGTATACGGAAGGATGGGCAATGCACCTGTCAGACGCCTTTTGGGCTTACCGAAAATCACCAAAGTCTGCAACAGGATTTTCACCTTTTTCTCTAGTATACAGATTAGAGGTTGTAAGTCCTGCAGAAGTGATAATTCCATCACTAAGAGTCATGCAGATGCAGGGGAAGGAAGAAGAAGAGGAAGTCTTTGCGGCAGAAAGGTGTGAAGATTTAAAAGGACTTGACGAAAAAAGGGAAGAAGCTCAAGAACGTGGCCACAGATACAGGCAAAAAATGGTTGAAGCCTATGGCAGGATCACTAAAGAAAGAGTGTTCGCAGAAGGACAACTTGTGTTTTAGGTGGCGGACTATGTCAGACAAGGTATGGCAAGACGATCCAAGTTTGCACCAAAATGGGAAGGACCCCTCGTGGTGAGAGAAGCCCACCCAAGTGGATACTACCGACTGACTCAGATAAATGGCAAGAATTTGATGGATCCCATCAACAGGAAATGGTTGAAGCGTTACTATGCTTAAAGTTAAGAGCAAGTGATTACCCTTTTTCTATGTTGTGTTCAACAAATTCCAAGTATAGTTTGCTCCTTTTCCTGCTTTGTTATTTGCTTTCCTCCAAGTGACCATGTCACAAGGCATGTTTACAACATGCTTTCATGAATTATGTAATGAAAATATGCAAAGTATTATAAAAGCGTTCCATGACATAAACAGTAGCAAAAGATAACTAAGTATAGCACATTACGATTACAAACTCAAATTTCAGTCTTGCCAAACTAGTTAAATAAGTGTTCTAGAAAACCATAATGAAGTGTGCTGGCCAAGGAGATAAAGGACAAAAAAAAAAAAAAAAAAAAAATCCGACCATCATCAATGAAGTCTTGAGAGCAAAGACTGGTCTCCAAAACGGTCAGACCCACCAATACTGGCAATCAAGCACTCACGATGACCCTCTATGTCCGCTATCTCTTTCTTCAAAGCCTCAATCCGTGCATCTATGGCATCCACAGCAGGTCGAACCTTCCTCATAAAGAAGGCTTGGGCAATCTCACGGAGATGGTCTAAAAGGTACTCCACAGCAAAACCCACACTGACTAGCTCATGAACTGCAGCTCTCCATTGCAGAATCCTCTCAGCAGAAACAGAATCAATAAAGCTATGCTCAATATCGTTCATCACGCTCCCCAGCATCTTCAAGAAATGTTCCCTGGCAGAACGACCTAAACGGAACGCCCGCATAAAATCACCATGGCTGCTGTAAACTTCCTCTAAGTGAGAAACACACTCACTGGGAACCCGGAAGCCATGAAAGTCCACATAAGGAGAACCTGCTCCCCAGAAATCTGCCGGGCCAAGATCATTCATCTCAAGCTGATCGAAACTGATAAAGAAAGTTGCAGCTTCGCTCACAAGGTTTGGAACTGTGACAGAACTGCTCCATGCCTCAAACTGAGAAAGGATAGTGGGAAGCAAACCTAACAAGAGGTAGGAGACGCAACATAAGTATTTATGAGGTGAAAGAAATAAACTTGCAAGAAGGGAGTAAGAGAAAAGGGTGAGAAAACTTACCAGGAACTGTAAAGATAGGAGTGGCAGGAACTGCTACTGAAGCAGAGATTGGTGCTGTGGTAGAAGCAGAAATGGGAATGGCAAAAACAAGCATGGTAGGAGCAGCAGGAGGAGTGGATGTCAGTAGATCCGTAGTTACTGCAACCGCTGGTTCTTTGAAAGTCTCTGCAATTAAGAACATGAGTGCGTTAAATGAAGGGAAGCAGCAGCAGGAGAATGGCATAAGCATATATACAAAAAAAAAAAAGAAAAAAAAAAGAGGAAGGAAGAGGCACATACCCGCCAACTCAGCCTCACTCTCCTCTTCCTCAAACTCATCAGAAGACAAGTCTGCAGCAAGCCCACAAGTGGCAGAATTGGGGATGGAAGAAGCGGTAACTACCAAGAAAGAACCCTCCTTCACAACTTGAGAAAGGGCTGCAAAGGGATCGCTGGTGGAAATGATAAAGGGGGTGGTAGGTGAGGCAACTCCAGTCTGAACAGCAGGGGGGTGGCCCCTTCTTGAGAAGTGGGTGCGTCGGTAGGAATGGGAGTAGCCTCCCTAATCCCCTCAGTATGAGTGCCTTCCATAGGCACCAGCTCAATAGGAAGGACAGGGGTCTCAGTAGAGATCTCTTCAGTTACAGGATGATGTATGGAAAGGGGCTCAGGCTGATCTTGCAAGATAAGAGCAAAAAAAAAAAAAAAAAAAAAAGAAGGTAAGGGTTACTAAGAAAACCGTAGTTAGACAGTAACGCAGAAAGGAGGGAAAAACACAACTAAAGGCATGTAATAGAAGAATGCAAAAAAAAAAAAAAAACATGTAATACCGTAAGTTCTGGTTCATCAGGAAGTATAGGATGAGTGGCAGATACATCCTCTCTGTGCTTAGACTGCAAAAGAGACGGGGTCAACATGCACAAGTGTTAGTTGCAGGAAAACTCAGAAACAAATATAGAAGGGACTAAAGAGAATTAGAGACAACATACTCTCCGTTCAGTGGCAGGGGCAGGAGGGGGAGATGTCTTTCTTTTGCTACCTCGTGTCCTGCTAGAAAGAGGAGCATCTGTGGATGACTGTGAAACGGTATGCTTGGGCTTACCGGCGGTAGAACGTGCACTAGAAAGGGTACGGGCTTTAGAAGGAGGAGAGCCCTTTAGAACTATGTGGCCCATGGAAGGCAAATCACTCCCAGAAGACACTGCCTCACCTCTTTTCTTGGCAAACTTGGGTTTGACAGAACCTTCCTTACCCAATGTAGGAGGGTTCAGGACTTTCACCTTCCTATCCCAACCCGGAGGATAGTCACCCGCAAGCCAACGCCATCCTTTAGCCTCTACATCCCATTCAAGAAGGGAAGACTGACCCTGTTTACTAACATATGCTAATACGGACTTGGAAGGAAGCAATAGTCGGGGGTTGGCAGAAACAACCATGCCAAGCCCGTCAGGAGGAATCAAGAGAAACCACGGCTGCCCAATAGTGCTTGCTCAAAAGAGGTCATTACAGCCCGCCAATATTCATGCATAGGAGGAGTGCAAATACTTTCCCTTGAAGAGCTAGGGATAGTGACTGCGGTAAAGCGCTGCCTCCAAAAGTCAAAAGAAGTAGGCCGCAGAAATGGCCTGGCAGAAGTAGGAGACTCGACAAGAAAAGAAAGATCATCTGGAATATCTTGGTCCAACCCAAACTGCCTTCTTACTCAGTTGGCAGGATAATACACAAACCGGACCCCCTCATCAGCCAGATAAGTTAGCCACCCAGCATTAATGGCTGCCAAGTATGTGATCCCCCTTCTTGTCAAAATCAGTCAGGGGATGAGTAGTACCAACAGTATCCACAAACTGACCCATAACAGAATCCCCACAATGTCTATACGCTCGCCAAGAAAATCCAACACCCTTATCAAAGAACTCAACAGCAGGGTGGTAAATAGGCTTCAAACCAGACCAACGAAAGCCCAAAGGAAACTCAAACTCAAACCTGCCACAAAAATCGGTGATAACCCTCGGACAGGAAACATACTTCTCCTTTGCAAAGCGAGCAAGTCTGCACTTAGTCAAGTGTTTAGCATAGTGTTCATACAACAGATGCTGCAGAATAGTGCTATGAACAGAGGAGGTAACTATATGGTAGGATCCTGCCTGGTCCTCATCAGTCCGCAGGATGTCCAACTGTACATACAAGTGTCCCAGAAACATGGGGGCTAATGGCAAACTTACCCCAGCAGCAATCTTGATAGCCAAACGAAAATACAAAGGTTTAATGGCATAATGAGGATATGAACCAAACACAAACTTACAAAGCCAAAAGGAAATGAAAGCCGCATGGCGAGCAGCATTGGAGAACTTGGAAGAAGAACTAACCCAATGTGATAGCTTGGCATTCTTAGCCATTCCTTTCCTCAACTCGGCCTCCACGGCCACTTCCTCCGGAGAGAATTCCAGGGTACCCGGGTCAACGTCGCTAAGAATGGGCAAAAGGAGTTGGTTCACCACATCCTCCAATGTCACGGTGATCTCACCGCAAGAGAGAAAGAAAGTGTGGGTGGCAGTGCACCACCGGTGGACCAAATGGAGAAGATTGAAGAGGTCCCTATAGTTAGACAAGCAACGAGATAAAATGACGGCCTGCAACACACTGGCCTACCATAGTAGACTTATGAAATCCACATCCGATAACTCTCGATCTACCCATTCTTTCCAACCCAAGGCTTGGCTCGACCCAAACTCAAAGTGAATGGGAATGGGGAGCAAAATACCCTGACGGATGACGATATCGGGAATTGAAGAGGGCGCTTGGCTTTTTACCGGCGACATGATGGATCGGAATAAGTAAAGGGGAGTGTTTGAAAGGAAGAGCCCAATGGAAAAAAGAAAACAGAAAAGGGGCTTGTATGGAAAAGAGAAGAAGTGGTTGGGGAGAGGAAGGAGACTCCTTTTAATGCCCCTATCATTAAAACCGAAGTGAAGGGAGGTGATGGGTCAACCGTCGGATGGGGAATGAAATTAATGAAGCAACGCTGCCCTTCAAAATAACTGCCAAACTGGGAAATTCGAAGAAGCAACACTGTTCGTGGCAAAAAGAAAAAAAAAATATATATATATATATATATAAATAATATATACATATGAGTAAGGATCACTGTTCGAAAAAAGACCGCATAGGAAAAGAAGGAGAAAAAGACAAAAGAAGACAGGAATAGTCTTTTATTCGCATATACACCGCTGGAGCATTTCATATGCTCAGGGGGCTAAAATGTTGAGGCTCATTTTTGACAAAGCCCAGCAAGGAAAAAGGCCCAACAACATAGGCAAACCAAAAGAAACAGCAAATAGAAGTCATGGCAGGAATGAATGGCTCACGGGTCTATGAGATAGGCCCAGAAGAAGCAAACAGGCTTGAATAAGTCCGGAAAGAGAAAAGAAACAAACCCATGGGAAGTATGAAGAAAAGTAAGAATGGGCCACAGCAGGCCCAATGTAATGAAAACAAAGAGAGTAAAAGGCTAATGGAGAACCCATGAGCCCAAAGGATGAAGTATAGAGTAATTGGGTCGAGGAAGCCCAAAATGAGTTAGCAAAAGCCCATGGGTGAAACAGAACTGAAAAAAATGGGCCAAGGATGCCCACAAGAAAAAAGGGACATTGGATCTTGTAAGAAGTGAAAGAAGAGGCCCAATAAGCATACTGGGTTACTGAGAAGAAAAACACACGGTAGGTCCAAAAGACCCGGCAGGATTGAGATAAGCAGCAGGAATAACAATCTGGTATGGCAGGAGATGCCAAGCCACGAAGCAAACACCCAAACTAAAGGGAGGCCCAATGATCCAACAAGGCCCAACCCTCCAAAGAAAGGGACAAGTCATAAACGTTGGCTTGCCGGAGATGCAATCCACACCAGAAAAGGCCAAAAAGTGCATGGCACGATATGCGCACACATTCTTAGATCTCGGCAAACGTATGAAACATCAAGCATGCGTACGACCCAGGCATCACCATCCTATATCCAGCCACTATGGGAAAAGGTGAGGTCACGGGTGAGGACACGGTCTGGCGGTGGGGAGAGGAGTGGAAACCCATTTTTGCGTTTCTTGCTCAGGCTCTTTCGGTGGACACAGTCCTGCTGGGATGACATGCCACCCAAAAGATGCAAGGGTGAGTAAGAACCACTAGGTGCATGCCATGAGAGACCAAGAGAGAGAGGGTACATACTGGACGAGTAGAAAAAGAACCTTTGTTGTCTGAAAGCCACAAGTCAATGGTGGTAGTCAGAACCATTGACTCGGTAAGTGGTCGGCAAAAGGCTTCCATATCAAACAAGGGCCATTAAGGGGCTAGAACAGTAAAATCGGTCACAGCAGGCTTTATATAAGGAACCCGTGGCTGTGTACAGAAGAAAGGGGGGAGGGAAGATTAAGAAAAGAAAGAAAAGAAAAAAGAAAGAAAGAAAACAAAGAGAAAAGGAAAAACGAAGGAACAGAAAAGAAAGAAGAAAGAAAAAACAGAGTGTTTTATGGCAGGCATGCACCCAAATGGGTTAACCCCCTCTCTCCCTCAAATCAAACAGCTCATATATCCCTCAATAAAAACAGAGTGTTTTATTGCATTTATTTGCCATAACTCTTTTATAGCAAGCTTCGCCTGTCATGGGCATGTTGACCAAAGTTTCGACAAACGGGGCATAGTTTGTGCGCAAGCCAGACCAAGGTGAGTTGCAATTGGACCGATCCCAACTCTCTTATCCAGAACACTTGGGCCCAATGCAGCAGGAGGCAGTCCAGCCCAAAATCACAAAAGGCCCACCACAACCTTTATAGTTGTAGACTGGGGTTATAAACAGTGGATACTAGACACACACAATCAATGTATGTTAAGAATTAATAAATGCAAAATTATGAGTTATAATGCACATATATATTTTAAAAGACAATTATTACTTATTAATGATTTATTGGCTTATATATGCAAATTCATCGTCATTATGTGTGATTTTTTGGATATATGAGCTGTTTGATTTTATTTGTTAAAAATGTATAAAATATTATTTAATAAAGTATTAAATGCACCTTAATTGCTGTCCTCAAAGCATCATTAAGAAAAGCCTAGAAATAAATGATTTTTTTTTTTTAATTATCTTGATGAGGTGGTAGGCTAACATGAAAGAGGATTTTTATTCATTTTTTAAGGAAAGTGCCACTTAACAAAATGATAGACCATTATGGCTAAAATTAGCATTAAAAGGGTTGAGCATTAGGGGATACCTTTTATGGTTGAGATGAACCAATATATAAGATAGGTTCAAGTAGTACACCTAACATAACTTAAAAATTACATTTTTTTTTTTAATTATAGGTTTCTAATTAAAAATAAAGAGGACGCAGTCCAAGACTTCTTATTGCCCATTGTGAGCTCAAACTCATGTATTTTGAATATTTCCTATGCGTGTATTTTGTATGTTCAGCACAAACAATATCCAAAATACATGAGATTAAGCCCGCAATGGGCAATAGGAAGTCCAAGCCCGCAATAGGCAATATAATAGATAATGCCGAGTTTAGGACAATAATAATAAAGGACTGACCCGTGAATGGGCAATATCTTAAAACCACACATACAGAAACACTTAAACAACATCAGGGAAATCCTTACACATTTTCATGCAAGACAAGAAAGAGAGGGTACTATCCTTCACTGCGATAGATGCATGCTTATTTGCTTTAATATGTTCACTTCAATACAATAAAACTAAGTTTGTCATTTGTTATATAATTGCTCGCTTTTAAAATTTGAAATCATCCGTGATGCTTTTCATTTTCAGTACTATATAATATATATATATATATATATGAATAATTATATAGAAAGATACCATATTTATGCCTGCATTTTGAGGGCTAAGGAAAAGAATTTAATTGATTTTTTTATTAAAAAAAAAAATTGCACATTGCTTATTTTAAGTAGTACTTTATATTTTTTATTAAAAAAAAAAATCCCATACTCTTACTTTTAAAAGACTTTTTTTTTTTGGGTGGGAAAATGCAAAGTTATAATCATTTTAATAAAAAATACTTATAAACTAATGTGACAATGAATGTAATTGGTGGAATCTCAAACAAATAATAAATGAGTATTTGAATAAATAATATTTGGGATCCTACAAATTTTATAAGTGAAGCTTACAAAGATATATAATGTATCATCAATCACCAAAAAAATTTAAAAAAAACATTTATTAGATTGTTGAAATATATCAATCATATGCATTTCGATACATCAATTTGTAAATGCTTATATAGTAAAATCTATAATATTTTTAGCACTTTTCAAATATCTTGTTTGACGACAATAAATTTTGCTAATTGAACAAATAACTCGAATCCTCAACCTTTCACAACTTAATAAAATAAAAATTGCACTTTTCCAGCTAAAAAATTATTACTACTTTTGGTCAAGTTATTATGCTTAATGCTAAAGAACAAGTATATTTCGTTCCAGAACATGTCAATATCAACGGTTGGAAAATGGAAATCACTATCTAAGGGATTAGAATATATAGTCAACTATAACAAAAACTAAAATCCATATTATAGCTTTAAATTGATTTCATGTATAAGCTTAGAATGCAAGCTGAGGAGGAAAAAATAAAAAATAAAAAAAAAATTTGAACAACTATTTCTGATTTTTTAGTCTTAAGAGTAATAGACTTTGAATGATTCACATTGCTATCAAATCTTCAAAGTTGAAATCTTGCAAACCTGAAATTCAAGGCGGTCTTTTTCCTTCGTATGTGAACATTACCTAATTATGAAGGCTAGAATGGTGGTAGGCGTAATACCATCGCACTTGTTATTTATGAATCCCAACCATATAACTTTCTGTTAGTCCATTCACATTTAAATTCCTCTATTCATGAAAGCACTATATCATCTCTGAGAAGAAGAAGATGACAAAGTAGGAGCTATGCGAAGTTGAAGCAGCAAGCTAGCAACCCAGCACAGATCGCCAGTCACGGCCTTCATCTTCATCTTCGTCTTCTGCTTCTATTCCTTCTTCTTACTTCTTTTTCTCCTTCTTCTCTTTCTTCTTTCCGTCTCCACTGCTGTGGTTTCCGTTTCTCACCTTCTCTTTGTTTGTGTTTGTGTTGATTCTTTTGAATTCTTTTTTATGTTTCCAAGGCCCTTTCACGTGGCTTACATTGGGTAAGAAGAAAACTTTTAATTTTTGAATTAAAGATGGCAAAATGTTTCGGCCATTAGATTTTTGCAGCTAAACCCGTGATGTGACTATTGATAGATTGATATGTGACAAGCATTTGATGACTGTCAACCCAGCCAACCGATGAATACAAAAGAAAAATCAAATTGAGTAAAACAACAACAAAAAATAAAAATGTATAAGGCCTCCACTAGTTATTGAAGACTTGGCACACTCAGGTGCACTCATTATTATATACAATTAAGAATATAATAATTATTAAATAATTATTTTGATTTAAAATTACAAAGTGTCCTTCTAATTCCTATATTATTACAATATTACTATCACCAGTTTAACTAATCAACATATTAATAAATAAAGAAATATTATATCTATCCTTAGGATATGATATTGCTTATTTTTGTCCCGGGAAAATTATGATATGAAAAAATAGATTTGAAAGATAGATTTCTATATTTAATTAGGTCATTTAATTTAATTTTTCTATTTATACTAATTTAATATATTTATTTATATTTAAATAATTATTAAATTAATTATGACGTCATCACAGTTCGACCCTGGTTCAACCTCGGTTCGACCTCGATTCAACCTCGGTTTGACCTTAAAAATCTTGAACCTCTCCCTTTTACGGTTCAATAAACGGTTGATGTAAGGATTTTTTAAAAATAAAATAAAATTTTGCTGAATGTCGATATATGTTTTTTTTTTTTTTTTTTATATAGAATGTTTAGATTTTTTTTTTTTTTTGATATTATTACAGGTCGTGTATTGGAACATACATGAATAGAAATTTCACATTACTTTTAGAAAGGGAAATAGAAATATCACTTTTGGAAATGGTGAGGCGTGATGAAGATTAGATTTTCTATCAAGTTCCAACCTATAATTATGTGGATACAATACTGGATTAGTTGTCTAGCTACCATCCTGATCAACCTTCTTTCTTGTTTGTGGATTTTTTTGGATAAGAAAATTAAAGAGAGTTTTGGATTTCAATCTTAATTTAAATGACTTGAATAAAGTATGAAATAAATTAATTTTTTCTATTAATGAAATTTATGAGTAATTTGTGTTTTATTAATATGTATATTTGAAATGATTAGGTGTAAACTGTAAAGTATAGTCATCACCCTATATATGGAGTACTTAATTTAGGACACGATTTACTATTTAATTATTGTAATTTATTAATTTTGGTATTTAATTTGTAATTTTAGTTATTTTAAGTTTAGAGTTTTTTCCTTCTTTTTAGGTGCTTTTAATGCTTTTTAGATCAAATTTAATTCCTGTTATGGTTAGGTATTAATTAGGACTTATTTTAAAATATATTTTATTGTCGGTCAAGTTTTATGGAACCTTTAAATAGACCCCTAAGACAATTATTCAATCAATAAAATTCAAACTTTTGTCTACTGTTTCTCAAGCAAACGTGTTTTTTTTTTTTTTTCTTATTTTCTAGAAGTAAACGTTTTCTGCTTCCGCATTCCGCATCAGTTGGTATCAGAGAATTGACTTATCTTGGTCTAGTCGCCGACGTATGAGACGGTAGCAATTCCAGTGACAGAAAATTTAGCAAGTATTATGTGACGAACAGCTAACACTCACAAATATCTTTACTAAAATGCTATTATTGGAGCATGGAAACAATAGGTATTACTGTTGCGAAGACATAACTCACAGGTAACTTATTGGTAAACAAATTTCATATAGATCTTATAGAAAAATTGCAAGTTTTAATGGTTATTTTTTAAAAGAGAATTTTCTTGATTGGTTACTTGATCTATAGGATTTATTTGACTTTGAGAATATTTATTATGAGAGAAAAGTTAAACTTGCTTTGTATAAACTTAATGAGTGTGCTTTACATTGATGGGAACAAATACAGTCTGATAGATTTAGACGAGATAAAGACAAAATTCGTTCATGGCTAAGGATGAAAAAGATGCTTACTTTCAACTTTTATTTTTTGGATTGTGATGAACTTTTGTCGTATACAAAACAAGATTATTATTGGCCAAAAAGTTTACACTTGAATTATTTTGAAGAACCATATATTCCACCAATTAAGGAAGAATTGCATGTTGAAGAATGTAAAGTTGTGATTTACAACTATGTGTTTTGTTGGCTTTTATTCCGTGCCAAATTTGATTGTAATTACTATCAATTGTTTATACCCTGTATTTGTTGTGGGAATTGATGTAAGGGGTGTGTGATAGAGAGTGTGTGAAGACTCAAGCAATTTGGAAGCTGATGAAATCTCGCGGGTGTCTCGCAACTAAGCTTCCCGCGAAGTGAAGCATGTGCCCTGCACATGCTGGAATGCGAAGAGTCAGGACAGATGGAGACAGCTGTCTCTCGCGAGTATCTCGCGGGTAAGGCCTTCCCGCGAGACACCCGCGAGACATGCTGTTCTGCCAGCCTGTACTGACTGACTCACACATTTTGCACCTATCCTATATAAACCCCCATTACCCACAAATGTTGAAAAATGCTTCAGAGTGAAAACCCTAGCCAAACACATTTGCAATTAGAGATTGTCATCCCCACCTTTCTCTATACACTTGCTTGTGGTATCTCCTCAACCCTTCCCTCTCCATTTCCACACCATTGAGAGGTTGATAGCCCAAACACTTACCACACCTTTTGAGAGTGTTGAGTGACGTTTTGGTGCTGCTGGGAAGCATTGGAAGAAGCCTGGAATGGCAGATGCAACATGGAGCTTGTTGCGGGATCCGGGGTGCTAGACAAGACACGGTTCCGAGAATTCTTGTTGGAGTAGGAGCTTGGAGGGCTTAGGTACATCGGGTAGATTAGGCTTGGAGGGTCTCTTGCTTACTCATGTATCCCAACTGATTGTCTAGTGGATCGATTTCCGCTTGGAGGGCGGCGGAGAGGTTTTTCGCCGAGTTCTTCGGTTTCCTCTTTGAGAACACGTCTCGGTGTTTTCTGTGTTTGCATCTTTCTTCCCTACTCTTGTTTAATTCCATTATACTGCTGTGTTGTTTAGTTTATGGATTAGAGTAGCATTATTGTTCATCCACTCGCTTTTACACTATTCCGCACTTTGTATTAAAGTTAGTGTAAAATCCATCGAGCCGTAATTTTAATCGGGGGGTCTAAACAGCTCTTGTGTTTTCAACACATTTTCGAGCTTTCAATTGGTATCAGAGCGGGTACACTTGCTTGGTTTAAATACCTTAGTGTGATCCTTGACCCTATTTGAGATGGACCGGTCTCAATCGCTTAATGTTCCACCATTTTTTTATGGGAACAATTACGCATTCTGGAAAGTCAGAATGAGAGCATTTCTATGCTCTATAGAAGATACCGTTTGGGATGCGGTAGAGCTAGGCTGGACTAAGCCGGAAGACAAGAGAGGAACCATACAAGAGAGGAAGATAAGAGAGGAACCATACAACCGCATGATGATGCTTTGGTGGTTACGATTAGGATCGGAGGGTATGACGTGAGAAGGGTGATGGTTGACGAGGGGAGTGCAACCGAGGTGATGTATCCTGATTTATTCAGGGGGCTGAATTTGAAACCTGAAGATTTGACAACATATAGTTCCCCGCTGGTGGGCTTTGAGGGCAAATCGGTCATTCCAATGGGGATGGTTAGATTACCGGTGCAGACTGGTTCAGATGTGGTGGAGGTGGATTTTATTGTGGTGGATGCTTTTTCTCCGTATACGGCTATTTTGGGCAGACCCTGGTTGCATGCCTTGGGGGCCGTGTCTTCCACTCTTCATCAGAAGGTAAAATACCCCTCGGAAGGCGAGGTCTCAGAAATTTTGGGAAATCAGACCATGGCTAGGCAGTGCATGGTAATGGCCATTCAACATCGGCCAGAGATAAGTACTTCGGCCACAGCTGAGGGTGATTTATAGCAATCAAGGACTCAGGGAGCCCATTTCGGTGCTTCCGCCGAGGAAGTGAAGTGTGAAGATTTAGAAAGGGTGAATGTTGGTGATGATCCAGAGAGGTACTTTCAGGTTGGGGCACAGTTACCTTTGTCAAAGAAAGAGCAATTGGTTGAGGTTCTCAGGAGAAACGTTGATGTGTTTGCATGGAGTGCCTATGAAGCCCCGGGGGTGGATCCGGAGTTCATTTGTCATCATTTGAACGTCAATCCCTCAGTTATCCCAAAGAAACAACCACCTCGGCGTCCGTCCAGGGTACATGCCGAGGCTATCAAGGACGAGGTGACCAAACTCAAGCAGGCAGGGGCTATTAAGGAGGTGTTTTACCCTCAGTGGTTGGCCAATACAGTCGTAGTGAAGAAGAAAAATGGAAAATGGCGTGTATGTGTTGATTTTACGGACCTTAACAGTGCGTGCCCAAAGGACCCTTTTCCTATGCCCCGTATAGATCAGTTGGTGGATGCAACAGTGGGCCATCCTCGGATGAGCTTCCTGGACGCCTTTCAAGGCTATCATCAGATCCCACTGGCATTGGACGATCAGGAGAAGACCGCTTTTCTCACTCCCACTGGAAATTATCACTATAAGGTAATGCCCTTTGGTCTGAAGAACGCAGGGTCTACTTACCAGAGAATGATGACGAAAATGTTTGAATCGCAGTTGGGCAGAAACATTGAGATTTATATTGATGATATGGTCGTAAAGAGCAAGGTAGTGGTCGAGCATGTGACAGACCTTAACAATACTTTTGAGATTTTAAGAAGGCATAAATTGCGGCTGAACGCATCCAAGTGCTCATTTGGAGTAAGCTCAGGGAAGTTCTTGGGTTATATGGTGACTCATCGGGGAATTGAGGTGAACCCGGACCAAATTAGAGCCATAACTAACTTGCAACCACCTCGGAATCCTAAGGAGGTCCAGAGGTTGACCGGGATGACCGCCGCATTGAACAGATTCATATCCAGGTTAGCGGATAGGTGCAGGCCTTTTTTCCTGCTGCTCCACAAGTGGAAGGGATACGAATGGACCGAGGAGTGCGCTTTAGCATTTCAGCAGCTGAAAGAATATTTATCTCGGCCACCCATCATGTCTAGCCCTGAGGTAGATGAAGTTCTTTTTTCCTACCTGGCGATCACCACTTATGCGATTAGTTTCGTTCTGATACGGGTGGACAATGGAGTACAGCGGCTAGTCTACTATGTGAGTAAGTCTTTTCACGAGGCAGAAGTACGTTACATGCCATTGGAAAAGGCTATTTTGGCAGTGGTGCACGCTACAAGAAAACTTCCCCATTATTTTCAGGTGCATACAGTGGTCGTCTTAACTCAATATCCAATCAAAGTAGTACTTCGAAGTGTAGACTACACTGGTAGGGTTGCCAAGTGGGGCACAATCTTGGGGGCTTTTGATGTCAAGTATATGCCCCGCACTTCCGTGAAGGGTCAAGTGCTCGCCGATCTAGTGGCGGAGTTTGCTGAAGGCCCTGAAGAAATAGAGACAAGCCCAGGTGGCATGGATGAAAAATCAGTTGGCCTTATCTCCGTGCAACCTATTTCATCCTGGAAGATGTATGTAGATGGGGTAGCAAATCAGCGGGGGTCATGAGTGGGGCTTGTATTGATATCTCCTGAGAAAGTCATCATCGAGAAGTCTCTAAGGCTGGGGTTCTCAGCTACTAATAACGAGGCGGAATATGAAGCTTTGTTAATGGGGATGATAATGGTCAATAAGCTAGGCGGAAAAACGGTGGAAATCTTCTCGGATTCGGGGCTTGTCGTGGGCCAGGTCAGAGGGGAACTGAAAGCTCGAGACACAAGAATGCAGGAATACTTGAGCCAGGTTAGGCGTATGCAAGTCAATTTTGAATTCTTTAAAATAACCCATGTCCCTAGGAGTGGGAATGCCCATGCAGACTCTTTAGCCACTCTTGCCACCTCCTCGGCGCAAAACTTACCTCGGATGATAATGGTTGAAGACTTGAGCACACCTACCCAAGTGATGACGGAAGCGCTTCAAGTCAACCAAATCAAGAAGCAATTTGAATCAAGCTCTAGTCTTTCTGGTTCCAACTTTCAATTTCAAAAGTGAAAAGTTAGGGTTCAAGGGTTTCTTCTTTCAATTCAGGGGTTTCTTCTAGGGTTTTAGGGTACGAGTGATTTTCATTTTGTGCGTTATATATAGGGGGCTTGGCTGCCTTACTTGACGACATGGCTGTGAAGTCGAGGATTGGGTTTGCGTTTTCAATGAGAGAGCACTTTTAATAAGATCACATGAGGTCGAGATTTCAACAAGCGACTTTTTGACATTCACGATACCTAAATTAACCTCATGCTTTTTCTTTAGAGAGATGCTACGCTTACAACATTTTTACAACAAATCACAAGTGGTTAGTTGTTATTGATTCAAATTTGAAACTAACACTAAGATTACTTTTTTGCCTTAACAATAACAAACAGTAACAACCTGCCACTTAAGATTTGTTGTAAAAATGTTATAAAAATGTTGTAGACATGTCATATCTCTTAAATTCCCAAATTATCTTCAATAAGATGCCCAAGGACTTCCATACACAGAATGAAAAGATAAGGGGACAGCAGATCCCTTTGCCTAATGCCTGTGATCGGGAGAATAGGATCAGCACTGCCACCATTAAAAAGAATAGAGGTGGACACTGAGGATACGTAACTCATAATAAGAGACACCAAATGATTAGGAAAATTCAAGTTGATCAGAACTTCCTGAATAAAACACCACTCTATCTTGCCATACACCTTCTCTAAGTCTACCTTTATTGCCATATAACCCACCCGGCCTTTCTTAGAGCTGATAGTATGTATGAGTTCTTGCACAACAATAGCATTATCCACCTCCTTCCAACCCGGAACAAAAGCTGATTGGAATGGAGAGGCCTTAATCTGCACACAATTTTTTTTGTCACAAGCTTGTACATTGTATTACAAAAGCTAATAGGACAATAGTTTCCTAGAGTTTCCAAGCCCAAAATCTTAGGAATCAGGGCAATGTTGGTCTTATTTAGGTAGCTAGGAATTTTCCTCTCCTCAAAACCTAGCTTAACTTCCTTTTTGACTGACTCACCAACTACAGACCAAAATCTCTTAAAAAAACTGGCATGTAATCCATCAGGACACGGAGATTTCCACAGTTTCATCACCCAAAGACCATCTTTAATTTCAGCATCAGAAACAGGCATGCTAAGGAAGAACTCCAGTTCCTACCATTACATAAGTTTTTCCCTTTGAATTGTCATTTTGAGAAAGAACTTGTGCAGGCAACAGTCTTTCTGATGTTAGCAAAGTTGGGTTAACTTCATCAGAGAGGAGAAGAATTTGTTGGTAATCTTTGGGTAGGGTTAGAATATTAACCTGTTTAAAATCTCCATAAAATTTTTATTTCTATCCAAGAGATTACCAGCAAATACTCGACTCTTATGACTGCTAACTAGTTACTTTACTAATGACAGGAAGACATGCTGTCTTCACCACCATTGTCGACCTGCCACCTATCATCACCACCATTTTCACTGCACCACCACCTCTTCGCTTGACACAATAGATCTCAAAGATTCTAAACGGAGGTGGTATCTCTTTAATCTTATCTGTTGCTGTCGAATTATGATGGTTTTGTTTTTATTTCCAAGTTCTATATATTGTTTTTAACTAGATTTTTTATGGTTTTAGTTAGATGAGTGTTTTGATCTCTGGTTTTCTGGGGTTGTAAGGCCAAACAGATCATTTGCGTAAAATGAAGTCATGGGACTCTGTTTTCTGTGGATGCTGTATAGTTAAGCTATTTTGAAATGCCTGCTTTTATGAAATAGGCATTTTGTAACGATATGTTTTTTGCTGTAAGGTACAGTGTGTTGTTCTATGATGTGGTTATTACATGGGCCTTTATTATTAAAAGAATTGTGTTTCTTCAAAAGAGTCTTAATTGTGAGATAATACTTTTATTAAATGACAATTGGTTCTATAGACCTTAAAAATGTAGATTAAAAGATGACATTGTAAACAGGGGTATACCATGGATGAAAATCAAAATATTGAAAATATAATATTACAACATTAGATATACTCCCCAAGTACTGAATTGCCATTTGATCAAAATAGTAAACAAGAAGTGGAATTTATATAATTAATGGTGGCTGAGAGTCATAATGATGTGCATCCCCAATTACCATTAAATGCTCTTGAACAGTTGAACAGCCTTTAAACTGTTTTTCTCTCAGATATATATTGGAAAACCGTGGATTGAGATTCTGTGCAATACCTAGGGTATTGCACGGTGTGCAATAGCACGAATCTCAACCCTTCATTTAATCTAATGACTCAAAAATTTGACACCTCACTCGTCCAGGTTGGCAATCCGTGTCTCACTTCTGTTTTCATTTCAGCTTCCCAAAATTTGAATTTCACTAAAAATCTCTCTTCTCACTCTCACTTCAACTGGGTTTTCTCCCTCACTCTCCCTAACGCTCCACTCTCTCAACAGCCTTCATGCTCTCTGCCTCTCCGTCAACCCGTCGTCTCCACTTCTAGCATACCCAACTCAAACCCATCAGCAAAAACAAAGAAAAACCATTAACTCACCATCTGAGATCCCGACACCCAAACACTCGCATCCTTTTTAGATTCAGATCAGAGAGAGAGTAAGGGTTGGGGTTTGGAGAGAATCGGGTGTAGAGAGAGACATTGATGCTTTTCAGACCCAAATCAGAGAAGGTTAGGGTTTGGGTTTGGAGAAAATCGGGAAAGAGAGAAGTTGATGATCTTTCAGGTTTGATCTATGGAGGGAAATGAGATTGAGAGACAGAGAAAGAGATTTTGGTCGAAGGAGAGAAGAAGACACCATCGGAGGTGGTGGTTGCGGTGAGCCAGCCTTGCCGATTGGTTCAGAGACTTGGGCTTGTTTCAGAGGGAGACCACCACCCGGTAGGTTTTCTTTTATCTCTAATTTTTTTAATAAACTCTGTTTGGTTGCTAGGAAAGGAAGGAAAGAAAATAATGGTGTCACAATTTTGTTGATTGATTTATTGGTGCTGAATTCAATTCTCCAAGAATAACGAATAATATGCTTGAGCTTATTTCACTATTTTGTTTATCTTGCTGAGGCATTTTACATTTAACTTCACATGCTGCCTTAAAGAAAGTAATATACATGGAGTTATCATTGATAATGATTGATTCTTTATCAAACTGTATTTATTGTCTTCCTTCTGAATCGATTTCCTAATAAAATGCACTCAATCTCTATAGCCAATATTGTGCTGCTACTTATTTTATTTACTTGACCTCACTGAAGAATATGTAACAATAAAAAAAAAATCCTTATACTTTATTGTCATCTACTTCCAAGGTTTCCGTGTAGTTCTGCCAGTCAGATCAAAGAACGCTTGTGGACAACAGGGCTCATATCCAATTAAGCTTTTCTACACCTCCAACATGCCTATCATTCTCCAATCTGCCCTTGTGTCAAATCTCTATATTTCATCTCCCAGGTACTAAAGTTAATGATGCAGTGGTGAATATAAAACACCTTGCTTTACATTGCAATTGAATGACCCCTTTTTTTTTAATAAAAAAAAAAATCCATCCAGTTGCTATACAGGAAGTACTGTGGAAATTTCATCGTAAATCTTTTGGGAAAGTAGAAGGAATCTGAATATTCAGGTGGCCAGTATATTCCAGTTGGTGGTCCTGCTTACTATGTCACTGCACCAGCAAGGTGATGCAGTATTTTCCTTTATCATATATTATGGTATTATCATATTAAAGTGCAAAAGCGTGTGCCATCAGGAGTAGCTAGTTGTTGTGTTTTTGTCCATTGCTCTGATGCCTTGTTTTTTCCTCTGTTGATGTTATCATTATGCAGTTTGGCAGATATGGCAGCCAATCCATTCCATGCTCTATTCTATTTGGTGTTTATGCTTTCAGCTGGTGCCCTATTATCTAAAACCGGGATTGAAGTATCTAGGTCTTCTGCCCGAGATGTTGCTAAACAGCTCAAGGTATTCCAAGATGAAACTTACGTCACACTTCAAAAAAACACACAAATATTTATTTTTACTTTTTCCCATTTGAAGTGCAATCTCTTTGATCAATAATATAGATTGCTAATGCTATTGACCAGTAATGACACCTCATGTAACATTAATTAAGTAGGCATGAGATGCCACTAGTTTTCTCAGTTTTGTGATCTTATGAAGACACCTATGCTCTGTTTTTTGTAGTAACTTTCTAAAATGTTTGTATATATACAGAGTTCCTTATTTGATTTTCCATGCTTATAGATGATATGCCTTATGCACTGCTGCTGCTTTATGATCATGAGCGTTACATTGTAGAAGAGATATGTAGGATTAAGATATGGTGCTCCAAAAATGTTATAATTATGAATTATTATGCATTTTGATGATGTTAAACATTCCATGCTGGTTCTGCAGGAACAACAAATGGTGATGCCTGGACATCGTGATTCAAACTTACAGAAGGAGCTGAATCGCTACATACCTACTGCGGCTGCATTTGGTGGAATATGCATTGGTGCACTTACAGTGCTGGCAGATTTCATGGGGGCAATTGGCTCAGGAACTGGAATATTACTTGTGGTTACAATCATCTATCAGTACTTTGAGACATTTGAGAAGGAGAGAGCCAGTCAGAAAATTCTCTCAAAAGATGGATGCCAATGCAAATTTGAATCCTAAAGTTGGTATGGAATTCGATACATCAAAAGATGCATGAGAATTTTGGCTAAAATATTGAAGGCAAATGGGCTTTGATGTTAGAAAACATTGATTCTAGAAGCTCCTTGAAGAGAACTCGTTTAGAGGAAGGATAACCGATTTCTTTTATATGCTCTTACTCAAGGCCGCTATTTTAAATGGAATTGTTCTTGGGGGAATGATATGTTCTTGGAGTTAAATTGTTATGTTGTATTGTAGATTAAATTTTAAATTTTTTGCTTGTTATAAATCATTGTGACACTTTGATAACTATAGATATGCATCTGATTCATTATCCATTACATTCCCTTTTTCTTTGGTTAATTGTGGTCCTTAAAATTGTAATTGAACTTTTGTTGTGTTGCTATATAATTATAGAGTTAAAGAAACTGGTCTATTGCGTTGAATCTACCTTTAAAAAAAAATTTCATTGCAATGAATTGAATTGGTTTTCTTCTCTTTTCTTTTTTCTTTTTTGGGAGAGGGAATGGGGCATTGTTTACTAGGATAAGCAACAATATGTTTGTTCATAATAACTATGTTAATCATGCAATTTGCCAAAAAACATAAACTTGTTTGTTCCACAGTTCC
This sequence comes from Quercus aquifolioides, assembly GCA_019022515.1. Taxonomy (NCBI): domain Eukaryota; kingdom Viridiplantae; phylum Streptophyta; class Magnoliopsida; order Fagales; family Fagaceae; genus Quercus; species Quercus aquifolioides. Next base: position 222,024 of record JAFHAW010000102.1, read on the forward strand.
ACAAAAGACACTAGTTAATTAGTGTGGAGAAATTGCTCCTCATAATTCCTATCTGATCTACAGGACTGTAAACTCAAAAAATTCCTTGAAAAGTTTATGGATAAGTCCTTATATGAAAGGCACAACCAGAGCAAATAAAAGCTAATAATTATGGTCTTTATACCATCTAGTAATAACAAGAAGAAAAAACCATTTATACTCATAGTAGGGCCACTAAATTCACTTGTTATAAACAAAAAAATTTCATTGTAATTTTTATCCCCAACCAAATGAACAAAATCCAAAACAAAAAGGCTTTATAGCCAACTAAATTAGCTTCACAATGTAAATATGTGATTTCAATGTTTCAAGATTAAGGGAGTCAAAATAGCCACATCTTGATTATGATCCCAACAAAAACATGAGTCATGTTCTTCATATCTAAAATTTCATGAACAATTTCTCCAAAAAAAAAAAAAAAAATCATGAACAAAGCCAGCTTTGCAGTAGGTTGAGTAGGCTTGACTTCTATGTCATCCTGCAGTGTTGAAAAACAAATTTCAATTAGTACAATAACCATAGAATTTTTTTTTTTTTTTTTTGTTACATTCATTACAGTTAATCATTTGAACTTACTAGTCAGGCTTCTACCACAGTAGTAAAGAACACAAGTTTCATTACCATACAAAAAAAAAAAAAAAGAAAACACAAGTTCCACAACTCAGTGCAATTTAGCACCACACAAACAACTCCAAACCAATTCGTTACCTAAAATTTGAGCTGAACTTATAAAGTATGATTAGTAACAATTCAAGACAGCAAAGAAGGTCATCTTTCATCTATCAAGAGCCATACATTGTATGTATAAAATGAACTACAACAGGCCAAACATATTATCCTACTAGAATAATACATTTCATGAGTTACAACTTACAATGAATAAGACCATTCACATGTATTAAAATCACATGATTCGTTAAATCATTAACCCCCACCCAACCCACTCTTTTCTTCTAGTTTCCTCTTATATTGGATGTCACTTCATTTTTATACCACCATTCTGATGAGATGTATGCTAATTGGAAGGGGAACAAAGTATAAGGATTTTTTTTTATTGTTACATATTCTTCGGTGAGGTCAAGTAATAAAATAAGTAGTAGCACAATATTGGCTATAGAGATTGAGTGCATTTTATTAGGAAATCGATTCAGAAGGAAGACAATAAATACAGTTTGATAAAGAATCAATCATTATCAATGATAACTCCATGTATATTGCTTTCTTTAAGGCAGCATGTGAAGTTAAATGTAAAATGCCTCAGCAAGATTAATAAAATAGTGAAATAAGCTCAAGCATATTATTTGTTATTCTTGGAGAAGGTACGAGTTAAAAGGTTAAGCAAACACATCTACATTAAGAGAGTTTGATTTCCCTCTCATTTCAGATATATTCAAGCATTACCTTTCCAAACAAGTTCAACAGCAATATCAAAATTGCTGATGGTTGTACAGTAACAAAATAAACAATGGGCCTTTAATTAAGAGTTGCATCAGAACAAAATAATATGTACAGGAAAATATAACAGATGTTTCTTGGGTAGATATTAGGGTACCATGTCGAGAGAATCAGCTCCAAGGGCAGCGAATTTTGACTCTAGTGACTGCGGAATCATCAGGTAGAGCTAGCTGCTTCTTCACAATTTCACACACCTTCATCACTGTCTCTGGTCTAGCCTGCACAGGAGCATTAGCATTCTTGTTGCTGGTTACATCAACATACGAACACTATGCTTGAAATCTATATGTATGTACTAGTTTCATCATTTAAAACCACATAGCATGCCCAAAGAAAAAAAATGTTCACATGGATAACCCAAAGACAAAGCAGCTTATACAATAGGTTGGGAGAGAAACACCCACTTTCTTATCTGGACTAGTAATCCATGAACTTAATTTCTTTTCCAAGAAGTAGAATGAGAGTATAAAAGAAAGACTGAGAAGCTGAACAACCCTGACAATCACATGTAGCACATTGTTCATGACACATTTTAGACAATTAGGAAAACTTTCTGACTGACTGCCACTGGAATCATAAGGTTAACCTCGTCAAGGTTATGATAGGCTTTTGTTTGACAAACAAATGATGAATCAGCTAATACAATGCTAGTGGATATATCTAGAATGCAAAGAACAATATAATATGATTGTTGAGAGGTCAAAATATTGATAAATTTGATATGTTCTGGAATAGTGAAGAAATTACCGCACAAGAAATACGGAAACGTGCTGGCTGCATCCTTAGAGTTGTAAAGCTTTTCCCACTAATAGGAAAGGAAACTGATTTCAGATTAGAGATCCTACTGCTTGGTGCCTGGTTAGCCGATCAACCACATAACTGAATTAAGACCCAAAAACGGAAAGAATTTTTATATTAAAAAAACTGCTTATCCACATATTTTTTTCAACAAATTAAAAAGTAAAATCCAGTCATCAGTTCTGGCACCTTACAATAAGAGAAAATAGAATTAAATTCAGCACCAATAAATCAATCAACAAAATTGTGACACCATTATTTTCTTTCCTTCCTTTCCTAGCAACCAAACAGAGTTTATTAAAAAAATGAATAAAAAAAATAGAGATAAAAGAAAACCTACCGGGGGTGGTCTCCCTCTGAAACAAGCCCAAGTCTCTGAACCAAATCGACAAGGCTAGCTCACCGCAACCACCACCTCCGATGGTGGCTTCTTCTCTCCTTCGACCAAAATCTCTTTCTCTGTCTCTCAATCTCATTTCCCTCCATAGATCAAACCTCAAAGATCATCAACTTCTCTCTTTCCCGATTTTCTCCAAACCCAAACCCTAACCTTCTCTGATTTGGGTCTGAAAAGCATCAATGTCTCTCTCTACACCCGATTCTCTCCAAACCCCAACCCTTACTCTCTCTCTGATCTGGGTCTAAAAAGGATGCGAGTGTTTGGGTCAGATGGTGAGTTAATGTTTTTTCTTTGTTTTTGCTGATGGGTTTGAGTTGGGTATGCTAGAAGTGGAGACGACGGGTTGACGGAGAGGCAGAGAGCATGAAGGTTGAGAGAGTGGAGCGTTAGGGAGAGTGAGGGAGAAAACCCAGTTGAAGTGAGAGTGAGAAGAGAGATTTTTAGTGAAATTCAAATTTTGGGAAGCTGAAATGAAAACAGAAGTGAGACACGGATTGCCAACCTGGACGGGTGAGGTGTCAAAGTTTTGAGTCATTAGATTAAATGAAGGGTTGAGATTTGTGCTATTGCACACCGTGCAATACCCTAGGTATTGCACGGGATCTCAATCCGAAAACCGTGAGTATATTTTTTTTTTCTTACAGTTTTTATACTTTATTCACCTAATCTCTTATGATTTCAGGTTTTACTTCTCAGCGCTGGTAGTGTATGCATTTTTACCTGTTATGTTTTTTATTTCTTCTATTTATATCTGTTATTTCCATTACAATTTGTATTTTATAATTAGCAATTGTTTTTTCTTCATTTATTTTCCACACTTTCCCCATTCTCTCCATTTGCTTTTGTAATTTTCATATGTTCCAATAATAATTTTGTTCCGTATCTTGGAATTTTTTAATGACTTTCCTCTGTATGGTTTTTACAGAACTTTTCTTATATATCTTTAAAAAAAAAAAAAAACTATTTTTGTTTAAAAAATTGTGACAAAAAGCAAAGTCTTTTTGTCATAGTCATGTAAAATTTACACATCAATTAATATACTCAAATTTTATTTATTATAACTCTGCTCTGTTTAATCTCATGCATGAAGAGATTTTGATATATAGAATTTTTTAGTATATGTGAGTTAATAGTGGATGACCAAACTCAAATTCATATAATAAATGGTGAGAATTCGAATTCTCACCATTTATTAAGTAAATTTGAATTTTTTGGTCTACAATTTGCTCACAAATACCAAAGAAAAATTTTATGTATCAACTCATCAGTTTCTTTATTGGATGCTATTAAACAAACGAGAGTTAAGTATATAAATAAATAAACTTCTATGTATATTATATTGATACGTAAATTACATGTTTCAATTTTTAATAACAAAATTAACTTCTTGAAACTAGGAAAAGTTCTACTGAAAACTAAATAATTCCGTAATTATCACATTTGGAAAATAAATATGGGAAATAATTGGTTACTGCTAGCTTAATGCAATTTCTAATAGATATAAATAAATCAGAAATAAAAAAATTCGGTGTTGCTAATTAATAAGATACCAATGGAATGGTTAACAAAAAAATGCTCATTAATAATTACTTCATTAATACTCCGGCTTCACAGAACCCGGAGTTTGTGAGGTCATCTTAGATGTTCAGATTTGCTCTACCCCCGTTCTTATCTTGTCAGTTAGCTACACTGTACTTCTGTTGAATGTTGAATATTTGATTTAATTCAAAACCTTTCTTATTTGTACACGTATTAACCATGTACAATTATATTCCACTATAAAAAGAGGAGAGTGGGGTAAGTAGTAAATTGCGATAATTTTATTGTTAGAGATAGAATATAAGTGTTGCATTTATGTTAGTTTTATTGGGATGAAGCCCGGGTTTGCAATCCGCGTGGGCCTAAGTTGGGATCCTGGGTAAAGGGAGATGGGGGTCATGGGCCTCACTATCATGTTAGAGTTTAGGGCCCAAACGTGCCTGGGCATCACTGGTCCGTACATTAGCCTCGCTCTTGATTCGTGCCCGGCAACAGGCAGAATCAAGGAGCTCGGAGTGCACTCCTGTTTGAGAAGGCCAACAAGCATAAGCCTGAGCGGCTCCAGAAAACCCATTAATGCGCCATTAAAAGGCAAGCCGTTTCAACCCATTTGGTTCACCTGTCATCATTACCTGACAGTTCATGAACCGAAGAGGCATGTGTGTCAGTTCGCCCGTGTGAATCCCTCGTTAAATGGGCCTCATTATTGTTGATTAGGCGTCGTTTCCCTTCTCCTTTGTCCCTATAAATAGTTTGTTCCAAATCACTTCTCCATTTTTAGACTCTCCTCTCTCTGAATTTTCTCTCTGCCGAGCATTCATCTGCGCTCCTACTCACTTGCCCAGAGCCCTTCTTTCTTCCTTAGAGCCCAAAGTAAGTCTCCTACATCTTGCTTTTACTTCAGCATTTTTCTTCAAGTTTCTCCCTTCAATTTTAGATTCTAGGATGGGGTAAAAGGGTCCGTTTGGTTGAAGTGAAAACTAAAAGGATAGAAAATGAGAGAGAGAAAATGGGAAAAATGTGTGTTTGGTTGGAAGTGGAAAGGGGTAGAAAAAATGGTGTGGCCCAACAGTTTTCTTTTCAGGCCCACCAAAACTTAATCTTCTTGGGTAAAAAACATGAAGGAAAATGGGGAGTTTAGTTTTTGGACGAAATTGCCCGTCCAATGTTCAAATTTGTATTAAATCTTCTTTTTTTCTTTTTTGTATTTTTCCTCTTTGCTATTTCGTCTTTTCAAAATTCATCATTTCTTTTTTTATGTGCACATCCATTTTTTTGTATTTTCTGATATTATCATTCTTTTCTTTTTTGGTGCTCATCCTTTCTTTTCTCAACATTTTTTTTTTTTTTTTTGAGAAAAATTTTTTGGGTTCTTTGAACTTCTTGTGCTCTTTTTTTTTTTTTTTTCTGAATATTATTTATTTAAAATGAAGTGCTCATTCATACATAATTTTTTAATAGAAATATAACGTATTATTTTTTGTTTTATCTAATTGGGACATGATAGTAAATTTATACAAATTCGTCTCAACCAAACAAAAAAGTTTTTCATCCCTCCACTTTTTCATTTTCCCAACCAAATACCATGAAAGAAAATTAAAATCTCTTCTACCCCCCAACTTTTCTATCACCATCTAATTTTCTATTCTCTCACTTTTCCACCCTCTAACCAAACGGATCCTAAATCCCAACATTTCCTTTATAATAAAGGGAGAAGATTTTGCTGCATGAACATACCACCCGTCCCCACCCTCCTCCTCCCATGGCCAGTAGCTGGAGTTATATTCCGATTCAAAGGGTGTAAAAACTAGTTTTATCACTTTGATTTTAAACCAAACAACATTTTTAAGATATAAAAAAATCCAAAGAGATTGTCACAGCATTTTACTTACAACATCCACGTTTTATGCAAATTTGAAGGTTGCTAGTGCCTTCGTTGACCTTGTGGCCTTGATGCCTTGTCTTTAAGAATGACCCTATGTTAGTACATAACCTGTCCTCGTAGTAATTGTATCCTGTTGTACGTAATTGCAATTGCTCTTTGCCCATCCCTCTCTTCTCAACAATTCTCAACATGATTAGTTTTTGATAAACATTCACAGCATCTTGAGGGGACTATTACAAGAAGGGAGACTATTAGAAGTGTCAAGAGCTGCCATTGTTGCAACATATGTACAATAGGATTGAGATTTGGGGTATTGCACCGAGTGCATTACTTCTCAATGACTGAGATTGAGAATTAAGAAAGCACTTTCAATCTTAGACTTTGAAGTTTGAATACAAAAATTTAAGAAAACTTAAAAAGTTAGGGAAGTAAAAAAATTTGTGAGACGTATAAGTAGGCATTGCACCCGATGGGTAATGTATCAAATCTCAATCACAATTACTATGACAATAGGTATTGTAATAGAGAATATGAGAATATGAAGTTCCCAATAATTTAATTTATGGCACCCTGCAGCTTACCAATAAGACTTCAATTCACCATATAACAATTGACAAGCTTCAAGCAACCAAGAAAAGACCAAAAATAGCAGCACTGCCTAGTTTAAAAGTGCTTAAATTTATGGTAAGACGTACCAAAAAAAGTTAGTCATATCAATGATTTACTCGAAAAAACCTAGTCTAGTTACAATTAAGAGACCTCATAATCACTTAAAAACCTAAGACCCACCTAATAAATATCAAATATGAGACTTAGCACACATCAACATAACACACTCGCACAATCCAATCCAATCCAATTTGGGATATCACACAGATCTACTCTCCTGATTGATTTTGAAATAGATATGGTGTATAAAGACACAACGAAGAGGATCCAAGATTAGCAGAACAAATCACATCTTCTAATGTGACACATATATATGGGCATGGTGCTTATGTAAAGATCAACATGATCCACTCTATTTCAAATCCTGTTTATTTCATCCATTTTATGGTTTAGATTTTATTTTCTACTTCTAACAATGTACAAGTTGTCATGTTATTTAAAATTTTAAATGATGCAACTGTATCCACCATCCCTCACCGAGTTTTGTTTGCCAAATATGCAAACATGGTTACTGCCTTACTGGATGAATGATAGTTAAGGAGGGAATAATCTTTTTTCAACAACCAATAAAGACTTTTTACTTCTTTTTTTATTATTGGAATTCTTTCTCAATAACTTGTGTGCTATCGTCCAAAGAATTCTTTCAAATTTACCTTTATGCCTCCATCTTTCCCACTATAATTTGATCCTAACAATATCCCTCCCCTAAATGACTGCTCTTTCTTGCTTGTAACTTTTATTCTCCAAGCAAAAGGTTTTTCCTGTGCATTGACTGTCCAAAATTTGAGGAATGCTTCCAAATGTCAAGTACTTCATGATTATTATTATTTTTTTGTCTATGGCTTTGTAAAAATGGCTAGCTCCCGCAAGCAAAGCTGCTTAATAATTCCACTTTTAACTGTTTTGTTTACTTGATGCAGCTTGATCTCATAAAGCTTTGGCCAATGTTTTCCTGTCAGTGTTTTGGGGGGGAAATCAGATACAATTTGAATAAGCCATGATCAACAGATATTCTCGAAAACAAGTCTTATTAGATGCAACATTATTCCTTTAAAAAAATGCTTGAGTTAATATAAACATTAAGAGATTGCAATGACAGAAAAGCAGGTAGATGGTAATGAACTTTTAACGAGAGAAATTAAAGAATAAAAATTTGCAGGCAGCATCAATTAATAACATACAAAAACTAAACAACAAAAGAATGCAATATATTCCAAAACCCTTTTTATCACCCTTCCTATACAGTCAGCAATCTGCCTCCAGATAACCAGTTTGAAACTTAAAATATTTAGGAATATGCAAATCTTGGTAAACGTGGGGAATAATTATACCATAAAACTAGTGAACTTGAGTTTTAGCTCACTAACTTTTATTTTTTCTTTTTTTGCCAGATAAGCTTCCTAACTCGACTGGTCATGAAACATCAAATATCCCAAACAATTCACAGGCCACATGCAAGATGATGATAATGCTGATTTTAGAGCAATCATATCAAACATTGGAGCTTACCAAAGATGCGCTTTTTAGCACTGTCCCAGGCTATGCCATTTAAAACATCAATACCCTGGAAGGACATGAGATTTCCAAAGAAAAATTAATTAGACAACTTCTGACCAAAAAACATAGAGGCAACTTAAAGAATTTTTTTTTTTTAAAAGCATTTAATTCTAAGAAAGATTAAGAAGAAGTAAAAGTAGATGCCTAAAAGGAAAGCCATTTTTAAGGAGTCTTTTCCTCTCTTTCAGGGAACCAAATAAGGCCTACATGGTATTACAATTCACAAGGTGCACTATAATAGGCAAAGTAATTTTTTTTTAACAAAGACAGAGTATTTTATATTTTGTTCAAATACTTACATTATTCCTAGCTTGTACCAAATTTTCCCTGTAAGAAAAGAAAAGGATAGAAAGACGACAACTGAGTGCAACTTTCAAGAACATAAAATAGAACTTAATTAATCTAATTGTAGGTGTAAACATCAGCTAATTCATCAAAATGATAGGAAATGCAAAGGAAAACCTTAAATTTTGAAGAAGAACCCATCCAAGCAAAGCACCATCCTTAGGTGAGATTCAAGCAATGCAGTCAGTCTACAGAATGAAAATTTTGAGTCATAAAGTAATCCAAGAAAACAGAAAACTTCTCAACCCATGAAATAATGTTTATCCAACAAACAACAATATCATGTAAATTGTAGATCATGAAGGTAGCAATAGCTAAGAAGCTGAAGCTTCAAAGAAGTCCACTTGTTGGAAAACCCTGGTCCTACAGAGGATATCCATAACAACATACTGCAATGAGAAGTTGCATCTTGGTCTATCCCAGGAAGCAGGATTTAAATGGTCAAAGATACTTTCGAAAGGGAGTCTCTGATACCAACTGATGCAGAATGCGAAAGCGTTAAGAAGCAGAAAATGTTTACTTCTAGAAAATAAGAAAAAAAAAAAAAAAAAAACACGTTTGCTTAAGAAACAATAGAAAAAAGTCTGAATTTTATTGATTGAATAATTGTCTTAGGGGCCTATTTAAAGGCTCTGTAAAACTTGACCGACAAGAAAATATATTCTAAAATAAGTCCTAATTAATACCTAACCATAATAGAAACTAAATATGATCTAAAAAGCATTAAAAGCACCTAAAAAGAAGGAAAAATAACTCTATACCTAAAATAACTAAAACTACAAATTAAATACTAAAATTAATAAATTACAATAATTAAATAGTAAATTGTGTCCTAAATCAAATACTCCATATATAGGGTGATGACTATACTTTACAGTTTACACCTAATCATTTCAAATATACATATTAATAAAACACATTACTCATGAATTTCATTAATAGAAAAAATTAATTTATTTCATACTTTATTCAAGTCATTTAAATTAAGATTGAAATCCAAAACTCTCTTTAATTTTCTTTTCCAAAAAAATTCACAAATAAGAAAAAAGGTTGATCAGGATGGTAGCTAGACAACTAATCCAGTATTGTATCCACATAATTATAGGTTGGAACTTGATAGAAAATCTAATCTTCATCACGCCTCACCATTTCCAAAAGTGAAATTTCTATTTTATTGACTAAATCATTAGATATGTGCTGAAGGTGTGATAGAGACAAATTATTAGATATGAGCAGTTTGATCCAATTTAGCATCAAGTTCAAATAACCCTCGTAGCATGGTCAAACAATGAAGATAGCAGATAAACAGGAATTGTTTTGTAATGGATTGATATCCGCATTCAGACCAAAAGCATTTCCAAAAGGCTCAAAAGGAAAAGAAAAGGATTCATTCAGAACTAGGGAAAACAACTTGAAACCAAATAGTTCAATTAGAGAAACAATTATATTTATAAAAAAAAAATATCAGACAAAGTGGTATGAGGAGGAGAATCATACATCAATTAAGGCCTTGGATTGATCAGCACAAACAGTAGAACTTCCAACACCGTTTGTGTTTAGAGCTGGTGGAACATCAGAAGCCGATGAGGCAACAATCTCATGCTTAATGACACGAGGACCCATCAGAGCATCCATAGCCCTGTGAGCAATAGAAGTACCAGTACCCCAGGCCAAGCCTATGCATCAACAAATAAAGTGCTGTAAGATTCTAGGAACTCATAAATATATATATATATATATATATACACACACTCTCTCTCCCAATTCATAAGAGAGATAATTGTGGCATCGAGAAATATTTAATACTCACCATCTGCAATAGTGGCACCAAGTGATCCCATTACAGATCCACTTTGACCTTGTGCAGGCACTGGATGAGGAGGAGCAGCAGCCGCGGTAGAAACGAAACAGTTTAAACACTATGATAAGATTAAATAGGAAAGACAATATCACTAAGTAATTCAATCAAAATGATAAAGAATGTTCATTGTCTTACATATGACAATATTAGGCATCTACCTCGTTATAACAAAAACACCAAACCCAACTAGTCAAGCAGGAATTCTCTCATTCCCAAGAATGGCGCGCATTTACCCAAATGTTCAAGGTAAAGACAATAAAAGCACACCACACAATGATCGAGTGCTTTAAATTGCCAAAAACACCGAATTGATAGAAAATACAAGCAAAAATTGTATTTGGCATAAAAGAAAATAATCAAATCAAAGATCCCAGAAGCCAAATTCTGACTTCTCCTTATTTTATGTAACTAGTGAACACTTCCATGGGAAGATGTCACTGGAATTACATTATATAAATGCTAAAACAAAACTTTTAGCATACCCAAAGGAAAGGGGCTGTATAAGCAAACACAAAGCAACATAAGAAAGAAAGGAATACCCTCTAGAAAACTAAGAAACAAGTCATGCACAATAGAAGGTTCACATAATCCACACATAATTTTACCCGGATGAAGCAATAATTAAGGAAGAATTAGGTTAAAAGGAAACTTAACACATTCATGGCAAGCTACAGAAAACTATTATGATTAAATAGGCTTTTAGCCAAAACAAGCCATCAATGCTTAGCTCAGAAATAATTTTTTTTGCCTTTGTTTATTTTCTCTAGTAATTAACCATGGTGATCATTTAAATATCACCATAGAAAGAAGTGGTTTATTGTTTGTGTTATGATTTTCATGTATGCTAGGGCCATACTTCTCTGAGGATTCTAAATAGGACCTTCAAAGTTCATTAACTACAAGCTTTCTTACAACGGGGAGAAAACATGCCACAGAACACTATTGAATTGACTTGCAGGTGGCCAGTTTCATGCTCATTTTCATTCATTCAATACAGGTTACAAGACATGCTTTCATATTACAAAGGCCTCTAGCCAAAGCAAAACTTACTAGCTTTTAGCTGATTACCCTTTGGTCACGTCCCACTTCTTATAGATTTGAGATACTTGTTCTGAATTCTCAATTAAGAAACTGCATACCAGTAGCAAATAGATGCCTAAGAACATGCAAACATAATATAGAAGTGTCATTCTGACCAAGGTGCAAAACTAGCTTGAGCTGTAGTAGCTTTTGCAAACATAATGAAGGAACCAACATAGCCTAGCCTGGTGATGGGTTTAATCATCATTGTCTTCTCTAATTAAGCACAACCTTTGATTTACTAAACATCTGCTTCTTGTTTCTTCCTCCCCCCCCCCCCCCCCAACCTCCTCCCCCAACGAATTGGAATTTATTCATCATAAACAATTAATAAAGTATAACATTTTGTGTCGTAAACATATTTTTGTTCTTTTAGATGAATGAGAATTTATTCCTTAGAAACAATTACAACAGTATCAAGACAAGCAGACTACCAAATAACCAAAACCATACAGAGATCCCTATAAGAAAAAAGGGATAAAATACTAAAGATAACAGGACAACGTATCATCAAAAGCAAATGGGAACATATACCAATCCAACTGATAAGACTTAAGAATCAAATACAGTCTCCATCTAACCTTTGTTTCTAGCTGAATCCTCATATGCCTGCTTGATGCCATCTGCATCGAACCTTTAAGACAAACCTTTAAGACAATATTCTTGAAGATAGTTTCTTCATCTTTAGATTGTTACCATGCCAGTGGGTGTTTTCTCCATCCAACTGTGATGTAAATGAGCAATCCAAGCAACTTTAAGAATGAGAACAACAAAGTTCTTTTGCCTTTTAGAACACCAATTGCCCAAGCTAACCCTGCATACCATGTCTTCCAGGAATGGAACAAACTTTAATAGTTACACCCAAATATGTTTTAATATCTCTTACCTTCTGCTGCCACAGGCATTTCAAGGTGCCATGTTTATTTTTGATATGGCGCACACTAACAGTTTCAATATCAGTGGTTGGAGAATTTGGATAGAGATTTCCAATGTAGATACAGATTCCCTCAAGCGCTTCAATTGCCTAGCAAAATCATTGACAGCAACCTGCTGCTTCTGCTGTATTTCAATGAGCTGGTTGAGAAAAGCCCCCGACCTATCAACCTACAAAAAAAAACAAGAAATCAACACAGGAGGATTATATATACTCTTGGAACTAACTGTTTCTTAAATAATTGTGTAGAAACTGGACAGGCAAGCAAGGCCTGACCAGAGAGACAATAATAGTGATTTTTAGATGTACAAACTCGTTAAATTCTAGCATTCACCCCATAGGTAAATTAATCAGGTTTTCCATGTCAAGCAAGATATCACAAAGAAAAATGGAATTGTATCAAGTTGACAACACTACCTAATATGGCAATGGAACATGAAGCATGAGAAATCAGTTGATTAAACAAAATCAAACTAAAAAGGTCTTTTCAGTTGATATTTAGTTAGAGATCTACCTGTTCATGAGTAATATCCTTGTGGGAGTTTAGGCAAATCTGTTGCAGAAGCAGCACTGATGCTATGCTCTTAAAGTAGTACTCATTGGCGGTTTTCCATTCAGCAGCCAAGGTCTCATGGGGAAAACTTTGAAATTTGCTGGCAGCGGAAACATCCAAAGCTCCAGGAGCCAGTCTACTTTGTGTCAGGAGCAGATGCTGTACATCATATGATGGCTCAAGGAACCACCAAGATTTGTGTTGGCCCTATGAAGTGCTAGTCATGAAAAAGAAAACCAACATTTAGCCTTTATAATAATGCGCACACAATCTGAGCTATAGATTACAACAACTAATATCCCAGCATCCAATTTTGATTACCTCCATATATATAGACTTGTGCCTAGACATGCCACTGCTTTCTAACAACTTTAGAAGCTCTGAAAAGGCCCTCCTCTTAAATTCATCTTATTCCAGCCAAAACCTAAAAAAAAACACAAAATTTTGAACTTTACAAGTCTCCAAACCTCAATTTAGCTAAACCCCACAATTTCTCCAACCCAAAACAAAAAGCAGCAAAAGTTTGCAATTTTCTCAGCAACCAAACAAAGAGAGAGAGAGTTACCTCATTAGCAAGCGAATCAAACTGCGGGAAAGACCGAAGCTCTGGGCAACGATCAAGGAACCTTTGGAGTGAAAATTGAAGACTGAAACTACCGTCCATGGCCATTGTATTTTGATCACAGTGCCTTCGTGTATGTATATATATATATATATATATATTGAGAAAATAGATACGTATTTGTTTGTGTAAACTACAAAATTTCACAGACCAGAAGCAGAAGCGATTTGAATCAAGCTCTGGTCTTTCTGGTTCCAACTTTCAATTTCGAAAGTGAAAAGTTAGGGTTTAAGGGTTTCTTCTGGCTGTGAAGTCGAGGATTGGGTTTGCGTTTTCAACGAGAGAGCGCTTTTAATAAGATCACATGAAGTCGAGATTTCAACTAGCGAATTTTTGACATTCACGATACCTAAATTAACCTCATGCTTTTTCTTTATTCCCAAATTATCAAAGTAGTCATCACCACCACACAACTTTTTCTTTTTCTTTTTTAATGTAAATTATATATTTAATCTCTATTCTATACACCACATTTTAATTTAGTCCTTAACTTTTTAGTACCGTACACGAAAACTTATTGAAACTAGTCTCTAACCCGTGCGATGCACGGGAAAACTATTGACTATGAAAAAAAAAATCCAACAATGAGTAAAGAATTTAAATTTATCTCATCATAGTCATAAGAGTAGTTTTAGGACCATATTATTTTACAACTTTTTGCCACAACTTTGACATGACATTGGTAGAATGTTGCTTATGCACTAAAAATTATTTATAATAAAATCTAAGAAATTTAAAAATAGAAAATTGGGTTAATAATATATGTGCATATTATAGACATTTTGCTAGTTAGTATTTAAAAAAAAAATGAAGAAATACTTAACTTCTATGCTTTTCTCAATCCTGCTTAGTCGTATAGATTATTCAAATATTAAAATTATTACACCTAATTCCATTGTCTTTTATGTTGAATTCAAACAAATAATCAATCAACCAAAAATCTTAACTTTAATTAAGAAAACAAAAAATCACATGAGACCTAAATACCAAAAACCCCAAGACTTAAAACTTCCAAATTTATAAAATCCCCAAATTCTACTTCAAAACCAAATAAAACCCTTCAAATTCAACAAATTTATATATAACATACCAAATAAAAATTTATCCTTGGGCTGAAAGACATAGGTTGTAGTTTTGATTTTTCTCCTAAAAAATAGAGATGCTTCATATGCCATATACAATATAAAATAATTTGTAAAAATTTCAACCCAAAAACCAAACCCATGAAAACAATGTCAATATAAATATGGAGATTAACCCAAATACTCAAAAGAAAATCAATTCTAAACATAACAAAAGAATAAGATAGAAAGAAAAACTCAGGCACATATTAAAGCAAATAAAAAATTAGACATAAAAGATAAAATTTATTAATAACAATATAAACAAATATCCACATATGTTGAATTGAAATTCATTAATAATAACAATATAAACAAATTTGAAACACATACCCACGGTGGTAGACTTGGCTTGGCAGCAGGTTGAGGGGGCTATATTGGCCTGAGGGTTCGTTTTCTCCATAACTGTTCCATCGAAACCACAACAGTACACTCATAGTATAATTCACAACCAAACATGGTCAACCAATAAATAAAGTTCACAAACAAACAAACTTTCATGAAATCTCTTTGCAAAAAAAAACTCATATATATATATATACATACATACTAGTATATGATCTCCCCAAAAGAAGCTCTACACACGTGAACAACATGACCCATGTTCTCCAACACACTTCTGTACGGACCCCCAGCCCCAAAGAACCCAGGGAAGCAAACCCACCTCGAATCTGAGTCTGAGCCCACCATATCATCATCCACCTCCTTGTTCTTTATTATCTTATTATTTTCTTGAACCAGCTCATCAAACTGCTCTTTCAGCCTCTCGTGACTCGCCTCCAAACTCTAGAATCGATCCACCAGAGCTTGGTACAGAGCAGTTTATGATTTATCTCTGGCCATGGAGGTCCCCTGGATATGTTAAGTTTGGAGTTTGGACTGAGGGTTTGTTTTCTCCATTTGGTTTATATGGTCGGGTTGTTGAAGGGTACTTAGGGTTTGTTTTCTCATTTTGGTTTATATATATATATATATATATATGATAATAATGAGTTTGAGTTTAAGTTTGAAACAAAAATAATTTTATTTTTTTAAAAAAAATAATGATTTATTTTTAAATATTATGATGACGTGAAAACTGTGAGAGTTTCAAAAGTTTCGGTTTTATATATATATATATATATATATATATATATATATATAGACTAGGGTTTAGAGGTCCCATAAACAAATGAAAAAAATCTTTTGCAAAAAAAATGAAAAAAGGTAAAAAAAAAAAAAAAACACAATTAAAACTTGATCAAAAATGCCTCGGGGTTCTACTGGCCAAGAATTTTGATCGAAATACTATTTCGACATTTTTGCACAAAAACTTGTAGATGGCATATTTAGTGATGCAAAAAAGTAAAAGTCTAGCAGTAATGGTATCTTTTGTGGTGCCCCATGTCTGTAGTTTGAAACTCGCACTATCTACCTGTAGTCTAGATTTTTAGATCTGAACCATTCACTGAACCGTAAAAGGGAGAGGTTCAAGATTTTTAAGGTCAAACCAAGGTTAAACCGGAGTAGAACCGTGATGACGTCATAATTATTTAAATATAAATAAATATATTAAATTAGTATAAATAGAAAAATTAAATTAAATGACCCAATTAAATATAGAAATCTATCTTTCAAATCTATTTTTTCATATCATAACTTTCCCGGGACAAAAATAAGAAATATCATATCCTAAGCATAGATATAATATTTCTTTATTTATTAATATGTTGATTAGTTAAACTGGTGATAGTAATATTGTAATAATATAGGAATTAGAAGGACACTTTGTAATTTTAAATTAAAATAATTATTTAATAATTATTATATACTTAATTGAATATAATAATGAGTGCACCTGAGTGTGCCAAGTCCTCAATAACTAGTGGAGGCCTTATACGTTTTTATTTTTTGTTGTTGTTTTACTCAATTTGATTTTTCTTTTGTATTCACCGGTGGGCTGGGTTGACAGTCATCAAATGCTTGTCACATATCAATCTATCAATAGTCACATCACGAGCTCAGCTGCAAAAATCTAATGGCTGAAACATTTTGCCATCTTTAATTCAAAAATTAAAAGTTTTCTTCTTACCCAATGTAAGTCACATGAAAGGGCCTTGGAAACATAAAAAAGAATTCAAAAGAATCAACACAAACACAAACAGAGAGAAGGTGAGAAATGGAAACCACAGCAGTGGAGAGGGAAAGAAGAAAGAGAAGAAGGAGAAAAAGAAGTAAGAAGAAGGAATAGAAGCAGAAGATGAAGATGAAGGTCGTGACTGGCGATCTGTGCTGGGTTGCTGGGTTGCTGCTTCAACTTTGCACAGCCCCTACAGTCTGCAAGCGATTACACTAGGAAAACTGAAAATGGAATCAATACTTGTCATGCAAACAATACATGAAGTATGTGTCAGCCAAGCAACAATAAATGAAGTATGCTGTAAATTCGATCAGATGATAGATCACGTATGCTGATTAACCATCCTAAAGGATGTATTAGTATTTTAATCATCTTTGGCCTTGTATAATGGAAAATTTCACTCCCTTTTCCTCACCTTTTAACTGACTCATTCTATTGTTATCTTTTTCTTTAGCTGCTAATCTATTTCTTTTCAACTAGTGAAGTGTCTCTGTTCATCATAGGCAAGGTGGTCTAGTAGGACTTATATACATGTTGTACCCAAATGCCTCACAATCTAACTCGAAGACATCATAATTAATTAATAGGCCCAATCATCATATAAGTAACAAGCCACAAATATGAAATATTGACCAGGTTGGCCTGTACAAAGTACAAACTAATGTCTATTTGTGAAGCTCTTCATAGCTATTAGAAATATTGGTGTTGAGAAAGTGATTATTAGGACGTCCCTGCCTTGCACATATTTGCTGTTGTTAGGTTGGAAAGTCTCTTTCTTCTTCCTAACTTTTTGATTCCCTCCACTTATGATATGAACCCATTGTTTATTTGGTTTCTCTAAAACACAATCAAAGAGACATGGCCGCCAACTTCCCATTTTTCTTTGGTTGACCATTATGCCGTCTACCTTATCTTAGAACCCTTTTGTTTCAATAATTATTAAACCAAAATTATAGGCCTTAATTAGATAGATTATCAAAAGGTTAAATGAAGAATATTACTGACTTTGCTTTTACAATTTGAAGGTTTTTTTTTTCTTTAATATTCTATAATTATTATATCACCAATAATGCACATAATTATACCTGCATTTTAAACGCAGCCCAAACTAGGCCTATAGCCGCATTTTCTACAAAACGCAGCTACAGGTCCCCATCTGTGGTTGTGGAAAAACGCAGCTATAGGCTGTAAAAAACACAGCTGTAGGTCCTGCAGGGGGCTTAGTCACACAGGATAGGCCATGTTTGGAAACACAGCTATAGGCTATAGCTGCGTTTTTAGGGTCTATAGCTGCATTTTTCAAATGCAGCTATAGCCCTCTTTTTTTGTAGTGGTAATAACCTGATACATGTAGAACAGAAAAAAGACTGCATACACTCGAATAAATATTCAGATGCTTGAAGAGGTTTGAGTACTCTTATTTACATTAATATATATATATATATATATATATATATTGGTTAAAATGATTTAACAATAATGCACCATAATAATTTAAACTTTTGAGATAATTGATAATTTATCCATAGATACCCTCTTCAAACAAAGTGAATATACATCCCTTTAAACACTAGTTTGGACATTTCACCGAATTTAAATTATGTACTCCTAAGTCCTAACACAAGGCAATTATGGAGAATTGGGTCAGAAAAGCTCACTCTAGCCCAGCTAGTCCCCATTTAATGGGACTAATTACACTTTTCTATAATGGGCTGATTATTTTTATTGAGGCCTGAATCCAGCCTAACCTTATTAGGAGTTTTTCCTTTTTAATTTTTCCATTTTCTCAGGTACAAACCATACATATGTGAAGTATTTTAATTTTTAAGCCACCAAGAGGGTTTATTTATTTATTTATTTATTATTTATTTTTAATATGGCCACAAAGAGGAATTTATTTATGTAGTTTAGCAAAAATCAAATTAGAGGGGAAAAAAAATTCCAAATATCATTTTGGAAAAAAAATAAAATGACACTACTTTGCTTAGACTTGAAAAATCTTATGTGAAATTAGATGTTAATTAAACATGTTAATCTCAGGTAATGAAGTTATATTGCCACCCTTCCTTAAAAGTTACCATAGTTTTTGAGTAGAGTTGTGGTGTGTGAACTCCTTTTCCTCTCTCTTGTGTGTGTGTGTTTGTTTCTCAAAAAAAAAAAAAAAAAAAAAGGTAAGTTATATTGTTTCATTACATCAAGAAAAAAAAAAGTTACAGTGCTAAAAAAACCTTACTAATGTTTAGTATTTAATATTTATATTGATAATTTGATATGTTCTTCATGTTACCCCCCTGCAGACACTCCTAGATGTTTCAAGATGGGTATGTGATATGAAGGATATGGAAAATGTACAGAAAGAGGAGGTAAGCTTTCTTAAGGGGGGTTTCTTTACTGCGCTTAAAGATCAAATGCACACCGATATGGAACTCAAGCCAGGCAATAATGGGCCTTCCATACCTGCACATAGGGCCTTACTAGTTAGTCTCTCTTTCTCTCTCCTTGTCTTTTATATATAATTATGTATATAAGTGGGTGCTCTAATAATATATAATCTCTATAGAAAAATCTGAAGCCAAAAGTAGCTTGATTAACTCACTTGTTTTTGAGGTTTTGTTGCAAAGTAACATTCTTCAATAATGATTGTATTTTCTATATTAATTATGAACTATTACACGTTTAGTACATCAAAAATAATCTTAAAAATACTTTAGTCATTTATTTAAGATGTTGTTCAAGTTGCACTAATCACATTTATTATTACATTTTTTTTTTTTATATGTCTTTTATGATAAAACTAATTAATAGTAACTTTAGTATTTATTCAATAAAATAGTAATGAAATCATATTAATGTCATGTATTATGTAACAGGCAACAAGATCACAAATATTTAAGAATATGCTAGAATCCGTGGGTTTGCTACCTCTGTAATCTGTTGGGCTTGCCGTGGGCTTGGCTCTGTTACAATTTTTTTTTTTTTTTTTTAGATTTTAGTTCAAAAAAATTTTTTTGGGCTTTTTTTTTTTTTTTTTTTTTTTTTTTTTTTTTTTTTTTTTTTTTTTTTTTGTTTTTTTTTTTTTTTCAGGTCAGGGTGTTCCTGGGAACACCCTGAGTTGCACGTGGCATCGCCACTATCAATACTCCAACCCATTTAAAGTTTTGAAGTGGAAAAGATCTAACCACAAAGAGGGGAAAACAATGACCAACTAATATAGGATTAACTTTAAGAGCAAAACTTAAATACAATTTTTTAAGTGTTGTATATTATGTTTTCAATTAAACTCAAATATAGAATTACATTCAAACACATGATTGTATTGAATTTAATTGTATTTGTGAAAGGTAACATTGTTTATATTGCATTGGTTGATTAATTTAACTAATGTCAAGATTTAATTGGAAAACTGAATGTATAAGAATTATACTTAGATTTTGCCCTAATTTTAATTTATTGAACTTTTCCAAAGGCACAGATAGAATTATATATGTAATTCATGCAACTAACAAAAAGTTTAGTGAAAATGTACCGAGGCATTAAGTGGAAAGCAGATTGAAATTCCATCTTAGTTAAGCAATAAACACTTCCACAAAACAAAACGATAAGCATACATGATAAGGAATCATCTCTCAGCTCAATAAATTTTGTTGTTGTTGTGCAATATATATTAAAAGCCAAGAAATGCACGTGCCCGCTGCCTAATAAATTCTGGTAAGCCTAAAGTTATTTGTTTTCTTGGTACTTGTTTGTGATCTTCAATCTACTTCATAATAAATGACGAAAATGCCCCCAGAAAGACAAAAAAATGTCCAAAACACACCTGACACCCAGAAAAAGACCGATACACCCCCGAAACATAAAAAATGACCGAAATACCTCCTAAAATCTAGAAAATGACAAAAGTACCCCCATGCCTGAAAAAGGTGGAAAACCCCTCGATTACTTGAATAATACCAAAATAACCTTATAAATCGAAAAAATGACCACAATGCCCTCGTAACCACAAAAAATGTCCAACATACACCCGATACCGAAATAAAGACCAATGCACCGCAAAAAAAAAAGAAATGACCGAATTACCTCTAAAACCTACATAATGACCGAAACACTCTCGAAACTTTAAAAAATGACCAACCCCACCCCCTAAAGTGCATAAAATTACCAAAATACCCTCGAAAACATGGAAACCGACCATAAATTTCCCCCAATGTTTGAAAAAGACCAAAATACCCCTTGATGACTAAAATAAGACCAATATACCCCTATAAATCAAAAAATGACCACAACGACCCTGTAATCGTTGGAGCTGTCTAAAATACACTCGGAACATAAAAAATAACCGATACAGCCCTAAAGCATAAAAAATGATTGAAGAAGCTATGAAGGCAGCATTGTAATGACAGAAAAATTAGAGAAATGTTATAGCATGACTGAAAAAATAATTTTGTTCCTTCAAGTTCAAAATAAAGAAGATATTTGAGGTGAAAAAGAAAAAGAAAAAAAAAAAAACCAAACCACCAAACCAACCAAACCGATTAAACCAAGCTGATCAAACTGCATCGCTATAGGTCGAAAAATCGATCCTAATCAGTATGCATTGGTTTTAATTATTACAAAACCGATCTCTATCGGTTCAGTAACAAATTTGAAAAAAAACGAGCCGACCGAATTGCGCACACTCTTAAATGCGAGGATGATTTTTTAGGATAAAGTAACAAAAAAAAAAAAAAAAAAAAAAAAACTACTGTAATATGTTAATGTAATCAATGTAAACTTCTTTTTCCCAAAAAAAAAAAAAAAACCAACGTAAGCTTCTTTTGAATACAGAGTCACAATCACATGTGACTGCCGCCAATGAAAATTCAGGGCTCCCACTCAAAATTTTTGGGTTCCCACTAAATTAACTTTTGGTCTCCCACATGTGCACACTTAAACTCTCTCTCTCTCTCTCTCTCTCTCTCTCTCACCACTCTCAGTCACGAAAAAAAAAATCAGACCTCACTCTCTCTCCCTTGCCGATCAACCTACCTTCGAATCGCTGTCCATCACGCCGCCGCTGTCCTCCGATCTAAGGCTTTACACCGTCCAATTCGCCGCTGCAGCTTTTCCCACCCATCTCGCCATCGCCGTCCTTCATCTCCACTGTGAATCGGGCCGGTATAATCGGTCCTACCCTCTGCCGCCGACACCAACAACCTCCACCACAGCCACCGCGGCCATCCCCGGTCTCTTCCCCTCCCTCAGCCGCCCAAAACGCTCCTGAAGGTATACGAATCCCTAAACTTTTTTGCATGTTTTGTGCATTTATTTGCTTTGATTTTATTTAAGTTTGTGATATACTGATATTATACCTGAGTTTGTTAGGTTTTCAGCACATATATGTTATGATTTTGGACTTAGGCATTTGGGTTTGGATTGTTAAATGCCTGAATTTTGATTTAATTATTTCAGTCCAAATACTGTTCATTCGCCCTTTATTTGTAACGTGGTATATATTGTTGAACTTGGATTTATATTGCAATAGGAATTTATAGTTTTGTGTATTGTGTGCTTGGTCCGTTGGATGCCACTTAGGCCTCTTGACTACAAAAAGTGGTGGTGGTGCTCTCTTATCTCTTTAACCCCTGTCCTTGGTGAAGGAAAGGAAGGCGTTGAGCTAGGTTCTTTGTGTGGCAGTAGTGCTAACAAAAATTTGACCATAGGCAATCTTGTTAAGGGGAGTATACCATTGATCACTTGGTGTTGTGTGTGTAAGGCAAGCACTGAATCAGTGGGTCATCTTTTGCATAATTTTTATTTTGTAGACTTTTTGTACTTGTTATTTGTCACCAAGTATCTGATGCAATGAATCAGTGGGTCATCTTTTGCATAATTTTTATTTTGTAGACTATTTGTACTTGTTATTTGTCACCAAGTATCTGATTTCATCAATAGGCTATGATACTTTACAAGCTAAGTACTTTCTTTGGCAATGAATGTTGGCTGAGTCGTGTTAAGGATGTTTATACTCTACATGCTGTATTTTTATTTTATTTTTTTAATTTTAGGTACTCTATATGTTAGTGTGACTATGGCTATGCTAGACATGACATGAAATTCTTTGTTTTTATGTAAAATTGAGTCAAATACACTGACACTAGCAACTAATTTTGTTGATTAAGATCGTCTTTCATGTGTATCATGTATGGAACAAGACATAATTAATTTAAGATTGCATCATGAATGGCATAATTAACTAATCTTCTTTGTGTTACTACTTACACCCACAAAAGCTTACTCCAAATGCCGTTCACTCCATCTGGCATGGCATGGGTAAACTATGTATGTATAAATTACCAAATCTTAGTTAGTTAAATTCCTAGTGTTCCGTTTCCCTCACATTATCAATCTTTAACTTTTCATGACTACAACAACAAACTAACTTATATGCTCATATGGATTTCCTAATTTTTCACTCTATACAAACGTAAATCAAGTCTCAACTAGTCGCATTCTTACTATTACCAACTCTCTCTCTCTCTCTCTCTCTCTCCCTCTCCTTTGTGTTCATTATTGTATGCATTCACTAGTCTCTCTCTCTCTCTCTATCTCTCTCTCTTTTAATATATTTTATAATTTCATAGTTGGGGAGGAGGGGACTTTCTGCTTGGATATCTCCATTAGAAACACTAGAAGGTGCCAGTTTAGCTTCCAAAAAACAAAAAACGCTCAAATGGCACTTCCTTCTCCCTTTATAATAGGATGGATTCAAGGCCCAAGAGTGTGTATGTAACTTACCACTGAAAAAAATATGTGTTGCTAATTATTTGGTATGAATAATTAGTCATCTGAAACCAATAGACATCATTTAATTTTAGTTTTCTTTTTTTAACTAAATTAGCACTCTAAAATGGGAGCATTGAGTACTAAGTACTACCTTTTATGCATTTAAAACACCTTCATAGTCCAATTGTATGAATGGGCTATCAAGTTTACCTAGGACATGTCATCTCACATGAATTATTGCCCTTGAGCTGATTATGAGATATTGGCCTTTCTTTCTTCTAATGGATCTTTATTTTTAATGAGTTAGGTAGCTGACATTAAAAGGATGAATGGCTTGGCAACAGATCTTCAAATGTTTGCTTTGAAGACATTACAAATACCATTACCAGGAAGACATCCACCATCTCCCAGTTTGTCTAATGGGTCTGCTTCTCAAGGGTATGATATACTTCATCTCTACAAATAACTATTTTTACTTATAGTCGAGCTTATTATCATCCCATTGTTAGCCTTTAGTCTGCAAGGAGTTATTTATAAAAATAAACTAAAGGAAAATGGATTTTTTTTTTTTTTGGGGGGGGGGGGGTCTAGGATTTGCTCTAGCATGTCTTGTGTCCACTAGTATACAATGCCATGATGGCTTCGTCTTCCTCTCACTTTATTATGCATTCATCAATTTACTTGCCCTTGAGTTTATGACACTTCATTCTTGTAGCATCCATATTTCCAACACTTTGCTTTCTTATTGCATATATATGTTTAAGACATTACAAAAAAAAAAAAAAAAAAAAAAATTGTCTTCTTTGTGTCTATTGATGCATAGACAACACTATAGAGTGCCTTATTATAACTGTTTTTTTCATTGTTGGAGGCAATGAATTGTTCTTCTTATAATTGTGCATTTGCTTACAAAGCCAAGTGCGCAATAGTTGGATATGTTCATTTTATTATTATACACTGCTATGCTCCATACCTACACTTTTGGAGAGAGCCTGACACTGATGTTGGTGTACAAAGGCTAAATATCTACCTTTGGTCTTATCTATAAAAAAAAAACTCTTTCTTCTTAGTGATTGTGATGGGATCTCAAAACTGATGTACAATGGATGCTAAATTATTTTAGTATTTGTCCCCTTTTGACTGTGTAAGCCTGAGATCATAGAGATCATGGGTTCATGATATACTTAAATTAATGAGATGTAGTATGGAAGTTTACGGGGCCTGGTCCTTTTTGTTTTTTTTTTTTAAATGGTTAGAAATCTCCTAAGCTATTACCCGAATCCCTCCCCTGCCCCTCAACCCCTAGGAAGTACCTAGAGTGGTGCCATTAGACCAATTGGGTCATTGGCTATTCTTTTTACAATGCTAATAGCGAGTATAGGACTTACATTACCCAAGAAAAGTCAAAGCATGGAGAGCATAAGGCATCATAAATCCCCGCGACACACCGCACCCAGGGTTGTGACATACTAACTGCAAGGAGTTCAAACATAGCAGACCCCAAACTTATCACCCCAAACTTATCAACAACAAAAAAACTGAATGAGATTTTTTTTATTTTATATATTTACATAAAAGGTGTTGTTGAGATAAAGAGGCGTGTGGCCCATGTACACAGGAAGTATTACAATGAGAAATTAAAAGCATTTAATTCTAAGAAAGATTAAGAAGAAGTAAAAGTAGATGCCTAAGGAAAGCCATTTTTAAGGAGTCTTTTCCTCTCTTTTCAGGGAACCAAATAAGGCCTACATGGTATTACAATTCACAAGGTGCACTATAATAGGCCAAGTAATTTTTTTTAACAAAGCTAGAGTATAAAAATTTATATTTTGTTCAAATACTTACATTATTCCCAGCTTGTACTAAATTTTCCCTGTAAGAAAAGAAAAGGATAGAAAGAGGACAACTGAGTGCAACTTTCAAGATCATAAAATAGAACTCAATTTATCTAATTGTAGGTGTAAACATCAGCTAATTCATCAAAATGATAGGAAATGCAAAGGAAAACCTTAAATTTTGAAGAAGAACCCATCCAAGCAAAGTACCATCCTTAGGTGAGATTCTAGCAATGCAGTCAGTCTGCAGAATGAAAATTTTGGGTCATAAAGTAATCCACGAGAACAGAAAACTTCTCAACCCATGAAATAATGTTTATCCAACAAACAACAGTATCATGTAAATTGTAGATCATGAAGGTAGCAATAGCTAAGAAGCTGAAGCTTCAAAGAAGTCCACTTGTTGGAAAACCTTGGTCCTACAGAGGATATCCATAACAACATACTGCAATGAGAAGTTGCATCTTGGTCTATCCCAGGAAGCAGGATTTAAATGGTCAAAGATACTTTCAAAAGGGAGGAGCTGATTTGGGAAGCAAAAGAGACAAATTTAGTTTCGTTTTTGTTTGAACATTAATTGTGTTTTTATTATAGGCCCTAGTATTTAATTAGGTTAATTAGAATTTTTATTTAAAGTTTAGGGTATTTTTGTCATTCAATAAGTAGGGTTTCTTACACCTAGGGTTTAGTTTTTCCTATATAAGCAAACAACTGTACTCCTTTTGGTGATGATTTATAGAGATGATTTGATGTATCGAAATTTCTATTGGTTTCTTTGGTCTGGTGCTGATTCTAGCCAACCCTAGGTGCTAACTCCTAACAGTTTTTTCCTCGCTTGGTGCTGACTCCTAGGTTCCTGTCGTTTATTTTCCTGTCTTTTAAATTTATTGTTGCAAAATTCAGGTTGTCCTGCACCAAGAACATCTCATGTTCCAAATATAGGAGGCAATAGCAGGGGCTTTCACATGGCATGGTTGGTATTGTAGCTTAGCTTAGCACAAACACTAATCAAAAGAGTGCAATTTAGTGAATTTTTCTGGGGAAGCTTGTAATTTACTGTTGTATCAGTAAAAATGCAAGACATTAAACCATATATACAAACTCTCCACTCATGCCATGTAAAAAAAGATATTTTTTAAGCAAGTAGATTTTTCCATAGGTTGAAGGTTTACAAATTTCATGCTCTGCTGCTAACTTTCCAAAAAGTGGTCAAATATCCCACCAAGGAATCCCTAAGCCAATGCCACTTAGATATGCAAATCATGGCCCACAACTAAAAAAAAAAAAAAAAAAAAAAAACCCAAACAGTACTTCACGACCATTATATGTGACAATATGTTTTCCTATGACTACATTAAAGAAGTCAAATCAAATTCTTTGTAACATATATAAATTTATCAAAAAGAGAGTTAAAACTGAACAAAAATCTACTATCACATTTTGGGGGATAAAAATTAAAAAGCTCATGAAAGGGGTAAAAGACTGAAGGCCTGATAATATACTGCCAGAGAAAGCTTAAAATCACTTAGATTTGATGCAGCATTAGCAATGTCAAGCACTCAAATAAACAAATTGCAAAAAAAAAAAAAAAAAAAAAAAAAAACAGACTCACTTTTTCTTTCTTTTTTGGGGGAGGAGTAAGAAATGGAATTGATACCAACTGTTGGTACATTTTGTTTGATACCTTTGGATTATATCAACATCAGTCATGTTTATTATTGGCTTTATATACCCTGCTTTTTAAATAAAGAGGAATTTGGTACATTTTGTTTGATACCTTTGGATTATATCAACATCAGTCATGTTTATTATTGGCTTTATATACCCTGCTTTTTAAATAAAGAGGAATTTGGTACATTTTGTTTGATACCTTTGGATTATATCAACATCAGTCATGTTTATTATTGGCTCTATATACCCTGCTTTTTAAATAAAGAGGAATTTGGTACATTTTGTTTGATACCTTTGGATTATATCAACATCAGTCATGTTTATTATTGGCTCTATATACCCTGCTTTTTTTGTTTTGCATCATGGCAGTTGTTGTTATGGAACCTTGCTAATTGTTTTTGGTATGTTGCTTATAATGTTACTAAATCAAATTGTGTATGAGTTTGGAATTGATCGCTAAGAAAGTTTGAATTCACAATAACAGGATTCCCAAGCAAGAGCAGCCAGGACCGCAAGCAAGATGAGAGCTGGGAGTTCGAAATCAAAAAGAGATTCAATTGTAGAGCAAGGGATTCCTATCGAGCAGCCAGGAACAAAGAGATTCAATTGTTCGAGGAATTCTTACGAGGTGTATTCTATAGTGATGATCTAGGTTCTAGAGACAAAATTGCCAATTGCCAACTTTTTTACTAACGTACTATTGTTGTGGAATGGGGTCAACCACCAATAGTGAGCTTTAGATAGGACCCTGTTAAATATATGTATATGACAAGCTTGAATCTGAATTATGTTTCTGTTGTTTAAGCTACTGTTTTCTTGATATGGCATACGAGATTGTTGGTATTCTATGAGCGTTGATATTTAGTGTCCTAAGTTTATTATACCGTCAGTCCCAAGATAGGAGGAAGGAGGGTTGTGAATGGTTGATTTGGATAAGTAGATTCTCCTTTTGAGCTTATAAACTGGTGGTTATCCCATCAGATCAGTTACTAAATGGGGTTTTGTTTACCAAAAAAAAAAACTAAATGGGGTTTTCGGTTCGAGTCCAGGCGACACCATGTCTCAATTTAATTTTCAGTTATTGTTTAAAACTGTACTATTTTTATCAAAAACTAAATGGGGTTGTTCCTAAACAACTATTCTCCCTTTCAAGTTAACGTGCAAGAGATTCTCCAGAAATATTGCTAAGTGCTATGAGAAGCATCAAGCTGCCAGGCAAGGTTTTAACATTCTTGAACTCACAATTTCGGAGCATAGATGGCGGAGGCTTGCTTCGGCCTTAAGGTACAGTCAGTTAATTGCGATTCTGAGCCCGCTGGTTTCAGAAATTATGAAGGTAAAAATAATAAATGGCTAGTCTAGTATTAACTAGTAACCCAGCTTGTGGATTGCGGTTCTTTTGGTTAGGCTAAGGGTTAAGGCTGTTTAAGCAGCTCTCATCTTGGCTTCTGCTGCTCTTGGCATTGTCTTCCATTTATTAAACCAATCTGGAAGTTCGAAATCAACAGGATTCCAAAGCAAGAGCAATAATCACAATAACACCATTCCCCCCCACCTGTAAGAAATCAAAAAACAAAAAAAGTCCAGCACCTACCATTCACTATATTATCAAAATAACAACAAAAAAAGTCTAGTACCAAAATATTGTCATTCACTATATCATTCCCTTAACTGGAACAATATAACACTTGCAACAATCTAGCATTGCAATTCCACCACCATGCACATATAGAAACTAATATATAAAAATAAAAAGTAATCTTGCATTAAAAACTTTTATCATTTGCATATAATTAGTCTTTAACTAGAAGTTACTCAAACATATACAAAATTTATCATGTTTGAGTAATTTCATTCGTTACAAAAGCTTTACAAAATGACAGCTATAATTAATGTTTGGCTATGCAATCCCTTGTCCAAATTTTCAGCTATGTTATCTATAAAATTTTCAAGTCAAATATACTATCTAAGAGGTTCCTCCACTGCGCAATAATGACCAAAATGCTGTCCAAAAAACTGTCCAAAAATGCTGTCCATGAGCTGTGCAGTATATTGTCCAAAATACTATTCAAAAGAGTTTTTCTTCATACTTCAAAAATTTTTAGTAGGGCTCTAAAAAAAAGAGAACAATATTAGGGTAAAAAAAAAAAACAAAAGCACATATTAAAGCTTTTCTCCCTCTAACATAAAAAGTTTAAGATTATACAATGTACTTGAATCAAGTGTGACATTGAGGTGCTTTCTTGAGCCCTACTAAAAATTTAAGCCAGTTGGTGATAATCGTCACAACCCTTCCCCCCCGGCCCCCCAAAAAAAAAGAGAAGAAAAGAAAAGGTCTTTGTGCTTGATAGCTCAAGGAGCACTCTCTTCACTCAATTGACCTTGTTTGGGATTGATGCTGCCATCATCTAAACTGGAGAGCATGTATGGATTCATTTAGTGGTGTTATTTTCACAGCCAAAAAAGATTGGGCCAAATATGCTTTAAGGTCTCTTTACAAGTGATTTAGAGATTATATTTTGATAACATTTTTATAAATATTATACTCTTATTTTGCAGGTTAACCACTCATTTATTGTGATAAGGAATTGGGATTGTGTGTTATGGACTGCAATTAATGTATGCTCTAAGAAGGCATTTGTGGAATATGTGAAACACCACTATTCTGATTGGATGTTTCACATTAAAAATCCTATTTTTAAGTAGTACACAAAGAAAGAAGATCATTACAAGAATGATCCCTCCTTCATTCCTACACCCTTTTTGGAAAAAGATGACTAATAGCCGAAGAAATGGTCTAGAGCAAAAGACTTGTATTAGAATATTATGTGGGCCATAAACATCAACAATCAAGCCGTATCCCCAAAATGTTACTATGTACATCATCAACGAATAAGATGAACAATAGAATATTTACAGAGTTATAAACTCAACTTATTTTATAATAATGAGCTCTAGTTTAACTGGTACCTCACCCCTATATAAGTACTAGGTGGAGGATGAGGTTGTGGATTCAAGATCTACTGGGTGTGTGTAACTTACTAATTAAAAAAAAAAAAAAAAAAAAAAAAACTCAGACTTCTTTTTTGCCATTAAGACGCTATACAATTAGATATATATTGTTTATTCTATAAAGGTTGGTGTTGGAATCGGTTTTAGCATATGCAAACTATTAACAGTCGTGATCAACTATAACCATTTCATCCTATTCATAAGACTAATGAAGAAGTTAACTTTGGATACCTTTCTTGTTTAATTTGAGCTAGGAGTCTTACCTGCAGTTCTTCTTTCATGTTGAGGTCATGAAACCTGACCTCTAATTACATTTTTTTATTTTCCCTAAGTTAGACTATAAGAATTGAGTTTTCCCAAAATTTGAAAACTTGTAGAAGGAAATTGTAAAACTTCATTTTTTTTTTTTTATGTGATAACAAAAT
Source organism: Quercus aquifolioides (assembly GCA_019022515.1). Lineage (NCBI taxonomy): Eukaryota > Viridiplantae > Streptophyta > Magnoliopsida > Fagales > Fagaceae > Quercus > Quercus aquifolioides. Next base: position 252,706 of record JAFHAW010000102.1, read on the forward strand.
AAAATGGTTATAACTATTAAATTTTTTTTAATTTAAGTTTGTTAATGACCCCCTTAAACAAAATTTCTAGAGCCGTCACCAACGAAACTGGACAAAATGAACTAAAGTAGACCAAATTAGACTGAAATACTACGCAAATATAATTTAACAAGAGCATATGTTTTAGCTTTTACGTATTATATAGATTTACATCCAATAAGAGTCTAATACTTACCTATCTCTCCTTGGGCCTATGTAAGGGGAAAGGTTGATCCCCACAAACAGGACTCAGAATCAGAAAACACAACACACTCACCTTCACAGCTCAATGCTCAATGGGCATATTATACTGTCCACTACTTTTCCTCATTTTCTTCAAGTAATATAGTGGCAAAAAGTAGAGAGTTGTCACTACTTTTTAAACAAAGTTTTTGCACCCCTCTTGCTCAGGCGAAGGAGTTTTCCATGTAAAAAGTGTGTGCTGTTTTTCATTAGCCTATTATCACGCCAACAGCAACTTACCAACCTTTCATTGATGCATTAACCAAATGCATGGACAGTCCATCAACTTAAATCTAGTGCATTAGAACCACAACAGACTCGGTACCTGAGGAACAGATCAGAGCTTACTTGTCTAAAATCCAAAGGGGTGGTCATATCCAACCTTTTGGTTGTATGATTGCTGCAGACGAAGTTTCTTTCAGTGTAATTGGTTATAGTGAAAACGCACGCGACATGCTTGCTCTTTTGCCTCAGTCAGTTCCCAGTTTAGAAAAGCCTGAGATTTTGACAATGGGGACTGATGTGAGGACGCTCTTCACGCACTCCAACTCTGATTTGCTTGAGAAGGCGTTTAGAGCTAGGGAAATCACGTTGTTGAATCCGGTTTGGATTCATTCCAAGAATTGTGGGAAGCCCTTTTACGCGATTTTGCATAGGATAGATGTTGGGATTGTGATTGATTTGGAACTTGCAAGGACTGAGGACCCAGCTCTGACGATTGCCGGGGCGGTTCAATCACAGAAGCTGGCTGCCCGGGCGATCTCTTCGTTGCAGTCATTACCTGGTGGGAATATTAAGATATTGTGTGATACTGTGGTGGTGAGTGTGAGGGAGTTTACTGGGTATGATAGGGCTATGGTGTATAAGTTTCATGAGGATGAGCATGGTGAGGTTGTGGCAGAGAGTAAGAGGCCGGATTTGGAGCCATATATTGGGTTGCATTATCCAGCCACGGATATACCTCAGGCGTCGAGGTTTTTGTTAATGCGGAATAGGGTTAGGATGATTGTGGATTGTCATGCCATGCCGGTTAGGGTGATTCAGGATGAGAGGCTCACGCAGCCTTTGTGCTTGGTTGGTTCAACGCTTCGTGCTCCTCATGGCTGTCATGCTCAGTATATGGCTAATATGGGCTCGACTGCCTCATTGGCAATGTCGGTTATTATCAATGGAAATGATGAGGAAGGAGTTGGTGGGTGGAGTTCAATGAGGTTATGGGGTTTGGTGGTTTGTCATCACACTTCTGCTAGGTGCATTCCATTCCCTCTTCGCCATGCTTGTGAGTTCTTAATGCAGGCTTTTGGACTCCAATTGAATATGGAGTTGCAATTGTCATCACTAATGTTGGAGAAACGTGTTTTAAGGATGCAGACCCTCTTGTGTGATATGCTTCTTCGTGACTCACCTACTGGGATTGTTACTCAAAACCCTAGTATTATGGACCTTGTGAAGTGTGATGGGGCAGCCCTCTACTATCAAGGGAAGTACTACCCTCTGGGTGTGACCCCAACTGAGGCCCAGATAAAGGACATAGTAGAGTAGTTGTTGGCTTTCCATGGAGATTCCGCAGGTTTGAGCACAGACAGTTTGGGTGATGCTGGGTACGATGGAGCAGCCTCACTTGGAGATGCAGTCTGTGGAATGGCTGTTGCTTATATCACAAAAAGGGATTTCTTGTTCTGGTTCCGGTCCCACACTGCAAAAGAGATGAAATGGGGTGGCGCAAAGCATCACCCTGAGGACAAGGATGATGGGCAGAGGATGCATCCACGCTCTTCTTTCAAGGCATTTCTGGAAGCGGTAAAAAGCCGCAGCTTGCCATGGGAGAAAGCAGAAATGGATGCAATCCACTCTCTGCAGCTTATTCTGGGAGACTCATTTAGAGATGCTGAGCCAAGCAATCCTAAGGCTGTTGTACATGCCCAGCTTGGGGACATGGAGTTGCAAGGTATGGATGAACTCAGTTCTGTTGTAAGAGAAATGGTCAGGTTGATAGAGACTGCAACTGCTCCTATATTTGCTGTAGATGTTGATGGCTGTATAAATGGGTGGAATGCAAAGGTTGCAGAGTTGACAGGGCTCTCAGTTGAAGAAGCTATGGGGAAGTCTTTGGTTCATGATCTTAGTTATAAAGAATACGAAGAAACAGTAGACAAGCTTCTTTCTCGAGCTTTAAGAGGTAGTCGATTAACACATACTGTCTTTGTTCCTGCCAATTTTAAAAGTTTAATAAGGGGGTTGTATTGGCATCCTGTAGAGATATTTTGGTCCAGTTCATTCTGTATTGCATCAAAAGGCACAAAGAAAAGCATTGATCTTAAAATAATTAAAAAAAAAATGAGTTCTTTGCTGACAATAAAAGCTGCAAGTATGTTGCATTAATTTTGATTTTTTTTGAAAATTTGAAGTTCATGTTGCGGATTAGATTTAAAGCAAGAAGTTGCTCACTTTCTCTACGTATGCTGTGATGACTTCGTTTGAATGGGATGTCCTAAATCTCATCAGATGACCATTATATGTTAGCTTGCCTCTTAAATTATTCTTCCCATTTGAGAGAGTAAATTTGTAATCTGCCAAAAGTTTAGTTGCTGCTTGTGCTGTGTCAATATATTTGCATTATATCTGCAAGATATTAGGACATTTGAAACCATCCCTTACTATAAGTAGGTTTTACTAAAAAGTTGAAGTTTCCACTATGTTCTCCTTAAAAAACCTAATGGATGCCCTATCATGCGGATGCTGATCATGTTGCTAGCATCCTGACATGGAGAGTGGCATGATGTCCAATATACATAAGAAATGCCAACACAATGACGAAACTAAAATAGACCTGGACATGATGTTGGTGTTCAAAAATAGATTCTTGTGCCAAGAAGAGAAAGAGAAAACCATTAATCTCCATGTTTTATGGGTTGGAATGTTAGAATCCTATTCTTACTATTGGTTTACAATATATTGATAAGTACGAGTTTAGAAGCAACCTTCTATCTGTTGATACATAATATTTAGTATTTGCCTTGGATGGGAGTTGGTTTTGATAACATTTTGTATATCGCTTTAGTTTGATCAATGCAGGTGAAGAAGATAGGAACGTAGAGATAAAACTGAGGACATTTGGCCCTGAGCATCATAAGAAGGCTGTATTTGTGGTAGTCAATGCTTGCTCTAGCAAGGATTACACAGATAATATAGTAAGTGTTTGTTTTGTTGGTCAGGATGTTACTGGTAAAAAAGTGGCGATGGATAAGTTCATCAACATTCAAGGTGATTACAAGGCTATTGTTCATAGTCCCAATCCTTTAGTCCCTCCCATATTTGCTTCAGATGATAATACATGTTGCTCCGAGTGGAACACTGCTATGGAAAAGCGCACTAGGTGGCCTGAGGGGACATCGTAGGAAAAATGTTAGTTGGAGAGGTTTTTGGCAGTTGCTGTCGACTCAAGGGTCCAGATGCTTTGACGAAATTATTGATTGTCTTGTACAATGCAATTGGAGGGCAAGACACAGAGAAGCTCCCATTTTCTTTCTTTGATGAAAATGGGAGACATGTACAGGCTCTTTTGACTGCAAACAAGAGGGTAAATATGGATGGCCAGGTTATTGGAGCCTTCTGCTTCTTGCAGATTGCTAGTCTTGAATTGCGGCAACCTCTGAAAGTTCAGAGGCAACAAGAGAAGAAATGCTTTGCAAGAATGAAAGAGTTGGCTTACATTTGCCAGGAAGTAAAGAATCCTTTGAGTGGTATTCACTTTACTAACTCACTTTTGGAGGCTACAGACATGACAGAAGATCAAAGGCAATTTGTTGAGACTAGTGTTGCTTGTGAGAAGTAGATGTTGAAGATTATAAAGGACGTTGATCTGGAGAGAATTGAAGATGGGTGAGTTTTTCTTAAACAAATCACTTAAAACTATCAGTTTATGCAAAAGAAAATGTGATGCATGTAGCAATATTTTTTGTCAATTGCCTACTAAAGTCTTACAAATTTATTTCACATGCAATGTATACTAGTTGTAAGTTTTCGACATCTCTGTTTTGGCTTTACAGGGAATCTAAATCTAATGCGTGTTTCTTCCAATTATATGATATAGACAACCAGATTGATATCACGTCGTTCCCTTCAACAGTAGCTTTTGTTCTAGATAAGCCAAAAATATATGACTATATAGATGGTGATATCCTTCATAGTACTGTAAATGTACTCAAAAAAGTTTTGGGGATCTCAACAAATCTACCAATGTGGATCCGGGCTAAAGAAATGTGATTTTATCCAATTAAGTTGATTATTTTGCCCGCTGGTTCCACAGATTGTGGTCCATAACCCTGTTTAAGGAGAAGAAACATCATAATTCCTCTGTTAAAATGTATAATGGCTCTAAGAATTGCCAACACATGCTCAATTTGTAATTCTGATAATAATGATTTTATCGCCTTGCTTCTCCTTTTCATTTCCTTTTCCATTTCTCATTTTTAGCTATATAGAAATGGTTTTGAAATGCTGCATTCCAGAGTCATGTTTTTAGAGTCTCATTTTGGTTCATGACTTCGTTTAAAAGGTCCTTGATTGATGTGATAGTGTGCTATGATGTTGTTATTGATCCAAATATATTGACTTCGAGTATCACTTGATTGCTGTTAGCTCATCAAAAAGCATTTTGACTGGCTATGTGGAGTTTCTGAATTATCATTTCACACACACACAAGTATTATTACTGGTGTTAATTATAAGCTTTCCTACTAGGATATGTTAAAAGAGGGAAATCCACACAATGTTCATGCTGATAGAATAAATGATCAGTTTTAGTTTAAATTTGCTTTGTGTTTTTGGCGAATTCCATAGTGTGCCCTTTGATTGAACATGATGCCTTTTATTTTGATCATGTCTTAATTCATTGCTACCATGTTTAAATTCGTGTTTGTCTAACATCTCATCTGAACTTCAATGTTATTTTGTTAAAGAGAAAGATATGACTTGAGTCTTTAATTTTATTTTATTCGGAATCAGTTCATTGGAGCTTGAGAAGGGAGAATTCTTTCTTGGGTGTGTCATAAATTCTGTTGTTAGCCAAGTAATGATGCTGCTGAGGGAAAAAAATTTGCAATTGATTCGTGATATTCCGGAAGAAATTAAATCATTGGCTGTTTATGGTGATCAAATAAGAATTCAACAGGTCCTAGCTGATTTTTTGTTGAATATGGTGTGTTATGCACCATCACCAGAAGGTTGGGTAGAGATTCATGTTCGTCCAAGCTTGAAGCAAATTTCTGATGTACACACTCTTGTGCGTACAGAAATCAGGTATGTTGGATTCCAATTCATTTTTAGCTTTTTTCTAGTTAAACCATGATGGATTATTACCTATTTATTAGAAAGGAATAATTCCTTCATTTTATTTTTCCCATAAAGTTGAGTTGGTGTCAATAATGTATATGTTTTGACTGTGTGTGCACAAACGTAATTATGCTGGTTTTAATTAATTGTTGTCTTAATTTTGTCCTTCAACACTCCTAACCATCAGTATACTCAGTTCTCAATAATATGTTGTGTTCTTTAAAAAAAAAAAAAGAGCAAGTGTCATATTGGACTGATTCAAACAAGTTAAGCATTCAATCAGATCTGAAGTAGTTGAGTCATTGTGTGAGTTTAACAAAATCATTTGACTAACACTTAACATGTAGGTGTTTTACGGTGGCAACTATTGGTCCTAGAATGGATTGTTGTTTGTACTATCTCTGTAAAATTTCACAATATGATGGTTTAAAGTTTTTAGTATTCCTCTTACCTATAACATGCCGATGCTTTTCCTTAGTTGTCCTTATCCGTGCCAAAGAGGCTTGTGACTTGGGTTCTGTAGATATATGACATATCCTTACAGTATTCTTGAGGTGTGGAAGGTTGACTACACTTTGAGCTGTCATGGGAGGTTCTCTAACATAATCTTGAGGTCCTATGAAACTTAGATGCCCTCTTAGACTTGCTTGCATCATCAATTTTTTAAATTTATGCTAATCCATCAACACCTTGTTGATTTGTTCGCCAACACTGAAATCCTGCTAAATACTATTAAATGTTTGGGTTTTTAATTTTATTATTTTATTTTTAATAATTAAAAATGTTAGGGTTAGACTAAGCAGTCAGTGTTGCATCCCTAATATATGATAATTTATTTTTTTGGGGTAGAATTTATCATGTAAATCTCTTAGAGCAGCAATTTTACAATCATGCGCTTTAAGCAAGTTAGTTGCTTGATATTTGGTGAATAAACTTGTGTTACCATACTTATGATTCCCCTGTGCATTATGTTGGCATGGTCTTACCGATATGTGCTTTTGATTTAATTTCAATTATGGATTCCTTGTTAGCCAACTTCTTTTGTAAAAAAAGATTATATGGAAGTAATTTTTGATCACTTGCAAATTATTTTATGTATATGTGTGTGTGTGGAGATGGATCTTATTATTAATTTCTTTGATATTGATTCAACTAATATTGATCTTATTTATGAAGGATGGTAAGCCCTGGTGAAGGTCTTCCTCCTGAACTGGTTCAGGACATGTTTCATAGCAGTCGATGGTTGACTCAAGAAGGCCTAGGGCTGAGCATGTGTAGAAAGATTCTAAGGCTCATGAATGGTGAAGTCCAATATATCAGAGAGTCAGAAAGAAGTTACTTCTTAGTTATTCTAGAACTTCCTATGCCTCGGAGAGGCTTAAAGAGTATTGACTAAATTATTAGCATTAAGAAGAGGCCCCAAAATCAAAGCCTTTTAGTTTCAACCTGAGATACTTCTTCTGGCATATACCCTTTGGGTTACTCCTCCTAAATATAGTTTGTTATATATCCTTTCTATCTGTGTAAAAAAGCCAATAGTCCTGCTATAGTTGTCAAATTTTTATGCTACAAGTTGTATGAATCTGATTAATATATGTATATGTTTTTGGTTCATTCGGTAGACAAGTCTATTTTTAACTCATGGTCTTGTCTACTTTATGGGTTACGGTTTGGCGAAGGCATCTTATGAATAAAATTCCTTTGTCTCATCCCATGAATAAAAATCTCGTGTATCACCCGCTAGCGTTTTAATTTATGTTTCATTAATTATAACTTGTCATGTCTTTTTATTTTTCTTAGAAAGAATAAAGAAAACATAAAGAAAGAATAAAGAAAACATAAAGAAAGATTAAAAAGAGATTATTTAAATGAAATGGTAAAGTAATAGAACTTTTGATGTTGGGTGTTTTGTAAAGTAAATTGATAAAATGAATAAAGTAACTTTTTAAAATGCTAAATGCTATATTTTATAGCATTGTTGATGAGAATGCTCCTAGCAGTCGTGATCAACTGTAACCATTTCATCCTACTCATAAGACTAATGAAGAAGTTAACTTTGGATACCTTTCTTGTTTAATTTGAGCTAGGAGTCTTGCTTGCAGTTCTTCTTTCATGTTGAGGTCATGAAACTTGACCTCTAATTACATTTTTTATTTTCCCTAAGCTAGACTATAAGAATTGAGTTTTACCAAAATTTGAAAACTTGTAGAAGGAAATTGTAAAACTTCAAATTTTTTTTTGGTGATAACAAAATAAAATGGTTATAGCTATTAAAATTTTTCTAATTTAAGTTTCTTAATGACTCCCTTAAACAAAATTTTTAGAGGTGTCACCAACAGCAACTTACCAATCTTCCATTGATGCATTAACCGAATGCATGGATAGTCCATCAGTTTAAATCTAGTGCCTTTTAAACCCTGTTTAAAACCTAATAATAATTCGCAGTTAAAAAAAAAAAAAAAAAGAACCTAACAATGATGTATATTGTTGGGTTTTGTAGAGCCTAGTTTATGTTTGATCCGGTTGACGACTCGACCCGACCCAAATAAATACTAGCCATATTAAGAGCTTTATTATTATGATTACTAGTGCTTAACCTGCGCAATGCGCGGGATAATTTTTAAACTCATATTCACCACCAACACCACTACAATCAATATGCATAGGTGCATATCAAAATTAGTCATTGAGGAGAAAAAATTTGTCTTGCCAAGATATTCTGAATAAATTAAAACAAATACATATAGCATACTTGAGATCCGAAATGAAGGCTGTGATTGTGAACATCTGAGTAAGAGTAATTTAGAATGTATGAGACTGAAATTTTATGGCAAGTGAGGCCTATAAACTCTTTTTGTTTATGATTTGTATATTTTGCACCCATGACATAATGTTATATTTTGCTCAGCCTGGGTTCCACCAGGTCGCACCCCATTAAGCAGTTTGGTGAGATCATAAATGTTCCTATATGCTGTACTTTCGATTTTCCAACTGAAATCAATTGGGAAGGTTAACAGTTTTAAGCAATTGTACTTAAATTTTATCTTATTGGGCAATAAGAATCCTTTTTTTGGGCTTACTTGGAAGTAGGGTTTGAATTTGGGCAGTACGTGGTACGGCTCACTTGGGCTTCATATATACATCTAATAGGCTACCTTTTTAGTTTTTAGTTTTTACCACCATAACATGTAAGACGTGAACATATCTTAACATTATTACAAAAAAGTATCAACATTTCATACAGTGGCATTTGGAGTTTCCTTTGATGAAATAAAGTAAGTTATGGTCCCCTCGTTTTAATTTTTAAGAACTCAAAATATGACAATGACCCACAATAATAATGAACTTAAGTTATGCCATGCTAAACTTATATTCACCACCAACACCATTGCAATTTTTTTTGCATAAGTGCATCTTTATTAAATTGTTGAAACAATCGATATGCATAGTATTGTCTCATTGTTACAGAATCAGTTGTATCAGATCTGATTCAATCTACATCAGTATACAAAATGCCAAGCCTAAAGCCATCCTTGCAAGGGAGGAACAATACAAAACTAACCCAACCAACCGAAATACCCAAAACTAACTCATATTTCTTAGTTCATGACCAAATCAAAGGAAAAAAAAGAAGAAGAAAAAAGCATGGCAGATATTCAAAAAACAAAAACAATATAAGAAGAGAAAAACAACATGTGGACAAATTTTAAGGCCTCCACCGTGTGGTTAGTACAGTAAATGGATAAAATATAAAGCCCTTAAACGTTGCAATGTGCAGTATTATCTTTAAAATCAAAGCCAAATGTAACCCAAATACCTAAATAAAAATCAATCCAACCAATTTTCTGAAAACTAATTCATATTTCATACCTAGATATAAGAAAGAAAGGAACAAAAAAATTTATTGGTGGTAGTTCTCTCTCTATCCCCGTATTTCAGTTCCTACATAATATCTGGCCACCATCTTTGCTCAACATCTCTAACAGTTATTAATCTCTAGCAATCATCTCTGGTAGAAAACAATATATCTCTTACCCTTTTCTTTCTAACAGTTGCATTACACATTCTCTTTCTATTTCTTTGCTTCAAATTTAGGTCCCCAAAAAGAAAGTTATTGGAAGCGTACTATCTTACATAGGCCAAAAAGTTATTGGAAGCGTACTATCTTACATAGGCCAAAAGCAAATTTGAGAGAAGCCAGGATGGGTGGATATTCTGTAAATCTCCAAAGTTTCTATCTTCCAAGTTGAAAACATGAGTTTCATTTTGATCAGTGAAGAAAATGCAATTCCTTTTATACCCTATAAACGTTGGAATAGTCTGATTAGTTATGAACTTTGCATCCTACATAAACTTAGCTATCATAATTCCGTTGCATACATTCAAACTTAAATAATGCAGTATATTTAAGCATATAGAGTGTCTAAAAAAAGAATTTGACTTTAAGCTACAACACCAACAGCATTACACGAGACATCTGGTCCGGTAGTCCTGGGTCAAGAGTCTTAGACTCAACTAACCCCATGAGGCCCACATTATCAATTAGAATAGGAATTTATAAGAGCCGAAAGCCCAATCCTCAATATGTCTGGCTTGCTTGATGAAGTTATCAGGCACAGGCATAGAGAGAAAAACAAAGGCAGAAGCAAAATGGGTTGGAGTTCAAGTGTCAGTTCAAATGAGTTAGATTGAATTATTGTTCGGTCTTTTTTATGATTTTATTATTATTAATATTTTTTGGCTAATTCTCTTAATGTTACTTGGACTTGTGATTTGCGTGACAATCTCCTATGTGATATAAATTTGTAGTGGTCACCGAGAGGATGTGGCCATTGGAGTACCCAGAGCCACACGTGACCAAATGTCAAAGTGTGTGTATACTGGGTAGAGTACAATACACTGACCTATTCATTTACCGTATGTAGTGTGTACACTCAATAAGTAATTGTTTTTTTTTAAAGACAATGTCTTCATGTCTGACCCACGAGGCCTAAAAAGCAAAAAGAAAAAAAATTAAGCCCATAATTATTGAATTTCAATCCATATGCACGGCATTTTTGGGCCCAGCAGCATTAAATCCATTCAAATACTCTCTTTCTTGTTTTCCTTTCTTATATATATATTTTTTAGAAGTGTTATTTTATTTCACTTCAGGGCCCAGAAATCACTGATTTGTTATCTTTTTAAGTCATTGGTGATTTTTTAGAGTTAACATTCGGTCCGGAACTGGCGTAAAACACTGGTTTTACGCCATCGAATGAAAACGTGCCATGTAATCTAATGAGACCTTACATCATATACAATAACAGCACCAATAAATCCCAAATCATTAGAAACATGTATCAGATTCAATAAAAAATCTCCTCTACTTCCTCTTGCCCGAACCTCCACCACCACACACCGATTCACGCCACCACACAAGTCGCCGGGGAGCTTTTAAACATGCCAGAGTCTGTGAGTATAGTGTCGCGATCCCAAGGTTTGTTTCCATGATTTGCCCTTTTTTCCCAATTTGGATTTCGAATTATTGATGAGTTTGGATTTTTTTTGGGACGTTAATAGCCTGATTTGTTATGGATTTTTCTGTATTTTGATTAGATTCCCAAGTGTTAGGGTTCAACCCCTAAACAAATCTGATTGTGGTTCTTTAGTGATAGGAAGGAGGATTGATATTTTTTGATAGAGGCATAGAGAAGGCCATTACCTAACTACTTTGAGAAAATTTAGAACGATTTTAGTTGCTTGTACGATAGAAGTTTTGATTGTTGAGTAATGTGGGAATAGAGAAATCAATATGAAATCTAAAACTTTTATTTTTCTAAAGGTGCAATGGAAGATTTTCTTTCTTAATTTTTGGTTACAATTAAAAAGAAAAATGGTTGATTTATAATGGAAAACCTTGTTTCTTTGTCTTGCTGCTATTTTAGGACTCTGCACTTACTCTCATATTAAAGGAAATCTTGAATATTGAAGAAAGTAATTTTGTACTCTTCTGAATATAGGACTAATTTTTTGCTATGAAAAATTTAGTTTTGGTGGTTAGAAATTAAGCAAGACTAACAAGTCAAATGGTCCTTTTTTTTTTATACCATTTCAAGAAGATTCAAGTTACAAAAAGTTCTGGTTTACCGTACAGCTATGGATTGGCATTATAGTTGCCAATTTAGCTAGTTTGTTGACATGACTATTTACAAATTTTGGGACAAACAGAGAGCGATAGGTGCAGTCCTTGAGGCTGGGATGAGTCTAGTCTGTTAACAAAATTTTTTCCTGCCAGTTGGGAATGCATTCCCTATTGAAAACCTATACTGCTCTCCTACTATCACTGAGAAACAAAAAGTGGGTGTAGCCCAAATTCCTAGCTTCAATAGTTGCCTCTAGCATAGCTTCTTGAATGGTGACTGGTACTAGTTTTGCTATACAGCTTGAAAATCCCTGCATAATGGTATCTCCATTCATGGTTTTGGCTTCGTAGGCAATCCCTGCTCTATTGAGTCTCTTTTGTTTGACACCAACAATTTTGATGATGAGCTACCAAGGACCTCTAATTTTTTGATCACATCTCTTCTAATCCGTGCTTCTATGGGATGTAACAGCACAGTTGCTAAAGGCCTCCCTGTACCTCCATATAAGAGATTGAACAGTTAGAATGGCCTCTAGGGGGTTAGGGGTTACCCGGTTTCTTTGGTTGTAAATGGACCAGAGTGTAGTGAACACTGCTTGTAGGTGGTGCATATTTTTTGATTCCAAGTCTTTAGTCCTTGCTCTATATGGTTGGTGTACTTTCCATTGACTGTATTTTGTCCAACCCTCAAGGATACTAGCTCATGACTTGTGATAGGCTTTATCATTTTTCATATCTCTCATTTTGGTTCATCCATGTAAACTGAAAGATTACTAGTTTTGCATATTCGTTGTGTTTATAACATCACATTCCGTATGTAGAATTTGAAGTTAATTTTGTTTATAAATTTAAATTTCTAGTTTTCTTCTTGGGGAATTTTGCCTTTAAGTTTCTAGTTCTTATGAAATGATATAGTATATAGGAATTTGTTGCACCTTTCTTTAGGGCCTATTATAAATTTTGTTTTGTTACAGCCCATTGTCTAGTTTGGTTTTGTCTTTCTAATACTTATATTTTAACATGCACTGCCCAACAGGTACCAAACCAGAAGAAACCATGGTAGTAGAGGGGGCAACTTGACTCAGCTTGGTAAAGTGGGTGCCAGATTAGTAGTAAGAAAGATGGCCAACAAACGTCTTAATGCTCGTACAAAGATCACGCTCCCTAGTCTGTTGTCATTGCTGATAAACCAGTAGATGCTTCTTTGGTTGGTTATGGAGCCAATATCATAGCTTATATGCATCCAAGAATGAGAGCCACTGCAGTGGATCAGATATAAGGCCAATGTAAAAATCTCATACGCTTTTCTGGAGGCTAGTGAGGAGAAATTTGATATTGTTATTATGTCAAATTTTAGTTTGTGTGGTACAGGAGTATTAGTTGGGTTGAATTATTTGAAAATTCACGACATGTCTGTGAATTTAAATAAGTATCCATATAATTTTGATTCTATAAAAGAATTGTTAAAATGTCTTTTATATTGCTTATATAACTGAAAGGTCTTTTAGTTATCCCATTTGAAAATTGTTTCAAGAAGCTTTTGGTTGAGTCCTTGCGGCATGGAAGTATATGTTCTAGCTACAATTTTCTTTAATCCTCATATGTGATCACTGTTCTAACCCTTACATTTAATTCAGAAAAGCATTTATGTTAAAGATGGTAAGTGATTGGCAAAATGGAAGTAATTCAAGGAATATCAAATTCTTGGTATAGAGATAGCCAACCTTAATTGTTACAATGTAACAAGACTCCAAAATTTAAAATTCAGTTTTTAGCTAATGGAAAACCTAAAAGGAATGGGAGCAGAATCAAATTAGCAAGTCATAGTAAGGGGAACCAAAGTCTATTGAAGAGCACACATAAAATACCCATCTCAATTATAAGCACAATACACAAAAAGAAATTTAAAACCTTTTACACACATTCATACTTTAAAAGCACAATACACAAAAGAAATTTAAAACCATTCACACACGTTCATACTTTAAAAGGAGTTGAAAGACTAGTGGATCTCATTTACAATTAGAACTTCACACATTTTCCACCACGATAAACTTAAGTTCCCATAGCACATAGTACTATGAGAAGCAAACAAATTTAGACAAAGCTAAACTCTTTTATCCTATATAACAGAATAAGAAAGAATCTTATTTATGTTGAGTAGATGTTGATTCTCCTTCTTTCCAACCTTGGATATCTCTTGAACAAGAGTTAAAGGTGTATAGCCAAAAGAAACCTTAGACACAACCTTCTTTGCTATAATGTGAAATGGTAGGATACTAGAGATCACCCTAGATACGGTTGTGGGTGGCAGGGCTGGTCCAAGAGCTGCCCTTGTAGCTAAACAGGAATCGCTTTCGACAATAACATCTCTAATCCCTACATCTTCTGCCAAAATAAGGCCCGCGTACACTGCTATTGCTTCAACTTTTAGAGGTCCAAGAGAGAAAGGAATTTTTTTGCCTGCCAAATTCTAATGATTATGCCTACTCTGTCTCATCAACAAGTTATCTAGGCCTTTTCGTAATCAAACTCAAAATATTACATGCAATCTGCTTTGCCAACCCTGCAAGGATCAGACAATAAATAAGTTCCAAATAAACATAACATAACAGTGAATTAGAAATTTAGATTCATCATGCATATCCTTTCCACCACCCTTGTCTTTTTGGCAAAGAACTAACTGGCTAAAATGAATGAAATATTAATAAACCCATTACACAGAAGGCATCTCTCAAAATTAGCCACAAATTCAAAACGCTCAAAATCCAATAATCAAGCTATACCCAAAATCATTGAAACAATAGCTAAAACTATTTTAGATGAGAAAGACAAGGATTTTAATCTATATATCTAATACAGGGGACAAAAACTAATTAAGGAATTGTCAAATTAAATTCCAACCAACAAAATCAACCAAACGATGAAATCCCTCTTAACTCCAATCTGCAAGGATGAACTATTAGAGTGCATACAAATCCATCCTCCTTCCCATCACGGAAGAACCACAATTAGATTCGTTTTGGGTTTGAACCCTAACACTAAGAGTCTAATTAAAACCCATCAAAGATACCAAAATACAGAAAAACCCATAACAAATCAAGTTATTAATGTCCCAAAAGAAAAAATCCAAATTGGGTAAAATAGTAAATCATGAAAACAAACCTTAGGATTAAAAAACCATGCTCACAGCGGCTTCAGCAACAAAATCGGCGACTTGTGTGGCGGTTTGAGCAAGAGGAAGCAGAGAATATTTTTTAATTTGAAGGTTCACAACAGTAAGTCATGTCAAAGTACTTTTGGGCTCACACTAAAGATATAAAGGCATTTGGTGTGAGCATTTAATGTTTTATTTGATTGTAAATATACCATTTTGTCCTACTTCAAAAAATATAGTATATTTATTAAACGATTTTGTAGTAGGAGATTTTTGAAGGCTTAGTCCACTTACATAGGCTTGGGCTTTGGCCCAAGCCAATGTAAGCGGAGTGGACTAAGCCTTCAAAAATCTCCTACTACAAATTCGTTTAATAAATATACTATATTTTTTGAAGTAGGACAAAATGGTATATTTACAATCAAATAAAACATTAAATGCTCTTCGCCCAAGCCTTTACTTCACGGTTTCAACTTTTCGGGGGAACGAAAAGGTTTTGCGGGGGTCCGGGGGCAGCGCCCCCGGAAAAATTTTTTGGTCCGTTTTGTAGCCAATTTTAATCCTGCGTGCAGGATATATATAATAGACGTACTTTGAGGGCGTTTGGCTCCAGCCGAAAGCTGCGTCCACAACAATCCAGCCGAAAGCTGCGTCCACATCTTGCATTTTCCCCTTTTTTTTTCTCCCCCGCACGTGAACAGTAAAATCAAATGATTTTACTGTGCCAAGGAAAAGAATACTGTTCATGCACTGCATAGTCACACACAAAGAACTAACCCCGAACTACGAACAACGAACAATGAACCTCGAAGAACGAACTCAAAGAATGAACCCCGAAGAACGTACACCAAAGAACGAACCCCGAACTATGAACCCCAAAACTACGAACCCTGAAGAACGAACCCCCAAACAACGAACCCCAAAGAACTAACCCCGAACTACAAACCACAAAGAATGAACCCAACACCCCAAGACCCAAGACCCAAGACCCCAACACTCAAAACACCCCACACCCAACACCCAACACCTAACACCCAACACCCAACACCCTACACCCTAACACCCAACACCCAACACCCAACACCCTACACACCCAACACCCAACACCCAACACCCAACACCCCAACACCCAACACCCAACACCCAACACCCAACACCCAACACCCAACACCCAACACCCCAACACCCAACACACCACACCCAGCACCCAACACCCAACACCCAACACCCAACACTCAACACCCAACACCCAACACCCAACACCCAAGACCCCAACAACCAACACCCCACACCCAGCACCCACAACCCAACACCCAACACCCAACACCCAACACCCAACACCCAGCACACAAGACCCCAACACCCAACACCCCACACCCAACACCCACAACCCAACACCCAACACTCAACACCCAGCACACAAGACCCCAACACCCAACACCCAACACCCAACACCCAACACCCAGCACCCAAGACCCCAACACCCAACACCCCACACCCAGCACCCAACACCCAACACTCAACACCCAGCACACAAGACCCCAACACCCAACACCCAACACCCAGCACCCAACACCCAACACTCAACACCCAGCACACAAGACCCCAACACCCAACACCCCACACCCAGCACCCACAACCCAACACCCAACACTCAACACCCAGCACACAAGACCCCAACACCCAACACCCCACACCCAGCACCCAGCACCCAGCACCCAACACCCAACACTCAACACCCAGCACACAAGATCCCAACACCCAACACCCCACACCCAGCACCCAACACCCAACACTCAACACCCAGCACACAAGACCCCAACACCCAACACCCAACACCCAACACCCAACACCCAACACCCAGCACACAAGACCCCAACACCCAACACCCCACACCCAGCACCCAACACCCAACACTCAACACCCAGCACACAAGACCCCAACACCCAACACCCCACACCCAGCACCCAACACCCAACACTCAACACCCAGCACACAAGACCCCAACACCCAACACCCAACACCCCACACCCAGCACCCAACACCCAACACTCAACACCCAGCACACAAGACCCCAACACCCAACACCCAACACCCCACACCCACAACCCAACACCCAACACTCAACACCCAGCACACAAGACCCCAACACCCAAGACCCCAAACCCAGCACCCAGCACCCAGCACCCAACACCCAACACCCTACACACGAACACCCTAACACCCAACACCCTACACCCTACACACCCAACACTCAACACCCAGCACACAAGACCCCAACACCCAACACCCAACACCTAACACCCAACACTCAACACCCAGCACACAAGATCCCAACACCCAACACCCAACACCCAGCACACAAGATCCCAACACCCAACACCCCAAACCCAGCACCCAGCACCCAGCACCCAACACTCAACACCCAGCACACAAGACCCCAACACCCAACACCCCAAACCCAGCACCCAGCACCCAGCACCCAACACCCAACACTCAACACCCAGCACACAAGATCCCAACACCCAACACCCCACACCCAGCACCCAACACCCAACACTCAACACCCAGCACACAAGACCCCAACACCCAACACCCCACACCCAGCACCCACAACCCAACACCCAGCACACAAGACCCCAACACCCCACACCCAGCACCCACAACCCAACACCCAACACTCAACACCCAGCACACAAGACCCCAACACCCAACACCCCACACCCAGCACCCACAACCCAACACCCAACACTCAACACCCAGCACACAAGACCCCAACACCCAACACCCCACACCCAGCACCCACAACCCAACACCCAACACTCAACACCCAGCACACAAGACCCCAACACCCAACACCCAACACCCAACACCCAACACTCAACACCCAGCACACAAGACCCCAACACCCAACACCCCACACCCAGCACCCACAACCCAACACCCAACACTCAACACCCAGCACACAAGACCCCAACACCCACCACCCAACACCCCAACACCCAAGACCCCAAACCCAGCACCCAGCACCCAGCACCCAACACCCAACACCCTACACACGAACACCCTAACACCCAACACCCTACACCCTACACACCCAACACTCAACACCCAGCACACAAGACCCCAGCACCCAACACCCAACACCCTACACACGAACACCCTAACACCCAACACCCTACACCCTACACACGAACACCCTAACACCCTACACCCTCACCCTAACACCCTACACACGAACACCCTAACACCTAACACCTAACACCCTACACCCTACACACGAACACCCTAACACCCTACACCCTAAACCCTAAACCCTAAACCCTAAACCCTAAACCCTAAACCCTAAACCCTAAACCCTAAACCCTAAACCCTAAACCCTAAACCCTAAACCCTAAACCCTAAACCCTAAACCCTAAACCCTAAACCCTAAACCCTAAACCCTAAACCCTAAACCCTAACCCTAAACCCTAAACCCTAAACCCTAAACCCTAAACCCTAAACCCTAAACCCTAAACCCTAAACCCTAAACCCTAAACCCTAAACCCTAAACCCTAAACCCTAAACCCTAAACCCTAAACCCTAAAACCCTAAACCCTAAACCCTAAACCCTAAACCCTAAACCCTAAACCCTAAACCCTAAACCCTAAACCCTAAACCCTAAACCCTAAACCCTAAACCCTAAACCCTAAACCCTAAACCCTAAACCCTAAACCCTAAACCCTAAACCCTAAACCCTAAACCCTAAACCCTAAACCCTAAACCCTAAACCCTAAACCCTAAACCCTAAACCCTAAACCCTAAACCCTAAACCCTAAACCCTAAACCCTAAACCCTAAACCCTAAACCCTAAACCCTAAACCCTAAACCCTAAACCCTAAACCCTAAACCCTAAACCCTAAACCCTAAACCCTAAACCCTAAACCCTAAACCCTAAACCCTAAACCCTAAACCCTAAACCCTAAACCCTAAACCCTAAACCCTAAAACCCTAAAACCCTAAAACCCTAAACCCTAAACCCTAAACCCTAAACCCTAAACCCTAAACCCTAAACCCTAAACCCTAAACCCTAAACCCTAAACCCTAAACCCTAAACCCTAAACCCTAAACCCTAAACCCTAAACCCTAAACCCTAAACCCTAAACCCTAAACCCTAAACCCTAAACCCTAAACCCTAAACCCTAAACCCCAAACCCTAAACCCCAAACCCCAAACCCCAAACCCCAAACCCCAAACCCCAAACCCCAAACCCCAAACCCCAAACCCTAAACCCTAAACCCTAAAACCCTAAAACCCTAAAACCCTAAAACCCTAAACCCTAAACCCTAAACCCTAAAACCCTAAAACCTAAAGCAGCGTATGAGTGAGAGAGCTGAGCTGAGAGTTACAGAGTTTAGAGTATATTTATATATCTAGGGTAAGGGGTTTTGAATTTTTTTTTTTTTAATACAGGTCGGGTCCGAGCCGGGTTTGCATAATACCTAGACCCGACCCGGACTCGATTCGGGTTTTTTTATTAAAACCCAAACCCGCCCCATTAGGGTCGGGTCGGGCCTATTTTGCCATCCCTGGTTAGGCCTAAGCTAGTGAGGTTAGCACTGAGTTGCTGCAGGACCCTTTTTTTTTGGTCATTCTAATATACCGATTCTACCTTTTTCAGTTTTTTTTTTTTTTTTTTTTTTTAAACACATATAAGTCGAGTCTTAGAGACTCGATTTCTAGGTAGTCATCATGTGAAAAAAATGTCACATTAGACGTGAATAGACCATGGAAACTTAGTCTTTGAAACTCGATATATAGGCCCTAAATCGAGTCTCTTAAACTTAAGATGTTAGTAATATATATAGTTTGAAAACAGTGTCTACTAATTATATTGTTTGAAAAACATGGTAAATTTCCAATTTTGGCATTGTTTGAAAACACAAACCAAACACCCCCATATATCTCTAACCAAATTTAATGTGTTTTCTTCCATTTTCAGCAGTTTTTTTTACCATTACAAATTAAGTTCCCAATTTAACCACGTCAAATATATCCACAAAATTAATAGTGTGCGTTTAGATACTGCTTATTTTGTTAAAAATTGAAAATATATATATATATATATATTTTTTTTTTTTGGTTACTGTTGACATGAACAGAGCACTGTTCATTTGCTTGATGCACTGTTCATGTCATATGAATAGTGCACCAGCGTTGGTTAAAAAAAAAAAAAAAAGCCAGATGTAGACGCTGGGCTCCAAAACGCAAACCAAACGGAGCTTATAAAACACGCAACAGACAATACTAAAAAAAAAAAAAAGTTTTAAAAAAGGCAACCCTCATCTTCTCTACCTATATTCCTCCTCCTTCCAAACAAACCCTAGCAACCCAAAAAAATATCTCAAAGCACCATGCGCCGTGAAATTCCATCGCTGCCAACACCGCCACCCACGGCATTGGCACCTGGGTTCAGGTTCCACCCCACGGACGAAGAGCTTGTCATATACTACCTTAAACGCAAGGTTTGCGGCGAACCCTTTCGAATCAATGCTATTTCCGAGGTCGACATCTACAAGAGCGAGCCTTGGGACCTCGCAGGTTATATCCTGTACCTCTCTCTCTGTTGGGTCTTTATTTTTGTTTCATTTAAGGTTATGTCTTTATGTTTTTATAAAACTTCCGGATTTATTTTTAAAATAACATTAATTTTCAAACAATTTTGTTAGTTAGCACGTTTTCAAAATTATTTAGAAAACTAACATCTTGGTTTCACTGAAGTCGATTTCAAGAAAGTCGAGTCTTTTGCCCGCGTGTTATTAGTTTCCTAAATAGTTTTGAAAATGTGCTATCTAAAAAATTTGTATGAAAATTAATGTTATTTAAAAAAAAAAAAAAAAAAAACCAAAACTTCCTGTTCATGTGTTTTATTAGTGTTTTTGTATTGATCACGTGTTTTTCTTATGTGGGTGTTGATCACTTTGTGGTGAGTAATTTTTATTTTTTATTTTTTATTTTTTATTTATTGTAGTATAATTGTTGTTTTATGTATTTTTTTTATGGGGGGCTATAAGTCCATAATTTGTTTGTTCTTATTTTGTGGGTTCTGATTTGCCTGTTTGTTTGTTTAATTATTATTTTTTTTTTAAATGAATTGGGTGTTTAGATAAGTCGGGATTGAAGATGAGGGACCAAGAGTGGTACTTTTTTAGTGCATTGGACAAGAAGTATGGCAATGGGGCGAGAATGAACAGGGCTACAAACAAAGGGTACTGGAAAACCACTGGGAATGACAGGCCGGTTAATCACAATTCTAGAACGGCTGGGCTCAAGAAAACTTTGGTTTTTCATAGTGGCCGAGCCCAGGATGGATTGAGGACCAATTGGGTGATGCATGAGTACAGGCTTGTAGATGAAGAATTGGAGAAAGCTCGGGCTGGGGCCACTATGCTGGTAAGGGCTGTGGCAAGATAATGGTTTTATTCAGTTTTGCATTTAGTTGCTGAGAAAGTTTATCAAATGAGTTGAAATGTGAACTTTGGAACTTATGGATTGTGCACTTCTGATTTGACTGAATGAAAGACTCACCACATTTAGGATTTTTTAGTTGATGTTAGTGAGCTGGAGGAGTTAGTCAATTTGGGTCCCCCCAAGTGTGAATCTCAATTTAGAAGTTCAAGGTTGTTTATTTCCTACTTTTTTCTCAGCAACTAAAAAGCATTTTTATTATGTTTTTCCGAAATGGAATTGTATGGTTACTATTATTTTGTTAACCTTTATGTTTTGGGTTTTTGTTTGTGTGGAGAAGGATTCATATGTGCTGTGTTGGGTATTTCTTAAGAATAATATTGGACCACCGAATAGCCACCGATATGCTCCTTTTATTGAGGAGGAATGGGATGATAGTGCACCAGTTTTGCTTCTGGGGGAACAGGCTGGGAAGGAAGTGGTAGCCGTCCACAATCCATGTGACGTAGAGGCTGGCTATGATGCACATGCTGAAGAGGCTGGTCATGATGAATGGGATGAAGATGCTCGCAATGTTGTATATGCTGAAGAGAATGGCCGTTTCGAATATGTCGAGAATGGTTATGTTGAATGCGTTGAAAATCGTCAGGATTCATTTATTGAAGGGAATAATTTTGAGCAGGTTGGTTATTTTTCTAACTTTGATTCTTTTATTTTAATTTTTTGACAAGTAAAATTTTATTGAATTAAACAACCCATGTACTCAACTTAGGGAGCAGTGCAATCAATCTCTGAAATTACAATGCTCAAGCATATCTAAAAAAGGAAAACAAGGAACATATTGAAAAGTAGCACTCCAATCTAGCAAAGTATGAAAGAAAAAGAATTTAGGTTTTTATATTTGATAGTCAGTTTTGACTCTTCCATTTGTGGTTATAGAGAGTTGGAATGCATTTTCTCCATATTAAATCACGGTTATGCATATTTTTGTCAAAAAGTGAATCTTATCTTGAATCGATATATAAGTTTTTGTGTCATGTGTTGTAAAATACATCTATAATATTATAAATATAAGATATACATCTATAAAAAGATACGAATTACAAGCTTGAAACATAATCAATAAATGACCAATTTTATCATCATTTCTACAATAATATTTTAGAAATTCAACTAAAAAATTTAATTAAGATATATTTACAAAATCTTCAAAATAATCATATTTTCAATTT
The DNA here is from genome assembly GCA_019022515.1 of Quercus aquifolioides. Taxonomy (NCBI): domain Eukaryota; kingdom Viridiplantae; phylum Streptophyta; class Magnoliopsida; order Fagales; family Fagaceae; genus Quercus; species Quercus aquifolioides. Next base: position 275,261 of record JAFHAW010000102.1, read on the forward strand.
ACAATGCATCAAGTAGATAATTCACACCATATTAAAATACATCACACCAATAGTTGTCTTTCTTATAATCTTGCCAAAACATAATAGAGTTATAAATTGCCTTCAAACTAGTATATTTAAGGGGGAAAGTCATCCAATTAAATTCTAACAATCACAAACTAAAACAAATGGTCCAATTAGATGTGGCAAAACTGGCGGGTCAGGTCGGGTCAATCGGGTCGCGGGTCAAAACGGGTCATTTTTAAACGGGTCAAACAGGTTGCAGGTCAAATGGGTCGCGGGTTAAGTCGAGTCACGGGACGGGTCGAGTTGACCCGTATTTTTCAAACAAGTTTTTTTTTTTTTTTTTGAAATAGATGCAATTTGTCAATTGTTTCTGAGTTCCTTAACTGTGATTAGATTCTCATTGGTGATACTATTACCACTTACCAATTACCACTAAACACTTGATACCTAAATTTGGTGCAACTCTTGTTCCAACTTTTTAGAAGCTAATCTTAGTATAATCTTCGATCTGTTTGAAGTAGGAAGAGAAAATGAAGGTGGCAAGTAAAGAATGACAAACTATAATGGAGTACATAACATATTAAGTGAAGAAGAATAAGTAAATATCTTATAAGAATTAAACCTCAATCTCAATCTACTCAACGTTGGAAGACGTGGCAAAACGGGCGAGGCGGGTTTGGGTCGGGTCAATCGGGTTGAGGGTCAAAATGGGTCATGAGTCAAAACGGGTCAAACGGGTCGGGTCAGAAAATTCTGACCTGTTTTGCCATGTCTAGGTCCAATCTAAAGTCTCCATCAAACCCCAAATATGAAGAAGAAAAAATAAATCATAATGAAAACAGAAATTATTGTTCAATACGATATACGCCTGACTTGAATAGATTTGGAAAATAAACTTTACTAATCATACAATTTATGAGCATTTTTATACCCACAAACAATTTCAAATTCTTTACAAGTGATTTGATACATACTCTCTGATATGATACACCACCCCATTTCTAACAATTACGGTCACACAGTGTTAGAGATCCAAGAGTGATGATTATAAAGTCAATACTTGATATGATCTATGGTTAAATGAGTAAATAACTATGGTTGAAATGACAGGATGTGTTTTGTCACCATGTGAAGTACTTTTGGGGTTCAAGAGATGCCCTAGTGGTTTGAGCCCCTCTTGTGGTGCTAGGGCACTTGCAGTTTGAATCCCACCAGCCCCCCTACCCCTATACCTAATAAATAAAAAACATGCGAAGACTTCATTTGTTTATTCCACAATAGCTATTGGTTGTGCTCTTCCGATTTGTGGGTATGTTTATATCTATTATGTCGTTAGTTGTGTATGATGTAGCTCCTATACTTAGTATTTCAAGCCTCAATATATTCAAAAAGTATTTTTTACAAGGCAACTTCATATTACCCCTAATCAAAATACAGGAAATCTACATATTGAAAATGAAAATATAGAAACCTTCAACATCTCTTATATATTGTCTAATTAAAAAGCTTCGCGGCCTCCTTTTTCATCATTCCCATTATCTGTACAGAAAATGAAATACCCACAGTCAAAGGGGCAAGTGGCCAGTATATATCTCAAGTTATAAATTTCACAATAGAAAATTAAATAAATGGATTTTTACATGCCATTACAGAAAATGATTTTCTTTTCTTTTCTTTTCTTTTTTCTTTGTCCTGGGTGTCATGCTAGTATGTGCCCTGGAGCACATCAAGACCCTTACTTACACCTTTGTACTTTTATTTCATTATTTTGTATTGTACTAATTGTAAGTAAAAAATATTGATGATAAATGAGTTTTAAAATATTACTAATAGAAGTTTTAATACTATTGTAAAATTATTTAAGAGTTATGGTTTGAGACCTCTCGGTTGGGATTATTATATAGAAATTTTAAGGATTTTTAAAGATCTCGTCTAATTCTCATATTTTGGTCATAAATAGTTTAAAGGATTTAGATACCATTGAAGTTCACTTATGTCAAAATGTGGTTTAAAGGTCTAGATACCAAAAAAGTTTACTTTTGTCAAAATGTAGTTTAAAGGACCCGGATACCATTAAAATTCACTTATATAGAAATGTGGATTATGTTTTAAAAAGTGATTAAACTTAAGGCAATATATTAAATGCAAACATAATAACTCGGCCTTATCAAAAGCTATCAAAGTCTCTCCACCACATTCAATTGGTCATCATAAACAACAAAAATAGAAGTTTATACAAAACAATGATCGGCTTCACGATAAACATGATCAACAATCGTGTTAGGAAAATTCCTTAAAAAGCTTTAGATATGAATAAGAAAAAGCTCCATTACTTAGTTGTTGCAAAGGTTATTCTTTGCAAGAAGAACATCAATCTTTGCATCAAGTTCGAGCTTTAATGCCAATATAAGTCCATCATTGAGTGCCTAAAGCACAATCATCACACTCACTCTAGCCAATTGATCTAGCAAATCCTTTTAGCCAATTCCTTTCAATATTTTTGAGGAGTCTTCCTCCCTCTACATTGCCTAGATTTCCAAACAAAGATTCATCCGTGTTAAGCTTAGTTTAGTTTTATGAAGGTGTAGACACTCAATTTTGTACCCATGATTTAATCAAGGAGAATGACTTGAATGACCATCCACGTACCACAAAAATCATAATTGCATCACATGCATCAATTGGTTCTTGCATTATGTTAGGTTCTAAGGTCTTAGGATTTTATGTATTTAGAACTCTAATTTGTAATGTTGGCAAACCATGATCAAAACATTGTATTTAGTCTTGTTTAGGCTTGCTCAAAGTTGGTTTATTATTGTACAGTTGGAATCGAGTGGCTACAGAAGTACTTGGGACTTTTGGTCTGGCTCGATCGATCGAAGAATAGACTCGATCGATCGAAAATCGCACAGGTTGATTATTCTGCAGAATTTCCAACTCAGCCCTACTTCATTAAACGTTTAGGGTTTTATGTTTTTACCCTAGGTATATAAACAAAACCCTAGCCACGTTTTTGAAGGTTGTCCATATTGTTATGTTGCTCATATTTGCTGTTTGTGTGAATCTCTTGTGAGATCTTTGAGGAGCTTTCCTTCACATAAACTTAGGGTTGTCAATATCTTGATGATCAACATAGTTGCAACCATTGGAACTTAAAAGAAAAGCAAGCGGGGAGCTTGTAGCTGATTGAGGAATTCAAGAAAGAAGTAATCCGTGGATTCGGAGCCTGCGCGTGGTCGTGTCAGGAAGTTCGTACTGGTGGGTAGCATTAGGAAGTCGAGCGGGGAGCTTGTAGTCCTTTTGTAAGAACTTCAATTCTTTCATAGTGAATTCTGTTATGCCTTGAGGATCGGTGGGTCAAATCCTCCCCAGGTTTTTACCGTGTGGTTTCCTGGGTGATCATATCTTGTGTTATTTATTTTCCGCTGCATTATTATTCTTGATATGATTGTTGAATTGCTTTAACCTAGAATTGCATAATTTGACTAAGTAACAACTTGGCTAATTAATCTAGGCTACGCAATTTGGTTGTTTAAGGGGTCTAAATTTCCATCACATTACATGCATCAACTTGTCTTTACATTATATGCATTAATTCATTCATTGCATATCATAAAAATGATCCTGAGATTCTAACAGTCGCAACAGTGTTTTCGGTTTTCAAATCGGACCATCGGATCGAAAGATACCACATGATTAAGTTTGCACAGTCAACATGCATTGTGTCTAGGTAGGGTCAACCACACATGATTAGTTTAAATTAATTCTGATTGGTTAAACCATTAAAATTAATTAAATAATTCTGTGACGGGTTGATAATTAGTTCGGCCATTCCTAGTCCGGTTTGGTTAGAAATAAAGCCGGAATGATGTTTTTTAATTTTTGGAATTTTTATACTATTTTTTGGGAATTTTCCAAACCAGGTCGGGTAGGAACTGACTTGGAACGGGGGAAAAAAAAAATTCCTCATTTTCAGCCTTTCCTAGCCTTGTTTGGTTAAAACTAAAGCCAGAATGATGTTTTTTAATTTGGAAATTTTATACTATTTTTTGGGAATTTCCTAAACCAGGAACCAAACTGGGCCAGGAAAGGCCAAAAAAGATGAAATTTTTTTTTCCTTCTTTTCGGCTTTTCCTGGTCCGGTTTGGTTAGAAATAACGCTAGAATGATGCCAGAACGATGTTTTTGAATTTTTGGAATTTTTATACTATTTTTTGGGAATTTTCCAAACCGGGTCAGATAGGAGCGGACCCAGAACGAAATTTTTTGGGAATTTCATTTCGAGACCGTTCCTACCCGACCCAGTTTAGAAAATTCCCAAAAAATAGTATAAAAATTCCAAAAACTAAAAAACATCATTCTGGCATCATTTCGGCTTTATTTCTAATCAAACTGAGCTCGAAAAAGCCAAAAAAGTGGAAAAAAAATTTCGTCTTTTTCAACCTTTAGGTTCTTTAGGGTTTAGGGTTTTAGGGGTATAGGTATAGGGTTTAGGGTTTAGGGTTTTAGGGTTAAGGGTTAAGGGTTTAGGGTTTAGGGTTTATGGGTGTAGGGGTGTAGGGTATAGGGTATAGGGTATAGGGTTTAGGGTTTAGGGTTTTCGAGTTTTAGGGTTTTAGGGTTTAAGGTTTAGGGGTATAGGGTGTAGGGTATAGGGTATAGGGTATAGGGTTTTGGGTTTTTAATTTTGTTTTTTCTTTTTTAATTTCATTAAAATTGATTAGTAAATTTTTTTATGTTTAGAAGCTGACGTGTCCTTTTTTTATTGCAAATTATAATTTTTTATTATTTTTTAATTGGCCACGTGAGCGTTTAATGTGCTAGCAATACACTCAGTTTGCCACCTAAGTAATTTCCGTCTGTTGTCTGACAGAAGGGACCATTCATTATTCCCTTTATCTGTACAGAAAATGAAATACCCACAGTCAAAGGGGCAAGTGGCCAGTATATATCTCAAGTTATAAATTTCACAATAGAAAATTGAATTAATGGATTTTTACATGCCATTACAAAAAATGATTTTCTTTTTTCTTTTCTTTTTTTCTTTGTCCTAGGTGTCATGCTAGTATGTGCCCTGGAGCACATCAAGACCCTTACTTACACCTTTGTATTTTTATTTCATTATTTTAATTCAAATTCTACCTTTTCCGTCAAAAAAAAAAAAAAAAATTCAAACATTATCAGTGCTAGCTGTACACCACAAATATTGGTTGTGCTTTTCCGATTTGCGGACTCGGAACGAAATTTTTTGGGAATTTCGTTTCGAGACCGTTCCTACCCGACCCAGTTTAGAAAATTCCCAAAAAATAGTATAAAAACTTCAAAAACTAAAAAACATCATTCTGGCATCATTTCGGCTTTATTTCTAACCAAACCGAGCTAGGAAAGGCCAAAAAGGAGGAAAAAAAAATTTTCGTCTTTTTCAGCCTTTAGGGTCTTTAGGGTTTAGGGTTTAGGGGTATAAGGTTTAGGGTTTAGGGTTTAGGGTTTGGGGGTATAGGGTTTAGGGTTTTAGGGGTATAGGGTTTAGGGTATAGGGTTTAAGGTTTAGGGTTTTAAGGTTTTCGGGTTTAGGGTTTTAGGGTTAAGGGTGAGGTGTTTAGGGTTTAGGGGTATAGGGTATAGGGAATAGGATGTGGGGTATAGGGTTTATGGTTTAGGGTTTAAGGTTTTTAATTTTTTTTTCTTTTTTAATCTCATTAAAATTGATTAATAAATTTTTTTATATTTAGAAGCTGACATGGCCTTCTGATTAGTTTATAGCTTTCTGAACTTTTTTTTAAGTACTTCATTTTTTTTGTGTAGAACCCATCCTTTTCCCGAGGTTCTGCGTACATGGTAAGTTTAGCATCTCGGTGTTGTCTAGGTATCAATCGGGGTGCAGTGGACTCTGTAAAGAAGGCCAAAATTTCAACAAGACCAATGGTGCCTTCTTCATATAAGAAGAATTTTCTACGTGGAAGTGTTTCCACTACTGTGAAGGTATCTTTACCTGACATTGTTTCAACCGTTGAACCTTTGGAGCAGGAAGAGGTAAGGTCCCCTGGAACTTTTTTTTCCAATTATTTTATGGTTTGAATGCATGGAAACACTTTCTGACTAAATATTCTTTTTTTTTTCTAGGATTTTTTTCTGGCTAGTGAGGTTTCTCTTTATGGTAAGGACCATCATGAGGATACTTCCTATGTCAATGGCCGCACTAATGCCTTATCTTTTGCTGAAGGTTGGTAGCATGTGAATGTGTTTTTTGAATGTGGATTTGCTAGCCATGAAATGTTAATCCATATTAATAATCCTTATTTTTTTTGGGTTCTATTACATTACAGGTGATGGCATGGATAAGGAAAACCAACATTTTTTGGCCAATGAAGGTGTTTCACCTCCAATAAGTTCAAGACTACGAGAATTATCAAACAACCTCAAACTACTCTGTTCTTCAACTTCATCATATGATCAAGTGTTTACTGAAATTGCGGAACCAAAAACACCAATAATGGAACAAAGTAGGACGCTTGATGGAATGAAGGTTAGATCTAATCATTTTTCCAATACACTCTTCATATTCACTGGACTTTCACATTTCAGTTCTCATATATTATTTTGTTGTTGCAGAATTCCCTTGTTCAAGAATTTCTTAGGTTTCTAAACATAGCTGACAAGTAAGTTTTTTTATTTAATGCAAATTATTTCCTATTAGTGACTGTTTGTAGTTCTGCTTACATCCAATTTTTTTTATTGGAAGTGATGGTTTTTGGATTATGCATAATGTTTGAACTTTCTTCATGAAGCCATTTTTTAATCTATGGCCTTCGGTTTCATTTTCTGTAGTGCAGAGTAATCTTGACAATTATTTCTTAGTAAAATAATGTCTGGCACTCCAGCAGATAACTTGATAAATGTTACAAATCTGAAAAATGACATGCATTTGAAGAGGAGTATTTAATTGTGTATTTGAAAGTCATCACAAGCAACCATAGGGAACAACAGCTGCTGATGAATAGATTTAAACCTTTATAATTTCATAGGTAGGTCTGTTAAATATGAGATGCATGAATTATGATTTTACAATAATTAATTTATGCAATTCTTTTTTCTTTTTCTTTTTTTTTTTTAATTTTTGCCAATCACGATGCTAACCTTTGTATTTTATTTGCTTTCTTCAATTCTCTTTTTTCAACAGGGAAGATTTGAAAAGAGTAAAGGTGAACAGACTTTCCACTTTTGGAATATTCATATGGTTACCTCCTACCGTATCATTACTCGATTGACTTCTTTTCTCTTTTCTTTTCTTTGCTGTTGTTGTTGTTGTTGTTGTTGTTGTTGTGGTGGGAAATAGGGAATAGGAGAGAAGAGAGCTACCTATATTGTTGAACTTCATGAAGAATCTCCTGAGCCCTTAAAGAGTGTAAGTATTTAGTGGCATGAAGAGAGTTCCCCCCCCTTTTCAATGAATTAATTCATATAGTGGATCCAAGCACACAAGGTTGTTAACTTAAATGAATGTTATAAAAAAAAATAAAAAAATTTAAATGAATGTTTGTTTTACAGCTTGATGATCTAACAAAGGTTGGACTTACAGCAAAACAGGTAGCTTGCTTCTCCTTCATTTTTCTTTGGAATAAATTCTTTTGTCTACATTGTGCCCTTGTTGCCCCTTTGACTGTGGGTATTTCATTTTCTGTACAGATACAGGGAATGATGAAAAAGGAGGTTGCGAAGCTTTTTAATTAGACAATATATAAGAGATGTTGAAGGTTTCTGTATTTTCATTTTCAATCTGTAGATTTCCTGTATTTTGATTAGGGGCAATATGAAGTTGCCTTCATTTTTTTACTTGATCTTTTTAATGTGATATTGGATTACTTTGGGTTCGAGATTGGTTCTATGTAAAGAATTTATTATTAACTAGACCACTGTTTTAGGTTGTCTTTTAAAGTGGAAAGTTCTAAATGTGCTTTTGAAAAAGCACCCCTCCCTCACTTTTTCGCCAAGGAAAGTATTTTTGAGATCATTTCTAAATTGATATTTGTACTTTCAAAACTTAGAATATGGATTATTGGTGTGCTTCATTTCTAATTTTACACAGTGATGTTGAATAGACTTATAATGTGTTAGAATCTGGACATATGTGAGAAGAATTCAACATTCATTTAATTGAATAGGAGACATCAATATCTAATATTGTATGGAGCAATATAGGCATCTTTGATTTTTATTTTTTATTTTGTTTTAGTTGTTTTCGTTTAAATTGATTTATATACCGTTAATTAAATTTAATGATTTTAATTTTAGTTCTCCTAGTTCTTCAGATTTTTTTATAAATTGCGGATGGGTTTGGTTGAGCTCTTCTTGTTTTAAGAAATCTTAAATAATTTGCAATGGTCTAGTTGAACTTTTCTTATTTTTGAGACATTTACATTCTGTTTGTTTCTATGTAAAATATTTGTAAAGGTAAAATATTTTCATTTTACCGTGTTTGGTTTGTATTCCTGAAAATGTAAAAAAAAAAAAAAATGTATATTTTAAAAGAATATTAACAATCTCACAAAACAACTTTGAGCAAGTCCAGGTCCACCCATAGACAATCCTTGAGGGTGTCAGTGGTTTTTTTGGGAGGAATATCCACAACTAATGGCTACACAGGTTTGAACGGGCTGAGTATAATGTTTCTGGTGTTGGGTTTTCCATTGCATTTCGATGCTTTCTTTGGGACACCACTCTATGTAGTTGTTAGTTACTAGTTTTACATGTAATTTCTTCAGTTAAATAAAGACTTTCTATCGTTTTAGCTCAAAAAAAAAAAAAATCTCACAAAACCAAACCACCACCACTCCACCACCCAAATCACCACTAGATTGGCACAAACCCACCCACCACCACTTGGACACTCCACTGACCGCTCAAATCCACAAATTGGAGAATGAAAAACAAAAAAAAGAGAGGCCAAAGTCGGCCAACCACCCACCATAACCCACAAACCCAGTCCTCACCATGGCCCATAAACCATTCCAACCACCCAAAAACTCAGCCATCAACGGACCTACAAACATCTCAACCACCCAAAAACGCAACCACCCACTGCAACTCAAATACCCAGCCACCCACCACAACCCATAAAACCAGCCAAAAGGCCCAAATCAATAAACCCATGTAGTGGTAAAAAAAAAAAAAAAAAAAAACCTAGATCTGAGAACCGGTGGGTGAGTTAACGAAGGTGGAGGTAGAGCCGATGTGATGGTGGTAAGAGAATCGATGGAGTAAGAGGTGGTGTATGGTCAGATCGAAAAAAGAAAGATGCATATGCATGAAAACATGAAAGAAAGATGCATATGCATGAAGGCATGATAGAAAGATGCAGATGCATGAAAGCATGATTCCAAAAGCAGACAAGAAATCAAGCAAAAAGAGTCCTACTTTAGATAAAAAGAATTAAAGCAGAGGACAACTAGAAAAGACAATTAAGTCTTATGCTCCTTTCTCACCCACACATCACGAGTCTTTGGCTGTGAAGATGAAAAGACACGTGTCCTAGTATGTCTACTAAAGGACATAGAAGAACTAAATTCTCCTGAAATTGAGTTAAAAAGCTCAGAGCTTTTAATAACTCTCCAAACAAAGGTGTAGGTCCTTGAAAGAAAACCTGTGACCTGTGACCGTTTGGACAATTGCTTAATCCAGCCAACTTCAACAGCTTGCCATACCTGTTCACCTAGAGCTTGCAAAAAAACTTTCATACAAACTTTCCAGTACGCATAATTAGTTTCATCAAATAAAGGAGGTATAAATAAAGATTTTCCTCTATCCATGACAACAGGGGTCAATGGATCACACTTAGGAAATTAATCCAATCAAAGTGAACCCGCTCTGATACCACTTGTTGGGAAATTTAGACCCTGGTTGATATAATTAACAAGTTTTAAATCCAAGTTGTTAATTAGATTTATTATGAATAAAACTTGTTAAAACAAACAAACGTTAATATCATGTCAAATTCATGCAGCGGAAAAATAAATAAGACAAGATATGATGACCTAGGAAAACCAATGAAATAGACTAGTTTCACAGTAAAAAACCTGGGGGGAAACAAAAGGCTTCCAGTGAAGGCGGAAGAGAAGACTGGAAAGCCGGAGTCAGCCAACCGTGGTGAAAAGGCGGCAAGCACAGATGAGAGGGACATCACTGAAGAGCTTAACTGACGAGCTATTTTTGTGATTAGCGCTTCTGCTCACTGGCTAGATCGGACTGTCTGTACCTTTGCTAACTCTGCCTCTGAACTCTTCAATATATGAACGCCACCCTTTGATGCACGAATCCCAATACGTGACTAACCAATTGTACGGATCCCAGTACGCAACTTAATCACCAACTAGAAGAAGATGTTGGCTGCAAAGTTCAAGTTCTTCACTTCATCAAGAATAAAGATCAAGAAGCACTTGGTTACAAAACCCTAAGGCGTAAAAGACGCAGTAGCTTCTTTCAGAGAGAATAAGGCATCGGTCACCTTTTTCATATGTTCTCCTTGTATTCTCTTATGTGACGGCCTCTAAAATAAGCCTTATATAGGTCTAGGGTTGTGAGAAAAGAAACCCTACACAAATACATAAGCCTGGCCCAAAAATTAGATTTGAAAAATTCTGATTTCCGTAACCTCAATAGATAGTAGGTGTCGAGATTTAAACTTCGACAAATACAACTATCGAGGAGGTTTCGAGAAGGTGTCGAGGGGACAGAAGCTTTCTCAATCAATCCGCCAGCTGTCAAGAAGGTGTCGATATTGCGATAACAATCAATAGAAGAGCTCGATAGATAGCCAGCTGTCCAGAGGTGTCGAGCAGCTGTCGAGCTATCTATCCAACTTTAAAGAATAGCCATTCTTCACTTGTTTTTTGGTCCAATCTTAATGGTTTTAATACTAGACTTGAACAACATGTTCTTGAAGTATAAAATAGGTCCTAGATCAACCCAATTACAAGTAAAGTGCGTTTTGTCAAAGGATTAGCCAATTACATAAAATAATGACGCATGTTCTTAACAAGTGAAACACATATGTCCAAACAAAACGACAATAACTCTCTTGTTTTAGGTCAAATGTGATAGAAATTTAGACCCCTTAAACCAACCAGATTAACCTAGTTAATTAGCCAAGTGATTAACATAGTCAATTTATGCAAATCTAGGTTATCACAATCACACAATCATATCAAGAATATAAAGCAGCGGAATAATAAATAACACAAGATATGATGACCCAGGAAACCACACGGTAAAAACCTGGGGAGGATTTGACCTAACTATCCTCAAGGTAAACTGAATCCACTATGCGAAAGAATCGAAGTTCATACAAAAGGACTTACAAGCTCCCCGCTCGACTTCCTAATGCTACCTACCAGTAGAACTTACTGACACGACCACGTGCAAGCTCCGAATCCACGGACTCCTTCTTTCTTGGATTCTCCAATCAGCTACAAGCACCCACGCTTGTTATTCTTTAAGCTCCAATGGCAGCAAATTTTTTAATCATCAAGATGTAGATAATATCTCTACCTTGAAAACCCTAAGTTTTGTGTAAAGGAAAGCTCCTCAAAGATCTCACAAGAGATTTACACAAAATAGCAATATAAGCAACAACCTTAGAGAGGTTTGGGTACAAAACCCTAAAATACCAAAGAGGCACAAGAGGCACTCTAATCTCTCTAAAAAGCTTTGAAAACCCTCCCTAGGGTTTGTTTATGATGTCATTTAAATACTGAAAAAAACGGCTCGCGATTTGGGCTTCAAAGGAATAAGTTATGGCCTTTTTACGTTTGCTGATTTTGCTGATATGCGACTTTCGATCGATCGAGTCTAATATCTAATCAATCGAACCAGGCCGAAAGTCACTAATACTTCTGCAGCCACTCGATTCCAACTTTACATAAAAGACACAACTTTGAGCAAGTCTAAACAAGACTAAACATATTTTTTTGATCATGGTTTGCCAACATTACACATTAGAGTTCTAAATACATAAAATCCTAAATCTTTAGAACCTAACAAACTCCCCCTTTGGCAATCCGTGACAAAACACAAACTAAAAGCTCAAAGTTTACAAAGTAAAAGCCCATTACAAAAATAATGCTCATAACAACAAATCCAATCTTAACTACTATCCATCAGTTGCAAGTGTGGACAGCAGCTCAATTGAATCAACCTGTATATTTCCTGAAACACTAAACAAAACGCATAAACGCATGTGTGGAAAATACAAGTAAACAAAAATAAATTCTTGACTTCACAAAACACAAAACAAAGACATATATCATGAATAACTCATAAATATAAATCAATGAGCAGTGAACAAGAAACAAAAATAAAAACATAAGTAAACTAACTCTCCCCCTAAGTTAGATACAACAAAAAGTTTTTATTTATATTCTCCCATTTCAAAAATAATTTCAACTCCTCCTAAACAAAACAAACATGATTCCAATAAATCAGTAATTTCTCCCTCTTTTTGTCACGTATTGACAAAGACAACTCATACAAAGAGTAAACAGTCAACATACGCAATAAAGGATAAGAGAAAATAGAGAATCAAGGGGATACAAAATAAGACAACTCTATAGAAAATAGAGACAACTCCCCCTATGAACAACAAAGGTTAAAAATAAGCTTCTCCCCCTATAAAAATAGGAAAAACAAAACAAGTTTTGGAAAAAACAGTTTGGGGAAAAATAAAGGAGGGGGGGGGGGGGGGGGGACACACAAACCAAAGTTAAAAACTAAGGTGAGGATACACATGAAGAAAAAATATTCTCTCTTTCAATAAAATGCAAACATGGCACTATGTGACCCATAAACAGTTGCATGAGTAGAGAAAATATTTGCACATTGATTATCCATCATATCTCTTAAGAAAAATATTTTCTACAGTTCACACATAAGAAATAGCATATACTAGAATGTACAAAACTCAAAAATTAATCAATCAATTTTTAAATCAAGTTGAGTACCCAATGTAGCAAAGTGTATGCATGTTATGTGTGAAAGCAATGAGAGATATGACTGCAAAGCTGCAAGATGGATACAAAAACAATGCAATGCATGTGAATCCTAAACATAAATGATGCATAAAAAAATTTTGGTCAAAAACATAGAAACTAAAAAATTTTCAATTTCGATCGATCGAGAATCGATCGAACATCAATCGAGTCAGGCAGACTCAAACCAAAAATTTTAATCGCAATTTCGATTGATCGAAAAACAGGTTCGATCAATCGAAAGTTTGGAAAAATCAGATTCTTGAAAAACATAGCATTTTAATGCAGAAACTCCTCAAAGCACATTGTTTAAAAAAAATGCATGAGTATGAGACGAAAAGTTTTTTAAAAACACTTGAATTTAACCCAGATCTTCCAAAATCAAGATTTTTAAATAATTTGTCCTCAAAGCGCAAACATTAAACACATTTTGCATTAAAATCAAGGAACTTTTAATCTTGGATGGCCACAACAAGATCACACACAATAAAATGTATAGTGTTTAGCAAAGAGTAACTTGTGTAGTGTGTGCAACTAGCAAAAACTTGAGATACATGTGAGGTGACATGTGAATAGTAAGCAAACACAAAGTTTACAAAATTCATTATATAGAATTTTAAAAAGACTATCACCTAACGAGTTACATCATATAACTCCCATATCTCCTAGAATATAAGCTTGCAATCATGTAAGTTTCTTTAATTTTACCTCATAATATACACACGAATTTTAATTATGTGATTTGGTATCAAGCCTAATAGTACACACAAATTTTAAGCATTAAGCATTTAAACCGAGGCTTCACCTTATGTTCTTTTTGTGCATGTACTACACTTCCTCGAGCATAGAATCTTACGATATGCACTAAGGTGTTCGTGATTGGCTAGTGAACAGTGGTAAGATGATTATTTATGCCTTTCTCAAAAGGATCAAGTCCGACAGTCAAATAACATGTGACTTCAAGATTAAGATAAAGTGATAAACACCATAAACATCTTTCCCACACAACATGCACTACAGAATTTCAACTAGTCAAGTATAATAAATAAGCTCATCAAAGCTAAACAAGGTACATAAACTTGTTATGTAAAGATAATATGGCCAATCCTTGATTATAAATCCAAGATGTGAAATACAAAACACAAAAATCCTTTTAGTTCTAAAAGAAAATTTATGACCAAAAACAAAAAACACATATTATGCTAATTGAACAATACAAAAGCAATGCATGACAGTGCTTAACTAAGCTATAGAGGGTACACAAACAAGAAATATCAATTTCTTAATTAATCATTGAGTACATGTACAAATTAGTACATACTCACAAAATCAAAAATAGCTTAGCACAAACTATTCAAGTTTCTCCACAATGTCAAGCATGTTCTAAATCAAGAGAGAGATATTATAATTCATGTAATTCTCAAGAAAAATAAAACAAGACACAAAATAAAATATGTTGTCTTTTTGAGAATTTTTCAATGTTTTTGGATTTTTTTTTTTTTAAATAAAAAAATAAAAAACAACCTAAAAAAAACAAAACAACCAAAAACAAAAACAAAACATGTCCACAAATAATTGAAAGAATTAGAACAGGGACAAGTCAGCAACACTTACCTTAAAGGATCTTTTCTCACCCATATAGCATGATTCTTCGGCTTTGTAGGTGAAAATCCATGTGAAGCAGAGTGTATTTGAGGAATTACACCAATCTTCTGAGAGAGACTGAAATCCTGCAAATTCCTTTCACAAGCCAACAAGCTTAAACTTTTCAAAAGCATATGAAACAATTTATTTGGACTTATGGCAAGAGAAATATCATCACATATCCTAGATTGAAACACAGAATGCTTAAATTTCAATTTATGACAATTAGGATGAATGTGACCAGAGACACCACAAAAGTGACAAACAGGAACAAATTTAGGAACATCAGTATTCCTAACAGCAAGTTTAGTCTCAGATTTTGGTTTTTGCCTCAACAAATAACAATTTGGTCTAATATGACCAACAACACCACAAAGATGACAAGTAGGCACAAAAACAGATTTCTTTTGCACACTAGTAGCAGGTTTAGACATAGGTTTAGAAACTTCAGCGTTAACATCAGAACTTTTACCTTTGTCTAACCTAGCAAAATAAGCCTTCTCTTTATTATTCCTGTTAGGTTCTAAGGTCTTAGGATTTTATGTATTTAGAACTCTAATTTGTAATGTTGGCAAACTATGATCAAAACATTGTATTTAGTCTTGTTTAGGCTTGCTCAAAGTTGGTTTATTATTGTACAGTTGGAATCGAGTGGCTGCAGAAGTACTTGGGACTTTTGGCCTGGCTCGATCGATCGAAGATTAGACTCGATCGATCGAAAATCGCACAGGTTGAATTTTCTGCAGAATTTCCAACTCAGCCCTACTTCATTAAACGTTTAGGGTTTTATGTTTTTACCCTAGGTATATAAACAAAACCCTAGCCACGTTTTTGAGGTTGTCCTTATTGTTATTGTTGCTCATATTTTCTGTTTTGTGTAAATCTCGTGTGAGATCTTAGAGGAGCTTTCCTTTACACAAAGCTTAGGGTTTTCAAGGTAGAGATGATTTCAACATCTTGAAGATCAACTTAGTTGCAACCATTGGAACTTAAAAGAAAAGCAAGCGGGGAGCTTGTAGCTGATTGAAGAATTCAAGAAAGAAGTAGTCCGTGGATTCGGAGCCTGCGCGTGGTCGTGTCAGGAAGTTCGTACTGGTGGGTAGCATTAGGAAGTCGAGCGGGGAGCTTGTAGTCCTTCTGTAAGAACTTCAATTCTTTCATAGTGAATTCTTGTTTGCCTTGAGGATCGGTGGGTCAAATCCTCCCCAGGTTTTTACCGTGTGGTTTCCTGGGTGATCATATCTTGTGTTATTTATTTTCCGCTGCATTATTATTCTTGATATGATTGTTAAATTGCTTTAACCTAGAATTGCTTAATTTGACTAAGTAACAACTTGGCTAATTAATCTAGGCTACGCAATTTGGTTGTTTTAGGGGTCTAAATAACCTGTCAAGTGGTATCAGAGCGGGTAGCTCTTTGTGTTTGAGATTTTTAATCTCTGAGCTGATCCTTGACCCCTGTTGTCATGGATTCTTGGAAAGTTATTCTGCTTATTTGTCAACTTATCCATTTGTTGTCTTTGCCTTTTGTTGTGTTTGTTAAATCTTTCCTTAAGTACATTGGCATAATCACATGTGATAAGAATTATGTATGTTATACTGCTTTAACCGCCTTAAAGGCACGTGATTCTTGTCTTTGGTATTTGGATAGTGGTTGTTCCAGGCACATGACAGGAAATAAAGATTTATTCAAGACACTCTTTGAAGGAAAGATTGGGACAGTCACGTTTGGAGATGGAAGTAAATCTGTGATCAGAGGCATTGGTACTGTGGACATTCCAGGATTGCCAGTGTTTGAAGATGTTTGGTATGTTGATGGATTGAAGGCCAATTTACTCAGCATAAGTCAGATTTGCGATAATGGATTGAATGTACTTTTCACCAAGTATGAATGTGAGATACTTGATGGAGGAGGTGACTGTACGTGTGTTGGTGTAAGGACAGCTGACAACTGTTATGGCATAACACCAAGTGTAACCAACAAATGCTTTAGTGCAAAGATTGATCAAGTTGATTTGTGGCATCAACGGTTGGGGCATGCCAGTCATAAGCAGTTAAAGAAGATTTCCAAGTGTGAGGCAGTTATCGGTTTACCTAAATTTGAGAAGATTGATAAGTGCATCTGTGGACCATGTCAGATAGGTAAACAAGTAAAATCAAAGCATCCGTCTGTGACTAGTGTTCAAACTACAAGACCTTTAGAGCTATTACACATTGACCTCATGGGTCCTGCCAGAGTTCAAAGTTTGGGTGGAAAGAAGTATATTCTAGTTGTTGTGGATGACTTTACTAGATATACTTGGGTTGTGCTTTTGAAAGATAAAGCTGAGGCTCCTGAGAAGATGATACATCTATGCAAGAAATTGCAGGTTGAGAAAGATACAGTGATAGCCAGAATCAGAAGTGATCATGGAAGAGAATTTGAGAATACCAAGCTGGCGACCTTCTGCAATGATCAAGGCACTCATCAAGAGTTCTCATCACCCAAGACACCTCAACAGAATGGGATTGTGGAGAGGAAAAACAGAGTTGTTCAGGAAATGGCACGAGTCATGCTACACAATAAAAAGTTGCCAAAGTCCTTCTGGGGAGAAGCTGTCAACACTGCTTGCCATACACTCAACCGGGTGTATTTTAGACCTGACTCCAAGAAAACTCCCTATGAACTCTGGAGAGGGAAGAAACCTGTTGTCAAGTATTTCAAGATATTTGGCAGTGACTGTTACATTCTACGTGATAGAGAGAACCTAGAAAAGTTTGAGGCAAAGAGTGACAAAGGATACTTTCTAGGATACTCTTCCACTAGTAGAGCTTATAGAGTCTATAATCTGAGAACCAAAACAGTCATGGAATCTTCAAATGTTGTGATAAATGATGAAGTATGTTCAGAAAGCACTGTTCCTGCTCAAGATAAGCCTGTAGAGGTAAATGAGTCTCCACTTACTGAGTATGTTGGGAAACATAGTGAGGAAGAGCTGCTGGTGTTGAATGATACAGTCTCAGTACCATCAAGTTCAGAACCATCCACTCCGGTTCATGACACTCGACAGTTACAAAGTGAGTTCAGTCCTCTAGTTGAACAGAAAGGTACTACAACATCTCTTGTTAAACGTCCATCCTCTAGAGTGAGATTGAATCATCCTTCCACAAATATATTGGGTAGTCTGAATGAAAACATGAGATTGAGATCAAAAGCCTTGAGTGTGATCACTCACTCATGTTATTTGTCCCAATTTGAACCGAAAAAGGTAGATGAAGCACTTCAAGATGCTGATTGGGTAAATTCCATGCATGAAGAACTTCATCAATTTGTTCGGAATGATGTGTGGGAATTAGTTCCTAGGCCTGAAAATGTAAATGTGATTGGAACTAAATGGATCTTTAAGAACAAGTCTGATGAACATGGCACCGTGATTAGAAACAAATCAAGACTCGTTGCACAAGGATACACACAAGTGGAAGGAATTGACTTTGATGAGACCTTTGCACCTGTTGCAAGATTGGAATCCATTCGGATACTGTTGGCCATTGCAAGTCATCTAAACTTCAAGTTGTATCAAATGGATGTCAAAAGTGCTTTCTTAAATGGAATGTTACAAGAAGAGGTGTATGTTGAGCAACCTAAGGGATTTGTGGATCCTCACAGACCGGATGATGTATACAAGTTGAAGAGAGCCCTCTATGGTTTGAAACAAGCTCCTAGGGCTTGGTATGATAGATTGACTGCCTATCTCACTGAGCATGGATTCAAAAGGGGATCTGCAGATACAACTCTCTTCATAAGAAAGGATAAGACTGGTTTTGTTGTAGCTCAAATTTATGTTGATGACATTGTTTTTGGTGCTACTAATGACTCTCTTGCTCATTCTTTTGCAGATGAAATGAAGGCAATGTTTGAAATGAGCATGGTTGGTGAACTGACTTACTTTTTGGGATTGCAGGTAAAGCAAACAGAGTCCGGCATCTACATCAACCAAGCTAAATATGCAAAGAATTTAGTCAAAAGATTTGGACTGGACAAAGCTGCTCATGCTAGAACACCAATGGCTGCAAATGCAAAATTAACACTAGATCCATCAGGTGAGTCTGTTGATATTACTTTGTATAGAAGCATGATTGGATGTCTCTTGTATTTAACTGCTAGTCGGCCTGATATC
Organism: Quercus aquifolioides; assembly: GCA_019022515.1. NCBI lineage: Eukaryota > Viridiplantae > Streptophyta > Magnoliopsida > Fagales > Fagaceae > Quercus > Quercus aquifolioides. The sequence goes on from JAFHAW010000102.1 coordinate 294,087, forward strand.
TCTTATAGTGTTGGTGTTTGCTCTAGATTTCAGTCTAATCCTAAGGTTTCTCATTTAAATGCTGTTAAGAGAATTATCAAATATGTGAGTGGAACCTGTGATTATGGATTGTTTTATAGCAAAGAGTCAAATTTGTCTCTTGCTGGTTTTTCTGATTCTGATTGGGCTGGGAATGCTGATGATAGAAAAAGCACCACTGGGGGGTGTTTTTATGTTGGAGCCAATCTTGTGGCTTGGATGAGTAAGAAACAAAATTCTGTTTCTTTATCTACTGCTGAAGCAGAATACATTGCTGCTGGGAGTTGCTGTTCCCAACTCCTTTGGATGAAAAAGCTTTTGAGTGATTATGGGATTCCTCAAGACACCATGGTTGTCTATTGTGATAATTCTAGTGCTATAGATATATCTAAAAATCCTGTTCAACACTCTAAAACCAAACACATTGAACTTAGATATCACTTCATTAGGGATTTGGTTGAAAAGAAAATTGTTGTTCTTGAGTATATCCCTACTGATCGTCAAAATGCTGACATCTTTACCAAACCTCTTGATGGAAGTAAGTTTGAGACACTTCGTCAAGTGATTGGTGTTCTTCGGTGTCCCTAAGTTGTGTTTGTCTTTTTGGTCCTTGTGCTTAATTGCTCTATTCTTTGGTGACCATTGTTCTTTGGTTTGTGTCTTTTTGTTTGTTTTTGTTCTAGGACTTGCATTGCATTACATTCATGCATTTCATTCTAGGATGTATCTGTTTTCTCTTTTAAATTAAAAAAAAAAAAAAAAAAAAAAAAAAAGGGAAAAGGTGAAAGCAAAAATTATGTTAGACACTACTTTTCTTGGTTTTTGAAAAACAAGGTTGGTCTATCTTTTGACACATGTCATGTTCTGTGTACCTTGTTTAACTTTGATGAGCTTAAATATTGCACTTGACTAGTTAAAGCTTTGTAGTGCATGTTGTGTGGGAAAGATGTTTATAGTGTTTATCACTTTGTCTTGATCTTGAAGTCACATGTTATTTGACTGTCGGACTTGATCCTTTTGAGAAAGGCATAAATAACCATCTCACCACTGTTCACTAGTCAATCATGAACACCTTAGTGCATATCATAAGATTTTGTGCTCGAGAAAGTGTAGCACATGCACAAAAAGAACATAAGGTGTAGCCTCTTTAAATGCTTAATGCTTAAAACTAGTGTGTACTATTAGGCTTGATGCCAATTCACATAATCTAATCTGGTGTGTACTATTAGGCTTTATGCCAAATTTCACCTAAATAATGGGGCAAAAATACAAGAAACTTACATGATTGCAAGCTTTTGTTCTAGGAGATGTGGGAGTTATAGGATGTAACTCTTTAGGTGATAGTCTCTTTTAAATTCTATGTGATGAATTGTGTAGACTTTGTGTTTGATTGCTATTCACATATCACCTCACATGTATCTCAAGTTTTTGCTAGTATCACACACTACACAAGTTACTCTTTGTTAAACACTGTACATGCTAGTGTGTGTGTTTTTGGTCTGACCAACCAAGTTTGAAATTATCTTGAGATTTGTGTACAACATATTTGTTGTTTGAGAATATTCAAAGGAAGAATGATTGAAACTTGTTTTTGAGAAAATTGGGGTTTAAAATTTTGGGTTTTTGAAAAATCATTCCATCTCATACTCATGCATTTTATCTCTGTAATTTAATGCTTTGAGGAGTTGTTTTTTCAAAATATGGTTTGTCTTTCAAAACTGTGATTTTTCTCAAAATTTAGTGAGCCTCTGCCCATTTCGATCGATCCAGCCTGTTTTTCGATCAATCGAAAAAGTGCTTCCATTTGTCTCAAAATGACTGTGTGTTTCGATCGATCGAATCTGCTTTTCGATCAATCGAAAAAGTGCTCTAGTTTGTTTCAAAACGACTGAGTGTTTCGATCAATCGAATCTGATTTTCGATCGATCGAACATCGTGAAAAAGCTTTTTTAAAAGATCAGATCTGACTTTTTCAAATACTTTTCAAAATCTTTTTCAAACTTTTTCTCTCTCTCCGCGTTGGCAAGGCTCCACCTTAGGGATTTTTTGTCGTTTTCTTCCGAAGTTTTTGCACAATCTCTCTTTCCTCAAGCTGGTAAGACCTTTTTACCCTTCCTTTTGATTTTATTTTCATCATTTCATGCATAAATTCATGTTTTTAAGGGTAATTTTCGGAATATGCAAAATTTGGATTTTCTGTTGATTCAAGCCTTAATTTTTGAAATTGATCATTGGGTTTTTGTGGGGACACTTCATTAACATGATTCTTAACTGTTAATTTGATCAAATTTGAGTTTGGTGAAAAATTGAAAAATCTAGGGCTTGTTCTTGATCCGAATTGGGGCTTTTGTTAAATTGAGATGATTTTGATGAAATTGACTTGTTGTGTAGTTGTAATTAAGCATTATAATCTATGTAATGTGTTTTATAATGCTCAATTCATCTTTTTGGTATAAAATTTCAACAAGTGGTTTTCAATTTTTTGGGATTTTTGATAAAAATTCCATGTTCAAGCCAATTTTGTCAATTTCAATCTCAATTGAACTTATTTGTTTACTGCATTAGATCATGCATCACAACATTATTAATGTTCATGCATCATATAGATTTTTGTTCTATATTTTTTATTGTGCTAATTTGCAGTCTGCCCTTGGTTTTGTTTTCTCTTGTTCTTTTGGTTTTTCCTTTGTGTCTCTGTCCTTTCCTTAGCACTATGCCTAGGAAAACTAGAGCCCGTAGGAATGTTCCCTCACCTTCTCCTTCACCCCCTCCATCCTATGATCGTGAGAGGTTTTCTAGTGAGAAAAACCAAGAGATTTATGAGAAGCTGAATGTAAGGAGAAAAATTTGGGCTGAGCGTTCTGTTCACTTAGATGAACTTGATCCTGCCATTAGGGCAAATTTTGAGCGTAGGGGCTGGTTACCCTTGGTGGATGTTTCTGATCCTCCTCCACCTTCTGCCTTGATTAGAGAGTTCTATTCGAACATCTCTATCCGCATCTATGATTCCAACACTCTAGTCAAGAGTTGGATACGAGGCGTAGAGTACACCCTTACTCCTACGGTAGTGGCTGATGCTCTAGGGGTACCATTGGTTCGACATCCTGTCTATCCATATGATGTGTCTCCCGAGATTAGTGATGTCTTGTCTTACATCACTGGGACTACTGTCCAGTGGGGTTCTGATCCTCGGATCACCTCTGCTGAGCTCTCTGGGTTACACTATCTTTTCTTTAGGATAGCGTGTCATTCTATCTGGCCCATTTCCCATGTTCACACCATTCCTCTTGAGAGGTGTGTATTTTTGTACGCTCTAGTTACTGATGCTCCTATTAGTTTTCCCCATCTTTTTCTTCGTTCTTTGAACGATGTTTATAGGAGTTCATCATCTGCTCATGCTCTTGTTCATCCTATTTTCATTCATAGGATTCTCCTTCATCTTGATCTTGGTGGCTTCCCTTACTCTGAGCCCGTTCATGTTATTGCTCCTATAGGTGCGTCTTTTCTTAGACAAAGGGCTGCTCATCTTCGAGCTGGTTCTAAACACCCTAGGTCTGAGCCCTCGAGTAGCGCACCTCCTCCTTCTTCTTCTACAGGTATTGCTGGTGTGGATGTTACTGATCCAGTTGGTGATGATGCTGCTGCTGCTGATGTTCCTCCACCTCCTTCGGCCGACTTCGATGTTCGTCGTACTTTGGAGACTGTCATGACCGTTCAGGCGGCTCATGGACAGATTTTGGTGGACTTGCTTGATGAGTTTCGTGCTCTACGAGCTGACTTGGCGCGTCTTCATTCACCCTCACCACCTCCTTTTGATGGCGACTTGTGATTGCTCTTTGGCATTCCGTCACAAAAAGGGGGAGTGGTATTTTGCCTTGTAGAGGGGTTTTTGTAGTTAGGGGGAGACTTTTTGTTTTGAGGAGCTTGTGGAGTTTTTTAGATTGTATCTAGGTGCTTCACTTTGTATATCATTTTTGGGGATATTCATGTTAGGGGGAGTAACATTGATTGATATACATGTTATATTCATTGATTCTTGTTGCTTTATGATTCACTGCTTATTGATTTATATTTATGAGTTGATCATTCATATATGTCTTTATTTTGTGTTGTGTGAATCTTACAAGAATGTTATACCTGTTGTTTTACTCTTTTCTGTCACACATGCGTTTATGCGTTTGTTGAGTGTTTCAGGAAATATACAGGTTGATTCAACTAAGCTGCTGTCTACACTTGCAACTGATGGATAGTAGTTAGGATTGAATTTGAGTTTATGAGCATTACTTTTGTAAAGGGCTTTTACTTGTAAAACTTTGAGCTTTTAAATTATGGTTTTGTCACGGATTGCCAAAGGGGGAGTTTGTTAGGTTCTAAGGTCTTAGGATTTTATGTATTTAGAACTCTAATTTGTAATGTTGGCAAACCATGATCAAAACATTGTATTTAGTCTTGTTTAGGCTTGCTCAAAGTTGGTTTATTATTGTACAGTTGGAATCGAGTGGCTGCAGAAGTACTTGGGACTTTTGGCCTGGCTCGATCGATCGAAGATTAGACTCGATCGATCGAAAATCGCACAGGTTGAATTTTCTGCAGAATTTCCAACTCAGCCCTACTTCATTAAACGTTTAGGGTTTTATGTTTTTACCCTAGGTATATAAACAAAACCCTAGCCACGTTTTTGAGGTTGTCCTTATTGTTATTGTTGCTCATATTTTCTGTTTTGTGTAAATCTCGTGTGAGATCTTAGAGGAGCTTTCCTTTACACAAAGCTTAGGGTTTTCAAGGTAGAGATGATTTCAACATCTTGAAGATCAACTTAGTTGCAACCATTGGAACTTAAAAGAAAAGCAAGCGGGGAGCTTGTAGCTGATTGAAGAATTCAAGAAAGAAGTAGTCCGTGGATTCGGAGCCTGCGCGTGGTCGTGTCAGGAAGTTCGTACTGGTGGGTAGCATTAGGAAGTCGAGCGGGGAGCTTGTAGTCCTTCTGTAAGAACTTCAATTCTTTCATAGTGAATTCTTGTTTGCCTTGAGGATCGGTGGGTCAAATCCTCCCCAGGTTTTTACCGTGTGGTTTCCTGGGTGATCATATCTTGTGTTATTTATTTTCCGCTGCATTATTATTCTTGATATGATTGTTAAATTGCTTTAACCTAGAATTGCTTAATTTGACTAAGTAACAACTTGGCTAATTAATCTAGGCTACGCAATTTGGTTGTTTTAGGGGTCTAAATAACCTGTCAATTCCTCTTGAAAGGAGGGATATAAACTTTTTCAGTTTTAGGCTTAAGAGAAACAGAAACACTTCTGTTATCAACAGCAAGCTTAGTACTAGTCAAATTTTCAATTTTAGCTTTAGATTTAACTAACTCTTGTTCCAAGCTTTTCATCTTCTCATCTTGAGAGGAAATTTGATTTCTCAAAAATTCATTCTTTTTATTAGATTCATCTAATCTCACAATCAAATCCTCTTTTTTAAGATTAGCCAATTTTAACTCTTCCTTGAATTTTTTAGAAATTTTCAAAGATTTAGATAATTCCTTACGAAGAGTTTCAAAAGCATAAAAAAAATCAACAGAAATAATAGTGTCCTTTTTATTCAAAACATCACAAACATGAGCAAAAAGACACTTCAAATTATCCATGACAACAGGGGTCAAGGATCAGCTCTTAGATCAAAAGATCTAAAACAGAAGAGCTACCCGCTCTGATACCACTTGAAAGAAATTTAGACCCCTTAAAACACAATTAGATTAGCCTAGTTAATTAGCCAAGCGATTAACTTAGTCAAATTATGCAAATCTAGGTTACACAATCAAACAATCATATCAAGAATATAAAGCAGCGGAATAATAAATAACACAAGATATGATGACCCAGGAAACCACACGGTAAAAACCTGGAGAGGATTTGACCTAACTATCCTCAAGGTAAACTGAATCCACTATGCGAAAGAATCAAAGTTCATACAAAAGGACTTACAAGCTCCCCACTCGACTTCCTAATGCTACCTACCGGTAGAACTTACTGACACGACCACGTGCAACCTCCGAATCCACGGACTCCTTCTTTCTTGGATTCTCCAATCAGCTACAAGCACCCACGCTTGTTATTCTTTAAACTCCAATGGCAGCAACTTTGTTGATCATCAAGATGTAGATAATATCTCTACCATGAAAACCCTAAGCTTTGTGTAAAAGAAAGCTCCTCAAAGATCTCACAAGAGATTTACACAAAACAACAATATGAGCAACAACCTTAGAGAGGTTTGGGTACAAAACCCTAAAATACCAAAGAGGACAAGAGGCACTCTAATCTCTCTAAAAAGCTCTGAAAACCCTCCCTAGGGTTAGTTTATGATGTCCTTTAAATACTAAAAAAAAGGGCTCGCGATTTGGGCTTCAAACGAATAAGTTATGGCCTTTTTACGTTTGCTGATTTTGTTGATATGCGACTTTCGATCGATCGAGTCTAATATCTGATCGATCGAACCAGGCCGAAAGTCACTAATACTTCTGCAGCCACTCGATTCCAACTTTACATAAAAGACACAACTTTGAGCAAGTCTAAACAAGACTAAACATATTGTTTTGATCATGGTTTGCCAACATTACACATTAGAGTTCTAAATACATAAAATCCTAAATCTTTAGAACCTAACAGAATGAATTAATAATTTTGGTTCAAATTCAAGCCCACAATGTCTACTTTCTAAAACATTCAGCCCGCGTCTATCAATTCCTTACGGTTCAAAGGTTATTGTCGAAACTATGACCAAAGTTCACTTTTCGGCATATTTTCAAGGTGATTAAGTCTCGTGAATGAAGAGGCAACAAAGTATTTTTTTTCTTTTCTTAAAACCTTATTTTTTGTGTGTAAAGTTGTGATTTACAACTATGTGTTTTGTTGGCTTTTATTCCGTGCCAAATTTGATTGTAATTATTATCAATTGTGTATACCCTGTATTTGTTGTGGGAATTGATGTAAGGGTTGTGTGATAGAGAGTGTGTGAAGACTCAAGCAATTTGGAAGCTGAAGGAATCTCGCGGGTATGTCGCGACTAAGCTTCCCGCGAAGTGAAGCATGTGCCCTGCACATGCTGGAATGCGAAGAGTCAGGACAGGTGGAGACAGCTGTCTCTCGCGAGTATCTCGCGGGTAAGGCCTTCCCGTGAGACACCCGCGAGACATGCTGTTCTGCCAGCCTGTACTGACTGACTCACACATTTTGCACCTATCCTATATAAACCCTCATTACCCACAAATGTTGAGGAATGCTTCAGAGAGAAAACCCTAGCCAAACACATTTGCAATTAGAGATTGTCATCCCCACCTTTCTCTATACACTTGCTTGTGGTATCTCCTCAACCCTTCCCTCTCCATTTCCACACCATTGAGAGGTTGATAGCCCAAACACTTACCACACCCTTTGAGAGTGTTGAGTGACGTTTTGGTGCTGCTGGGAAGCATTGGAAGAAGCCTAGAATGGCAGATGCAACATGGAGCTTGTTGCGGGATCCGGGTGCTAGACAAGACACGGTTCCGAGAAGCCTTGTTGGAGTAGGAGCTTGGAGGGATTAGGTACATCGGGTAGATTAGGCTTGGAGGGTCTCTTGCTTACTCATGTATCCCAACTGATGGTCTAGTGGATCGATTTTCGCTTGGAGGGCGGTGGAGAGGTTTTTCGCTGAGTTCTTCAGTTTCCTCTTCGAGAACACGTCTCGGTGTTTTCTGTGTTTGCATCCTTCTTCCCTACTCTTGTTTAATTCCATTATACTGCTGTGTTGTTTAGTTTATGGATTAGAGTAGCTTAATTGTTCATCCGCTCGCTTTTACACTATTCCGCACTTTGTATTAAAGTTGTGTAAAATCTATCGAGCCGTAATTTTAATCGGGGGGTCTAAACAGCTCTTGTGTTTTTCAACATGTTTTCGAGCTTTCATTGTGGACTGTTGTCAAGGTATATATCTAATATTTTAGCACCAAATCCGAGAAAAAAATAGTACACATCCATTTTCACGCCCGTCAATCCGCACAAAGTTGTACTCCATATTTTGGTTAAAACTTGATGGCACAAATTCAAACGACAAAAACTTTCTAGTTTTAGGTCAATCAAATTAATAATTTGTGTTCAAATTCAAGCCCACAATGTCTACTTTCTAAAACATTCAGCCCGTGTCTATAAATTCCTTACGGTCCAATGGTTATTGTCGAAACTATGACCAAAGGTCACTTTTCGGCATATTTTCAAGGCGATAAAGTCTCGTGAATAACTAGCCACCAAAGTATTTTTTTTCCTAAAACTTGATTTTGTGTGGACAGTTGTTAAGGTATATGTCTAATATTTTTGCACCAAATCCGAGAAAAAAAACCTTAGACATCCATTTTTACGCCCTTCTATCCGCACATAGTTGTACTCCGAATTTCGGGTAAAACTCGATGGTCCAAATTCAAACGACAATAACTCTCTTGTTTTAGGTCGAAGGAATTAATAATTTGTGTTCAAATTCAAGCCCACAATGTCTACTTTCTAAAACATTCAGCCCGCGTCTAAAAATTCCTTACGGTTCAATGGTTATTGTCGAAACTATGACCAAAGGTCACTTTTCGGCATATTTTCAAGGCGATTAAGTCTCGTGAATAACTAGCCACCAAAGTATTTTTTTTCCTAAAACTTGGTTTTGTGTGGACTGTTGTCAAGGTATATGTCTAATATTTTTGCACCAAATCCGAGAAAAAAACCTTAGACATACATTTTTACGCCCTTCTATCCGCACAAAGTTGTACTCCGAATTTCGGGTAAAACTCGATGGTCCAAATTCAAACGACAATAACTCTCTTGTTTTAGGTCAATGAAATTAATAATTTGTGTTAAATTCAAGCCCACAATGTCTACTTTCTAAAACATTCAGCCTGTGTCGATCAATTCCTTACGGTTCAATGGTTATTGTCGAAACTATGACCAAAGGTCACTTTTCGAAATATTTTCAAGGCGATAAAGTCTCATGAATAACTAGCAACCAAAGTATTTTTTTCCTAAAAGTTGATGTTGTGTGGACTGTTGTCAATGTATATGTCTAATATTTTTGCAACAAATCCGAGAAAAAAACCTTAAACATCGATTTTTACGCCCTTTAATCCGCACATAGTTCTACTCCGAATTTCGGGTAAAACTCGAAGGTCCAAATTCAAACGACAAAAACTCTCTTGTTTTAGGTCAATGAAGTTAATAATTTGTGTTAAATTCAAGCCCACAATGTGTACTTTCTAAAACATTCAGCCTGTGTCTATCAATTCCTTACGGTTCAATGGTTATTGTCGAAACTATGACCAAAGGTCACTTTTCGGAATATTTTCAAGGCGATAAAGTCTCATGAATAACTAGCAACCAAAGTATTTTTTTGCTATAAGTTGATGTTGTGTGGACTGTTGTCAATGTATATGTCTAATATTTTTGCAACAAATCCGAGAAAAAAGCCTTAAACATCCATTTTTACGCCCTTCAATCCGCACATAGTTCCACTCCGAATTTCGGGTAAAACTCGAAGGTCCAAATTCAAACGACAAAAACTCTCTTGTTTTAGGTCAATGAAGTTAATAATTTGTGTTAAATTCAAGCCCAACAATGTGTACTTTCTAAAATTCAGCCTGCGTCTATCAATTCCTTACGGTTCAATTGTTATTTTCGGCACTATGACCAAAAGTCACTTTTCGACATATTTTCAAGGCGATTAAGTCTCGTGAATAACTTGCATCCAAAGTATTTTTTTGCTATAAGTTGATGTTGTGTGGACTGTTGTCAATGTATATGTCTAATATTTTTGCAACAAATCCGAGAAAAAAGCCTTAAACATCCATTTTTACGCCCTTCAATCCGCACATAGTTCCACTCCAAATTTCGGGTAAAACTCGATTGTCCAAATTCAAACGACAAAAACTCTCTTGTTTTAGGTCAATGAAATTAATAATTTGTGTTCAAATTCAAACCCATAATGTCTACTTTCTAAAATATTTAGCCCGCGTCCATCAATTCCTTACGGTTCAATGGTTATTGCCAAAACTATGACCAACGGTCACTTTTCGGCATATTTTCAATGCGAGAAATTATCATGAATAACTAGCCACCAAAGTATTTTTTTTCCCAAAAATTGGTTTTGTGTGGACTGTTGTCAAGGTATATGTCTAATATTTTTGCACCAAATCCAAGAAAAAAGCCTTAGACAAACATTTTTACGCCCTTCTATCCGCACATAGTTGTACTCCAAATTTCGGGTAAAACACGATGGTCCGAATTCAAACGACAATAACTCTCTTGTTTTAGGTCCAAAAAATTATTAATTTGTGTTCAAGTTCAAGCCCACAATGTCCACTTTCTAAAACATTTGGCCCAAATCTATCAATTCCTTATGGTTCAATGGTTACTGTCCAAACTATGACCAAAGGTCACCTTTAGGCATATTCTCAAGGCGATTAAGTCTCGTGAATAACTAGCCACCAAAGTTTTTTTTTTTTTCCCCAGACTTGATTTTGTGTGGACAGTTGTCAACATATATGTCTAATATTTTTGCACCAAATCTGAGAAAGAAAAACTTAGACATCCATTTTTACACCGTTCTATCCGCACATAGTTGTACTCCAAATTTCTGGTAAAACTTGATGGTCCAAATTCAAACGATAATAACTCTCTTGTTTTAGGCCAAAAGAATTAATAATTTGTGTTCAAATTCAAGCCCACAATGTCTACTTTCTAAAACATTGAGCCTGTGTCTATCAATTCCTTACGGTTCAATGGTTATTGTCGAAAGTATGACAAAAGGTCACTTTTCGGAATATTTTCAAAGCGATAAAGTCTCATGAATAACTAGCCACCAAAGTATTTTTTTGCTAAAAATCGATATTTTGTGGACTGTTGTCAAGGTATATGTCTAATATTTTTGCACCAAATCCGATATAAAAACATTAGACATCCATTTTTACGCCCTTCAATTCGCACATAGTTGTACTCCGAATTTCGGTTAAAACTCGAGGGTCCAAATTCAAACAACAATAACTCTCTTGTTTTAGGTCAAAAAAATTAATAATTAGTATTCAATTCAGGCCCACAATGTCTACTTTCTAAAACATTTAGCCTACGTCAATCAATTCCTTATGGTTCAATGGTTATTGTCGAAACTATGACCAAAGGTCACTTTTCGGCATATTCTCAAGGCGATTAAATATCGTAAATGAAGAGGCACCAAAGTATTTTTTTTTCTTAAAACTTGATTTTTTGTGGACTTTTCTCAAGGTATATATCTAATATTTTTGCGCCAATTCTAAGAAAAAAACCTTAGACATCCATTTTTTCGCCCTTCTATCCGCACATAGTTGTACTCTGAATTTCAGGTAAAACTCGATGGTCCAAATTCAAACGACAATAACTCTCTTGTTTTAGTGTGAAAGAATTTATAATTTGTGTTCAAATTCAAGCCCACAATGTCTACTTTCTAACACATTCATCCCGTGTCTACCAATTCCTTACGGTTCAAAGGTTATTGTCGAAACTATGATCGAAGGTCACTTTTCGGCATATTTTCAAGGCTATAAAGTCTCATGAATAACTAGCAACCAAAGTATTTTTTTCCCTAAAACTTGATTTTGTGTGGGCTGTTGTAAAGGTATATGTCTAATATTTTTGCTCCAAATTTGAGAAAAAAACCTTAGACATCCATTTTTACACCCTTTTATCTGCACATAGTTGTACCCCGAATTTCACGAAAAACTCGACGGTCCAAATTCAAATGACAATAACTCCTTGGTTTTAGACCGAAAGAATTAATAATTTGTGTTCAAATTCAAGCCCACAATGTCTACTTTCTAAAACGTTCATGCCCGTGTTTATCAATTCCTTACAATTCAATTGTTATTGTCGAAACTATGACCAAGGATCACTTTTCGGCATATTTTCAAGGTGATAAAGTCTCATGAATAACTACCCACCAAATATTTTTTTTCCTAAAACTTCATTTTGTGTGGACTGTTGTCAAGGTATAGGTCCAATATTTTGGAACCAAATCCGAGAAATAAACCTTAGACATCCATTTTTACGCCCTTCTATCCGCACATAGTTATACTCCGAATTTGGGTTAAAACTCTATGGTCCAAATTCAAATAACAATAACTCTCTTGTTTTAAGTCGTAAGAATTAATAATTTGTGTTCAAATTCAAGCCCACAATGTCTACTTTCAAAAACATTCAGCCTGAGTTTATCAATTCTTTACGGTTCAATGGTTATTGTCGAAGCTATGACCAAAGGTCACTTTTCGGCACATTTTCCAGGTGATAAAGTCTCATGAATAACTAGCCACCAAATATTTTTTTTCCTAAAACTTCATTTTGTCTGGACTGTTGTTAAGGTATATGTCTAATATTTTAGCACCAAATCCGAGAAAAAAAATTTAGACATCCATTTTTACGCCCTTCTATCCGCACAAAGTTGTACTCCGAATTTCGGGTAAAACTCAATGGTCCAAATTCAAATGACAATAACTCCCTTGTTTTAGGTTAAAAGAATTAATAAGTTGTGTTCAAATTCAACCCACAATGTCTACTTTCTAAAACATGTAGCCCGTGTCTATCTATTTCTTACGGTTCAATGGTTATTGTCGAAACTATGACCAAAGGTCACTTTTCGGCATATTTTCAAGGCGATTAAGTCTCGTGAATAACTGGCCACCAAAGTATTTTTTTTCCCAAAACTTGATTTTGTGTGGATTGTTCTCAAGGTATATGTCTAATATTTTAGCACCAAATCCGAGAAAAAAACTTTAGACATCCATTTTTACGCCCTTCTATCCACACATAGTTGTACTCTGAATTTCAGGTAAAACTCGATGGTTCAAATTCAAACGACAATAACTCTCTTGTTTTAGGTCGTAGAAATTAATAATTCGTGTTCAAATACAAGCCCACAATGTCTACTTTCTAAAACATTTGGCTTGCATCTATCAATTCTTACGGTTCAATGGTTATTGTCAAAACTATGACCAAAGGTCACTTTTCGGCATATTTTCAAGGCGATTAAGTCTCGTGAATAACTAGCCACCAAATTATTTTTTTTCCTAAAACTTGATTTTGTGTGGACTATTGTCAAGGTATATGTCTAATATTTTTGCACCAAATCCAAGAAAGAAGACTTAGACATCCATTTTTACGCCCTTCTATCCGCACATAATTGTACTCCGAATTTCGGGTAAAACTCGATGGTCCAAATTCAAACGACAATAACTCTCTTGATTTTTGTCGAAAGAATTCAAAATTTGTGTTCAAATTCAAGCCCATAATGTCTACTTTCTAAAACATTTAGGCCACGTCAAAAAATTCCTTACGGTTCAATGGTTATTGTCGAAAATATGACCACAGGTCACTTTTCGGCACATTTTCAAGCGATTAAGTCTCGTGATTAACTAGCCACTAAAGTATTTTTTTTCCAAAACTTGATTTTGTGTGGATTGTTCTTATGGTATATGTCTAATATTTTTTCCCCAAATCCGAGAAAAAAACCTTAGACATCCATTTTTACGCCCTTCTATCCGCGCATTGTTGTACTCCCAATTTTGGGTAAAACACGATGGCCCAAATTCAAACGACAATAACTCTCTTGTTTTAGGTCAAAAAAATTAATAATTAGTATTCAATTCAGGCCCACAATGTCTACTTTCAAAAACATTTAGCCTACGTCAATCAATTCCTTATGGTTCAATGGTTATTGTCGAAACTATGACCAAAGGTCACTTTTCGGCACATGCTCAAGGCGATTATGCCTTGCGAATAAAGAGCATTTATTTTTCTAAAACTTCGTTTTGTGTGGACTGTTGTCAAGGTATATGTCTAATTTTTTTGCACCAAATCCGAGCAAAAAACATTAGACATACATTTTTACGCACTTCTATCCGCACATAGTTGTACTCTGAATTTCGAGTAAAACTCAATGGTCCAAATTCAAACGACAATAACTCTCTTGTTTTAGGTCGAAAGAATTTATCATTGTGTTCAAATTCATGCCCATAATGTCCACTTTCTAAAACATTCAACCCGTGTCTATCAATTCCTTGCGGTTCAATGCTTATTGTCGAAACTAAGACCACAGGTCACTTTTTCGCGTATTTTCAAGGCGATAAAGTCTCATGAATAACTAGCCACCATAGTATTTTTTTGCTAAAACTTGATGTTGTGTGGACTGTTGTCAAGGTATATGTCTAATATTTTTGTACCAAATCCGAGAAAAAAACCTTAGACATCCATTTTTACGCCCTTCAATCCGCACAAAGGTCAACTCCTAATTTCGGGTAAAACTCGATGGTCCAAATTCAAACGACAAAAACTCTCTTGTTTTAGTTCAATGAAATTAATAATTTGTGTTCAAATTCCAGCCCACAATGTCTACTTTCTAAAATATTTTGCCCGCGTCCATCAATTCCTTACGGTTCAATGGTTATTGTCAAAACTATGACCAAAGGTCACTTTTCGGCATATTTTCATGGTGATAAAGTATCGTGAATAACTAACCACCAAAGTATTTTTTTTCCCAAAACTTGGTTTTGTGTGGACTGTTACCAAGGTATATGATTAATATTTTTGCACCAAATCCGGGAAAAAAGCCTTAGACAAACATTTTTACGCCCCTCTATCCGTACATAGTTGTACTTCGAATTTCGGGTAAAACTCGATGGTACAAATTCAAACGACAATAACTCTCTTGTTTTAGGTCCAAAAAATTAATAATTTGTGTTCAAGTTCTAGCCCACAATGTCTACTTTTTAAAACATTTAGCCCGCATCAATCAATTCCATATGGTTCAATGCTTATTGTTGAAACTATGATCAAAGGTCACTTTTCGGCATATTCTCAAGGTGATTAAATCTCGTTAATGAATAGGCACCAAAGTATTTTTTTACTTAAAACCTTATTTCGTGTGGACTGTTGTCAAGGTATATATCTAATATGTTTGTGCCAAATCCAAGAAAAAAACTTAGACATCTATTTTTACGCCCTTCAATCCGCACATAGTTCTACTCCGAATTTCGGGTAAAACTCGATGGTCCAAATTCAAACGACAAAAACTCTCTTGTTTTAGGTCAATAAAATTAATAATTTGTGTTCAAATTCAAGCCCACAATGTCTACTTTCTAAAACATTCAGCCTGTGTCTATCAATTCCTTACGGTTCAACGGTTATTGTGGAAACTATGACCAAAGGTCACTTTTCGGATTATTTTAATGGCAATAAAGTCTCATGAATAACTAGCCACCAAAGTATTTTTTTCCTCAAACTTGATTTTGTGTGGACTGCTGTCAAGGTATATGTCTAATATTTTTGCACCAAATCCGAAAAAAAAACTTTAGACATCCATTTTTATTCGCTTCTATCCACACATAGTTCTACGCCAAATTTCAGGTAAAACTTGATGGTCCTAATTCCAACGACAATAACTCTCTTGTTTTAGGTCAATGAAATTAATAATTTGTGTTCAAATCCAAGTCCACAATGTCTACTTTCTAAAATATTTAGCCCGCGTCCATCAATTCCTTACGGTTCAATGGTTATTGTCAAAACTATGACCAAAGGTCACTTTTCGGCATATTTTCAAGGCGATAAAGTATCATGAATAACTAGCCACCAAAGTATTTTTTTCCCCAAAGCTTGGTTTTGTGTGGACTGTTGTCATGGTATATGTCTAATATTTTAGAACCAAATCCGAGAAAAAAGCTTGAGACAAACATTTTTACGCCCTTCTATCCGCACATAGTTGCACTCCGAATTTCGGGTAAAACTCGATGGTCCAAATTCAAACGACAATAACTCTCTTATTTTAGGTCCAAAAAATTAATAATTTGTGTTCAAGTTCAAGCCCACAATGTCGACTTTCCAAAACATTTAGCCTGTGCCTATCTATTTCTTACGGTTCAATGGTTATTGTCGAAATGATGACCATAGTTCACTTATCGGCATATTTTCAAGGAGTTTAAGTCTCGTGATTAACTAGCCACCAAAGTATTTTTTTTTCCCAAAACTTGATTTTGTGTGCATTGTTGTCAAGGTATATGTCTAATATTTTTGCACCAAATCCAAGAAAAAAACCTTAGACATCCATTTTTACGCCCTTCTATCCGCACATAGTTCTACTCCAAATTTCGGGTAAAACTCGATTGTCCAAATTCAAACGACAAAAACTCTCTTGTCTTAGGTCAATGAAATTAATAATTTGTGTTCAAATTCAAGCCCACAATGTCTACTTTCTAAAACATTCAGCATGTGTCTGTCAATTCCTTACGGTTCAATGGTTATTGTTGAAACTATGACAAAAGGTCACTTTTCGGAATATTTTCAACGCGATAAAGTCTCATGAATAACTAGCCACCAAAGTATTTTTTTGCTAAAACTCGATATTTTGTGGACTGTTGTCAAGGTATATGTCTAATATTTTTGCACCAAATCCAAGAAAAAAACCTTAGACATCCATTTTTACGCCCTTCAATCCGCACATATTTCTACTCCGAATTTCGGGTAAAACTCAATGGTCCAAATTCAAATGACAAAAACTCTCTTGTTTTAGGTCAATGAAATTAATAATTTGTGTTCAAATTCAAGCCCACAATGTCTACTTTCTAAAACATTCAGTATGTGTCTTTCAATTCCTTACGGTTCAATGGTTATTGTTGAAACTATGACCAAAGGTCACTTTTCGGAATATTTTCAAGGCGAAAAAGTCTCATGAATAACTAGCCACCAAAGTATTTTTTTGCTAAAACTTGATGTTTTGTGGACTGTTGTCAAGGTATATGTCTAATATTTTTGCACCAAATCCGAGAAAAAAACCTTAGACATCCATTTTTATGCCCTTCAATCCGCACATAGTTCTACTCCGAATTTCGGGTAAAACTCGATGGTCCAAATTCAAACGACAAAAACTCTCTTGTTTTAGGTCAATGAAATTAATAATTTTTGTTCAAATTCAAGTCCACAATGTCTAATTTCTAAAACAATCAGCCCATGTCTATCAATTCCTTACGGTTCAATGGTTATTGTCGAAACTGAAAGCTCGAAAACGTGTTGAAAAACACAAGAGCTGTTTAGACCCCCAATTAAAATTACGGCTCAATAGATTTTACACAACTTTAATACAAAGTGCGGAATAGTGTAAAAGTAAGCGGATGAACAAGTAAGCTACTCTAATCCATAAACTAAGCAACACAGCAGTATAATGGAATTAAACAAGAGTAGGGAAGAAGGATGCAAACACAGAAAACACCGAGACGTGTTCTCGAAGAGGAAACCGAAGAACTCGACGAAAAACCTCTCCACCGCCCTCCAAGCGGAAATCGATCCACTAGACAATCAGTTGGGATATATGAGTAAGCAAGAGACCCTCCAAGCCTAATCTACCCGATGTACCTAAGCCCTCCAAGCTCTTACTCCAACAAGGCTTCTCGGAACCGTGTCTTGTCTAGCACCCCGAATCCTGCAACAAGCTCTATGTTGCATCTGCCATTCCAGGCTTCTTCCAATGCTTCCCAGCAGCACCAAAACGTCACTCAACACTCTCAAAAGGTGTGGTAAGTGTTTGGGCTATCAACCTCTCAATGGTGTGGAAATGGAGAGGGAAGGGTTGAGGAGATACCACAAGCAAGTGTATAGAGAAAGGTGGGGATAACAATCTCTAATTGCAAATGTGTTTGGCTAGGGTTTTCTCTCTGAAGCATTCCTCAACATTTGTGGGTAATGAGGGTTTATATAGGATAGGTGCAAAATGTGTGAGTCAGTCAGTACAGGCTGGCAGAACAGCATGTCTCGCGGGTGTCTCGCGGGAAGGCCTTACCCGTGAGATACTCGCGAGAGACAGCTGTCTCCACCTGTCCTGACTCTTCGCATTCCAGCATGTGCAGGACACATGCTTCACTTCGCGGGAAGCTTAGTCGTGACATACCCGCGAGATTCCTTCAGCTTCCAAATTGCTTGAGTCTTCACACACTCTCTATCACACAACCCTTACATCAATTCCCACAACAAATACAGGGTATAAACAATTGATAGTAATTACAATTAAATTTGGTACGGAATAAAAGCCAACAAAACACATAGTTGTAAATCACAACTTTACAATCTCCCCCTTTGGCTATTTCGTGACAAAACCCTAAAACAGACTCTAGACTTAAACGTGAGTTTGGGAACAAAGGCAAAACTCACTCACACCTAATTCTAGATTCTGATAAGCTCTTGAAACATATGAACAAGTAACTCCTGAAACACAACAACAAAATATTATCATTGTATGCAGAAAACTTGAAAAACATGTGGAGCAATAAAAGCATGATCAAGCAAAATGAAATAGAAATACTAGATCATGGCAAGATCAAACAAGTAATCACTATACACAAGCAATTACTATGCTCATTCACACAAGGAATGAACATCCGGATATGCAAGATGATAAACTCATTTGAAGAGTACCATTTGCAAATCCAACACTCAACCAATGCAAAATACTTGAAGTATTTTCATCTAGGAACAATCCTACTAGGGCACAAGAGTGTTCATCACTCAACCAATGCATAGAACGTATATGCATCTAGGAACAATCCTACACGGGCACAAGAGTGATGTAGTGAAGTAAATGTATGACATTAAACTTCAATATCACAAGCATAAAGGCTGCATAAACAGAGAACTGAATATGCATGGCACAAACCATAAAAGCCTACAAAACATGCAATGAAACAAACTCTTAAAGCTTACAAAAGCAACATGGGTACATGAATATAAAGTACTTCCCTATCATATCACTCCCCCTATCATGAATCATAGGAGCTGTGATGAACTTGGAACATATATAACTGTAACCTGAAACACTTGCACAAAACACATTAGATCCTCAAGGTAAATCAGGTGATAAAAAGACAAGTATAATGTAACAAGTAGAATGTGATCAAGTAAACATGTTGTGAAACATATGAGCAACTTGATCAAACACATGACAGTCATATGGAAAAGACTACAATGATCATATAGCAAAGCAAATGATCAACCGAACATGCAACCAATAAAGCACAATAGCATAAGGGTAAAAGCATGTCCAACACATAAGCACGATGCAATGAGAGCAATAAAGCATATCAAAGCACCATAAAGTAACGAGAAAACAAGCATAAAGTAAATCAAGGTTTTCTCAAAAAATGTCTTCTCCCCCTTGGTATATGCATCTCCCCTATGGCTTTCTCCCCCTACGAATGTGCACAAGGTAGAATTTCTCCCCCTAAGAGTGTGCACATGAGTCACATAGAAATGACGAAACACACCGGTATACTCTCCGGAATATTCTCCCCCTTTTTGTCACGAATAGACAAATGAATCAAGAGGAAGGAGGGAAAGAAGAAAATATGAAGATGATGCATGAGGGGTGCAAGATGAATGAGAAAATGAAACTCAAACATTAGACAAAAACATTTTAAAACAATGCTACAAAGCATAAAGAACATGACATGTTAAGGATAATGGAACATGATGTGGACCTAGGCATGACATAGACACAAGAACATGTTAAATGTGCTAGAAGGTCTAAAAAGACTTAATAAGCATGAGTGAATGCAAAAACATGTCAAGTGTTCAAGTGTGTGCAGCAAAGGTGCAACTAGTGTGCATGTGAGATGCATGATCAATGCATGAGCAAGGCACTCAAGGGGCAAAGTGTACAAAACACACTACCAATGATCAAAACATGATAAACATGAATAATTATGGTGATCCCCAAAATTTGGAACTCATCGGAGTCCAAAACAACGAGAAAATGCCATTTGGGCATTTTATCAAACACTTGGAGTGCACACACTACACATGTATGATAAACAATGCAAGAACATATGAAAAACTTGCCTAAATACATGATATTTTTGCCACAAGGGGCCACCATCCAAAGCAAATTATCATTTAAAACAAATCCCAATCAAAAAGATTGACAGAAAATAAGTTTTCCAACTCCCATTTGAGAAAATCCCAACTATGAACATAAAACCCCCAAAAACGTAATCTAAGGATCAAAATCAATGAAAAGAGTTAAAGATTACCTTAGAGATGTTTATGGAATGTAAAACACTTGAAATTAGTTGGGTTTTGATGTAGAAACATTAAAACAGGGGTTTGGGAGAAGATGGGAGGCGTTTAAAACAGATGACCCACGAAATGTCCTTTAAAAAGCTGATCTGGAAATTTTCGCTGGTATCTCGCTACTTAGAATCCCGCAAAATTTCGCTGGTATCTCGCAGGTATCTCGCAGGTAAGCTTTTACTCACGAAACAGCCGCAAAACAGCCGCGAAACTCTCTGTCCAAAACTGGAAAACTTGAGAATTGGACCCTTTCACTCGTGACTGAACTTAAACATGAAATAAGTCACGAAAAAACCCAGAAAACATGTTTTTTCACACAAAAACAATTTGAAAACTTTGAAAAACATGGGTGGTACAAATCACTTTCAAAAGCAAACAAAAAAATCTTTTTGGTTTGAACCACATATGGTTGAGCACACACACATCACATTTGAACATGTACAATCACACAAATGAAATAGACATTCATTGAACAAAAGTCTTGTGTGTTGTGTGTGAGGATCAAGTGTGGAATAGTCCTTAGACTAGAGTGAAGCTTCAATGATCAATTCAATCGGGTCATACACAACTGATGCGAAATCAAGTGGACAATCTCCATTATAGAAATGAGTATATATGACCTCCCACACATTGAATACATAACTTAGAAGCTTTTCATTTGGCTTCTGCATAAGGCATAACAATTGGTCCATTTTATTTTGTTTGGACAAAAACATCTCATTTTGAGATTGATGCTTGAAATTTATGATATTTCAACATTGATGATTAGCCTTTGGCTTTTTGAGCACCATACAAAACATATTAAAAAGAGTCGCTTTCTCTTTTTCTTAGTCAAATACTAGTATGTGCAACAGGCTTTTGCAGCTCAATATCTTTTTTCATTTGGAGATTTACATTTGGTGAGCTCTATTTGCAAAAAAAAATAAAGTGGGAAGAGATATAGACACAAGTCTATGCAAGTATCAAGACCAACAAGACTATTGACCAATCATTCATGACAAGCTTGGAGATCTATTTACAACAGTCACACATAGTTTTCAAGATTTCTCCCACAAAGAACTAGGTGCATACAAAACAAGCTAAGCTCGTAAATGCACAACGCCATTAGTACGAAGGTACTAGGCCAAACTCACATGTGAAATGTGCTCAAACATATACGATCAAACTTTTTGAAATTTTCACTTTTTATGTGGTTTTGGATTTTTTACACACACAAAACAAAGACATAAAAGTAAGATCAAAACAAAAGCAATGCATACAAATAAATGCAAAATGCACAAATGCATGAAGATATGACATTTAATGCATGAAAGGTCCTACAAAGATCGAAAGAATTAGATCAAGGACCAAAAGAGCAAAAGCTCAACCATAAGAACCCTTCCTCATCCAAACAGAATGATTTCTTGGAATGAGTGTCTCCAGAGAAGTGAGACGAGGGTTGGGAGAATGAGAACCGGAGATACACATAGTCAAGGAGTTAAGAGCATTAAACACTTTCTTTAACAACATGCTATTTTCACTCAAATCCGGTTTATCATTTTTAGCACAACTTGCAGGAAGCTCAAGTTTCTCTTTTCTTTTGATTCTTTTAAAAGCTTGAAACTGAGAGCAATGAGGTCTAAGATGACCAAGGGCACCACAATGGTGACAAATAATGTGTTTAGGTCCATTAGGCTTTTTGAGAATGGATCTAGCAACTTGAGTTTGTTCTCTCTTCAACTTAGAACATTGAGGCCTTATATGACCAATCACACCGCAATGGTGGCAAGTTGGAACAAACTTAGATCCACTCAATTCCCTAGGATTGGACCTAACCAAAGGCTTAGGCTTAAGAGCCTTTCTCTCCACTTTTTGATTTCTTTTATGTGGAGGAAT
Organism: Quercus aquifolioides; assembly: GCA_019022515.1. Lineage (NCBI taxonomy): Eukaryota > Viridiplantae > Streptophyta > Magnoliopsida > Fagales > Fagaceae > Quercus > Quercus aquifolioides. The sequence continues at coordinate 316,116 of JAFHAW010000102.1, forward strand.
GTACACCGATTTGTCCTTTGGGGCAAAACACACATTAGGCACAAAATTGGGTACCACAACATGATTGCAACATACATTTTCATCATTTTTAACAGTAGGTTCAGCAATCAAACACTTGGCATGCATCTTAAGAGATTCATTTTCAGATTTAAGATCATCAACAAGTTTGTTAGACAAAACAAGTTTAGCATCCAAGTCCATATTCAAACACTCAAACTCTTTCAGCTTTTCAAGATAATTTTCAGCAAGTTTCTTATAATTTTCAACCAATTTGATGGATTCATTGAGCTTAGCAATCAAATCATCCTTTTCACAAAATAACTTGCTTAAACTCTTTTGAAACTTCTTAGCATTTTTCTTTAAGAGTTTGGTGCTAGGAATATCAACAACACCCAAGGATTCATGTAACATGGCATCACAATCATGAGGATAAACACTCATAGAGGCATTTTCACAAACACATGGCATGTTACAATCAACAACATCCATACAAGCATGTAAAGCATTATCCATGGCAAAACACACAAGGGGTCAAGGATCACACTTAGGTAATGAAACCAAAACAAGTGTACCCGCTCTGATACCAATTGAAAGCTCGAAAACGTGTTGAAAAACACAAGAGCTGTTTAGACCCCCAATTAAAATTACGGCTCAATAGATTTTACACAACTTTAATACAAAGTGCGGAATAGTGTAAAAGCGAGCGGATGAACAAGTAAGCTACTCTAATCCATAAACTAAGCAACACAGCAGTATAATGGAATTAAACAAGAGTAGGGAAGAAGGATGCAAACACAGAAAACACCGAGACGTTTTCTCAAAGAGGAAACCAAAGAACTCGGTGAAAAACCTCTCCGCCGCCCTCCAAGCGGAAATCGATCCACTAGACAATCAGTTGGGATACATGAGTAAGCAAGAGACCCTCCAAGCCTAATCTACCCGATGTACCTAAGCCCTCCAAGCTCCTACTCCAACAAGGCTTCTCGGAACCGTGTCTTGTCTAGCACCCCGGATCCCGCAACAAGCTCCATGTTGCATCTGCCATTCCAGGCTTCTTCCAATGCTTCCCAGCAGTACCAAAACGTCACTCAACACTCTCAAAAGGTGTGGTAAGTGTTTGGGATATCAACCTCTCAATGGTGTGGAAATGGAGAGGGAAGGGTTGAGGAGATACCACAAGCAAGTGTATAGAGAAAGGTGAGGATGACAATCTCTAATTGCAAATGTGTTTGGCTAGGGTTTTCTCTCTGAAGCATTCCTCAACATTTGTGGGTAATAAGGGTTTATATAGGATAGGTGTAAAATGTGTGAGTCAGTCAGTACAGGCTGGCAGAACAGCATGTCTCGCGGGTGTCTCGCGGGAAGGCCTTACCCGCGAGATACTCGCGAGAGACAGCTGTCTCCACCTGTCCTGACTCTTCGCATTCCAGCATGTGCAGGACACATGCTTCACTTCGCGGGAAGCTTAGTCGTGACATACCCGCGAGATTCCTTCAGCTTCCAAATTGCTTGAGTCTTCACACACTCTCTATCACACAACCCTTACATCAATTCCCACAACAAATGCAGGGTATAAAGAATTGATAGTAATTACAATCAAATTTGGCACGGAATAAAAGTCAACAAAACACATAGTTGTAAATCACAACTTTACAGAAACTATGACCAAAGGTCACTTTTCGGCATATTTTCAAGGCGATAAAGTCTCCGGAATTACTAGCCGCCAAACTATTTTTTTTCTTAATACTTGATTTTTTTTGGACAGTTCTCATGGTATATATCTAATATTTTTGCGCCAAATCTAAGAAAAAAACCTTAGACATCCATTTTTTCACCCTTCTATCCGCACATAGTTGTACTCCGAATTTCGGGTAAAGCACGTTGGTCCAAATTCAAACGACAATAACTCTCTTCTTTTAGGTCGAAGAAATTAATAATTTGTGTTCAAATTCAATCCCACAATGGCTACTTTCTAAAACATTTAGCCTGCGTCAATCAATTCGTTACGGTTCAATGGTTATTGTCGAAATTATGACCAAATGTCACTTTTCGGCATATTTTCAGGCGATAAAGTCTCGTGAATAACTAGCTACCAAAGTATTTTTTTTTCCCAAAACTTGGTTCTGTGTGAACTATTGTCAAGGTATATGTCTAATATTTTTGTACCAAATCTGAGAAATAAACTTTAGACATCCATTTTTACGCCCTGCTATCCGCACATAGTTATGCTCCGAATTTCGGTTAAAACTCTATGGTCCAAATTCAAATAACAATAACTCTCTTGTTTTAGGTCGAAAGAATTAATAATTTGTGTTCAAAATTCAAGCCCACAATGTCCACTTTAAAAAAGATTCAGCCCGTGTTTATCAATTCCTTACGGTTCAATGGTTATTGTCGAAGCTATGACCAAGGGTCACTTTTCGACAAATTTTCAAGGCGATAAAGTATTGTGAATAACTAGCCTCCAAAGTATTTTTTTTCCCAAAACATGGTTTTGTGTAGACTGTTATCAAGGAATATGATTAATATTTTTGCACCAAATCCGAAAAAAAAGCCTTAGACAAACATTTTTACGCCCTTCTATCCACTTAAAGTTGTACTCCGAATTTTGGGTAAAACTCGATGGACAAAATTCAAACAACAATAACTCTCTTGTTTTAGGTCCAAAAAATTAATAATTTGTGTTCAAGTTCAAGCCCACAATGTCTACTTTCTAAAACATTTAGCCCGCATCAATCAATTCCTTACGGTTCAATGGTTATTGTCGAAACTATGACCGAAGGTCACTTTTCGGCATATTTTCAGGGCGATAAAGTCTCATGAATAACTTGCCACCAAATATTTTTTTTTCCTAAAACTTGATTTCATGTGGACTGTTGTATAGGTATATGTCTAATATTTTTGCACCAAATCCGATAATGAAGCCTTAGACATCCATTTTTACGCCCTTCAATCCGCACATAATTGTACTCCAAATTTCAGGTAAAACTCGATGGACCAAATTCAAACGACAATAACTCTCTTGTTTTAGGTCGAAGAAATTAACAATTTGTGTTCAAATTCAATCCCACAACGGCTACTTTCTAAAACATTTAGCCCGCATCAATCAATTCGTTATGGTTCAATGGTTATTGTCGAAACTATGACCAAAGGTCACTTTTCGGCATATTTTCATGGCGATAAAGTCTCGTGAATAACTAGCAACCAAAGTATTTTTTTACCCAAAACTTGGTTTTGTATGGACTATTGTCAAGGTATGTGTCTAATATTTTTGCACCAAATCTGAGAAATAAACTTTAGACATCCATTTTTACGCCCTTCTATCCGCACATAGTTATACTCTGAATTTCGGTTAAAACTCTATGGTCCAAATTCAAATGGCAATAACTCTCTTGTTTTAGGACGAAAGAATTAATAATTTGTGTTCAAATTCAAGCCCACAATGTCTACTTTCTAAAATATTCTGCCCGTGTCTATCAATTCCTTACGGTTCAATGGTTATTGTCGAAACTATGACCAATGGTCACTTTTCGGCATATTTTCAAGGTGACAAAGTCTCATGAATAACTTGCCACCAATTATTTTTTTTCCTAAAACTTGATTTCATGTGGACTGTTGTATAGGTATATGTTTAATATTTTTGAACCAAATCCTAGAAAGAATCCCTAGACATCCATTTTTACGCCCTTCAATCCGCACATAATTGTACTCTAAATTTCGGGTAAAACTAGATGGTCCAAATTCAAACGACAATAAAACTCTTGTTTTAGGTCGAAGAAATTAATAATTTGTGTTTAAATTCAATCCCACAACGGCTACATTCTAAAACATTTAGCCCGCATCAATCAATTCGTTACGGTTCAATGGTTATTGTCGAAACTATAACCAAAGGTCACTTTTCTGCATATTTTCACGGCGATACAGTCTTGTGAATAACTGGCAACCAAAGTACTTTTTTACCCAAAACATGGTTCTGTATGGACTGTTGTCAAGGTATATGTCTAATATTTTTGCACCAAATCTAACAAAATAAACTTTAGACACCCATTTTTACGCCCTTCTATCCGCACATAGTTATACTCTGAATTTCGGTTAAAACTCTATGGTCCAAATTCAAATGACAATAACTCTCTTGTTTTAGGTCAAAAGAATTAATAATTTGTGTTCAAATTCAAGCACACAATGTCTACTTTCTAAAAAATTCAGCCCATGTTTATCAATTCCTTACAGTTCAGTGGTTATCGTCGAAGCTATGACCAAAGGTCACTTTTCGGCATATTTTCAAGGCGATAAAGTCTCATGAATAACTAGCTACCAAATATTTTTTTTCCTAAAACTTGATTTTGTGTGGACTGTTGTCAAGGTATATGTCTAATATTTTTGCACCAAATCCGAGAAATAAACTTTAGACATCTATTTTTACGCCCTTCTATCCGCACATAGTTATACTCCGAATTTTGGTGAAAACTCTATGGTCCAAATTCAAATGACAATAACTCTCTTGTTTTGGGTCGAAAGAATTAGTAATTTGTGTTCAAATTCAAGGCCACAATGTCTAGTTTCTAAAACATTATGCCCGTGTCCATCAATTCCTTACGGTTCAATGGTTATTGTCGAAACTATGACCAAAGGTCACTTTTCGGCATATTTTCAGGGCGATAAAGTCTCATGAATAACTTGCCACCAAATATTTTTTTTTCCTAAAACTTGATTTCATGTGGACTGTTGTATAGGTATATGTCTAATATTTTTGCACCAAATCCGATAAAGAAGCCTTAGACATCCATTTTTACGCCCTTCAATCCGCACATAATTGTACTCCAAATTTCAGGTAAAACTCGATGGTCCAAATTCAAACGACAATAACTCTCTTGTTTTAGGTCGAAGAAATTAACAATTTGTGTTCAAATTCAATCCCACAACGGCTACTTTCTAAAACATTTAGCCCGCGTCAATCAACTCGTGAATAACTAGCAACCAAAGTATTTTTTTACCCAAAACTTGGTTTTGTATGGACTATTGTCAAGGTATGTGTCTAATATTTTTGCACCAAATCTGAGAAATAAACTTTAGACATCCATTTTTACGCCCTTCTATCCGCACATAGTTATACTCCGAATTTCAGTTAAAACTCAATGGTCCAAATTTAAATGAAAATTACTCTCTTGTTTTAGGTTGAAAGAATTAATAAGTTGTGTTTTTTCAATAAAAATCAAGAGAGTTGTTTTTGTTTCAATATGGCCCTTCAAGGTATCCGAAATTCGGATTCCAATTATGTGCCGATAAAAGGGCGTAAAAATGAAAGTCTAATGTTTTGTTCACGAATTTGTCTTTGAAATATTTTTCCTATATCGTGAGATCAATGATCTCAAAATCAAATTATGGGTAAAAAATACGTTGGTGGCAAGTTATTCACAAGCCTTAATCGCTTTGAAAATGTGTTGAAAATTGACCTTCTGTCACCGTTTTGACGATTACTTTTAAACAGTAAGGAATTCTTAGACGTGGGCTGAATGTTTTAGAAAGTAGACATTCTGAACTTGAATTTGAACACAAAATTTGAATTTTTTGAATAAAAATCGAGGGAGTTATTTTCCTTTGAATATGGCCCTTCAAGTTACCCGAAATTCGGATTCCAATTATGTTCCGGTAAAAGGGCGTAAAAATAGAAGTCTAACGTTTTGTTCACGAATTTCTCTTTGAAATATGTTTCCTATATCGTGAGATCAATGATCTCAAAATCAAATTTTGGGTAAAAAATACGTTGGTGGCAACTTATTCACAAGCCTTAATCGCTTTGAAAATGTATGGAAAAGTGACCTTCGGTCACCCTTTTGACAATAACTTTTGAACGGTAAGGAATTGTTAGACGTGAGCTGAATGTTTAAGAAAGTAGACATTCTGAGCTTGAATTTGAACAGAAATTTTGAATTTTTTCATTAAAAATCGAGAGAGTTATTGTCGTTTGAATATGGTCCTCCCACTTACCCGAAATTCGGATTCCAATTATGTGCCGATAAAAGGGCGTAAAAATGGAAGTCTAACGTTTTGTTCACTAATTCTTCTTTGAAATATTTTTCCTATATCGTGAGATCAATGATCTCAAAATCAAATTTTGGGTAGAAAATACGTTGGTGGCAAGTTATTCACAAGCCTGAATCGCTTTGAAAATGTGTTGAAAAGTGACCTTCGGTCACCGTTTTGACAATTACTTTTGAACGGTAAGGAATTCTTAGACGTGGCTAATGTTTAAGAAAGTAGACATTCTGAGCTTGAATTTGAACAGAAATTTTAATTTTTTCATTACAAATCAAGAGATTATTTTCGTTTGAATATGGCCCTCACGTTACCCGAAATTCGATTCCAATTATGTGCCGATAAAAGGGCGTTAAAAATGAAGTCTAACGTTTTGTTCACGAATTCGTCCTTTGAAATATTTTTCCTATATCGTGAGATCAATGATCTCAAAATCAAATTTTGGTTAAAAAATACGTTGGTGGCAAGTTATTCACAAGCCTTAATCGCTTTGAAAATGTGTTGAAAAGTGACCTTCGGTCACCCTTTTGACAATAACTTTTGAACGGTAAGGAATTCTTAGACGTGGGCTGTAATGTTTTAGAAAGTAGACATTCTGAGCTTGAATTTGAACAGAAATTATGAATTTTTTCATTACAAATCAAGAGATTTATTTTCGTTTGAATATGGCCCTTCAAGGTACGAGAAATTTGGATTCCAATTATGTGCCGATAAAAGGGCGTAAAAATGGAAGTCTAATGTTTTATTCACGAATTTACTTTGAAATGTTTTTCCCATATCGTGAGATCAATGATCTCAAAATCAAATTTTGGGTAAAAAATACGTTGGTGGCAACTTATTCACAAGACTTAATCGCTTTGAAAATGTGTTGAAAAGTGACCTTTGGTCACCCTTTTGACAATAACTTTTGAACGGTAAGGAATTCTTAGACGTGAGCTTAATGTTTAAGAAAGTAGACATTCTGAGCTTGAATTTGAACTAAAATTTTGAACGTTTACTAGGAAAATCAAGAGAGTTATTGTCGTTTGAATATAATCCATTGAGTTATCCAAAATTCAGATTCCAGTTATGTGCCGAAAGAAGGGTGTAAAAATGGAAGTCTAACGTTTTATTCACGAATTTGGCTTTGAAATGTTTTTCCTAAATTGTGAGATCAGTCATATCAAAATCTAATTTTGGTTAAAAAATACGTTTGTAGCTAGTTATTCACGAGCCCTAATAGCTATGAAAATGAGTTGAAACGTAACCTTCGGTCACCAATTCGACAATAAATTTTGAACGGTAAGGAATTCTACGACACAAGCAAAATGTTTTACAAAGTAGACATTCCAAGCATGAATTTGAACGTAAATTTTTAATTTTTCAATAGAAATCAAGAGAGTTATTGTCGTTTGAATATGGTCCTCCGAGTTACCCGAAATTCGGATTCCAATTTTCTGCCGATAAAAGGGCGTAAAAATGGAAGTCTAACATTTTGTTCATGAATTCTTCTTTGAAACATTTTTCCTATATCGTGAGATCAATGATCTCAGAATCAAATTTTGGATAAAAAATACGTTGGTGGCAAGTTATTCACAAGCTTTAATCGCTTTGAAAATGTGTTGGAAAGTGACCTTCGATCACCGTTTTGGCAATAACTTTTGAACGGTAAGGAATTCTTAGATGTGGGCTGAATGTTTTAGAAAGTAGACATTCTGAGCTTGAATTTGATAAGAAATTTTGAATTTTTTTAATAAAAATCAAGAGAGTTATTGTCATTTGAATATGACCTTCCGAGTTACCTGAAATTCGGATTTCAATTATGTGCCAATAAACGGGCATAAAAATGAAAGTCTAACGTTTTGTTCGTAAATTTGTCTTTGAAATATATTTCCAATATTGTGAGATCAATGATCTCGAAATCAAATTTTGGGAAAAAAATACGTTGGTGGCAAGTTATTCACAAGCCTTAATCGCTTCAAAAATGTGACGAAAAGTGACCTCCGGTCACCCTTTTGACAATAACTTTTGAACGGTAAGGAATTCTTAGACGTGAGCAGAATGTTTAAGAAAGTAGACATTGTGAGCTTGAACTTGAACTGAAATTTTGAATTTTTTCATTACAAATCCAGAGAGTTATTGTAATTTGAATATGGCCCTCCGAGTTACCCGAAATTCGGATTCCAATTATGTGCCGATAAAATGGCGTAAAAATGGAAGTCTAACGTTTTGTTCGCGAATTTGTCTTTGAAATGTTTTTCCTGTATCGTGAGATCTATTATCTCGAAATAAAATTTTGGGGAAAAAATTCGTTGGTGGCAAGTTATTCACAGGCCTTAATCGCTTTGAAAATGTGTTGAAAAGTGACCTCCGGTCACCCTTTTGACAATAACTTTTGAACGGTAAGGAATTCTCAGACATGAGCTGAATGTTTAAGAAAGTAGACATTATGAGCTTGAATTTGAACACAAATTTTGAATTTTTTCAATAAAAATCAAGAGACTTATTGTCGTTTGAATATGGCCCTCCGAGTTACCCGAAATTCAGATTCCAATTATGTGCCTATAAAAGGGCGTAAAAATGGAAGTCTAACGTTTTGTTCACGAATTTGTCTTTGAAATTTTTTTCCTATATCGTGGGAACTATTATCTTGAAATAAAATTTTGGGGAAAAAATTCGTTGGTGGCAAGTTATTCACAGGCCTTAATCGCTTTGAAAATGTGTTGAAAAGTGACCTCGGTCACCCTTTTGACAATAAATTTTGAACGGTAAGGAATTCTTAGACGTGAGCTTAATGTTGAAGAAACTAGACATTATGAGCTTGAATTTGAACACAAATTTTGAATTTTTTCAATAAAAATCAAGAGACTTATTGTCGTTTGAATATAGCCCTCCGAGTTATCCGAAATTCAGATTCCAATTATGTGCCTATAAAAGGGCGTAAAAATGGAAGTCTAACGTTTTGTTCACGAATTTGTCTTTGAAATATTTTTCCTATATCATGAGATCAATGATCTCAAAATCAAATTTTGGGTAAAAAATACTTTGGTGGCAAGCTGTTCACAAGCGTTAATCGCTTTGAAAATGTGTTGAAAAGTGACCTTCGGTCACCCTTGTGACAATAACTTTTGAACGGTAAGGAATTCCTAGACGTGAGCTTAATGTTTAATAAAGTAGACATTCTGAGCTTGAATTTGAACACAAATTTTGAATTTTTTCAATAAAAATCAAGAGAGTTATTGTCATTTGAATATGGCCCTCCGAGTTACCCGAAATTCGGATTCCAATTATGTGCCGATAAAAGGGCGTAAAAATGGAAGTCTAACGTTTTGTTCACGAATTTGTCTTTGAAATGTTTTTCCCATATCGTGAGATCAATGATCTCAAAATCAAATTTTGGGTAAAAAATACGTTGGTGGCAACTTATTCACAAGCCTTAATCGCTTTGAAAATGTGTTGAAAAGTGACCTTCGGTCACCCTTTTGACAATAACTTTTGAACGGTAAGGAATTCTTAGACGTGAGCTTAATATTTAAGAAAGTAGACATTCTGAGCTTGAATTTGAACAGAAATTTTGAATTTTTTCATTACAAATCAAGAGAGTTATTGTCATTTAAATATGGCCCTCTGAGTTACTAAAAATTCAGATTCCAATTATGTGCCGATAAAAGGGCGTAAAAATGGAAGTCTAACGTTTTGTTCACGAATTTGTGTTTGGAATGTTTTTCCTATATCATGAGAACTGTTATCTTGAAATAAAATTTTGAGTAAAAAATACGTTAGTGGCTAGCTATTCAGGAGCCTTAATCGCTTTGAAAATGTGTTGAAACGTGAACTTCAGTCACCCTTTTGACAATAACTTTTGAACGGTAAGGAATTCTTAGAGAAGAGCTGAATGTTTAAGAAAGTAGACATTCTGAGCTTGAATTTGAACACAAATTTTGAATTTTTTTCAATAAAAATCAAGGGAGTTATTGCAGTTTGAATATGGCCCTCCGAGTTACCCGAAATTCGGATTCCAATTATGTGCCTATAAAAGGGCGTAAAAATGGAAGTCTAATGTTTTGTTCACGAATTTGGCTTTGAAATGTTTTTCCCATATCGTGAGATCAATGATCTCAAAATCAAATTTTGGGTAAAAAATACGTTGGTGGCAACTTATTCACAAGCCTTAATCGCTTTGAAAATGTGTTGAAAAGTGACCTTCGGTCACCCTTTTGACAATAACTTTTGAACGGTAAGGAATTCTTAGATGTGAGCTTAATGTTTAAGAAAGTAGACATTCTGAGCTTGAATTTGAACAGAAATTTTGAATTTTTTCATTACAAATCAAGAGAGTTATTGTCATTTAAATATGGCCCTCCGACTTACTCGAAATTCAGATTCCAATTATGTGCCGATAAAAGGGCGTAAAAATGGAAGTCTAACGTTTTGTTCACGAATTTGTCTTTGAAATGTTTTTCCTATATCGTGAGAACTATTATCTTGAAATAAAATTTTGAGTAAAAAATACGTTAGTGGCTAGCTATTCGGGAGCCTTAATCGGTTTGAAAATGTGTTGAAACGTGAACTTCAGTCACCCTTTTGACAATAACTTTTGAACGGTATGGAATTCTCAGAGAAGAGCTAAATGTTAAAGAAAGTAGACATTCTGAGCTTGAATTTGAACACAGATTTGGAATTTTTTTCAATACAAATCAAGAGAGTTATTGCAGTTTGAATATGGCCCTCCGAGTTATCCGAAATTTGGATTCCAATTATGTGCCGATAAAAGGGCGTAAAAATGGAACTCTAACTTTTTTTTCATGAATTTGTCTTTGAAATATTTTTCCTATATCGTGAGATCAGTGATCTCAAAATCAAATTTTGGGTAAAAAATACGTTGGTGGCAAGTTATTCACAAGCCTTAATCGCTTTGAAAATGTGTTGAAAAGTGACCTTCGGTCACCCTTTTGACAATAACTTTTGAACGGTAAGGAATTCTTAGACGTGAGCTGAATGTTTAAGAAAGTAGACATTCTGAGCTTGAATTTGAACAGAAATTTTGAATTTTTTCATTACAAATCAAGAGAATTATTTTCGTTTGAATATGGTCCTCCGACTTACCCGAAATTCGGATTCCAATTATGTGCCGATAAAAGGGCGTAAAATGGAAGTCTAACGTTTTGTTCACGAATTCGTCTTTGAAATATTTTTCCAATATCGTGAGATCAATGATCTCAAAATCAAATTTTGGGTAAAAAATACGTTGGTGGCAAGTTATTCACAAGCCTTAATCGCTTTGAAAATGTGTTGAAAAGTGACCTTCGGTCACCGTTTTGACAATAACTTTTGAACGGTAAGGAATTCTTAGACGTGAGCTTAATGTTTAAGAAAGTAGACATTCTGAGCTTGAATTTGAACATAAATTTTGAATTTTTTCATTAAAATCAAGAGAGTTATTGTCGTTTGAATATGGCCCTCCGAGTTACCCGAAATTCGGATTCCAATTATGTGCCGATAAAAGGGCGTAAAAATGGAAGTCTAACGTTTTGTTCACGAATTTGTCTTTGAAATATTTTTCCTATATCGTGAGATCAATGATCTCAAAATCAAATTTTGGGTAAAAAATACGTTGGTGGCAAGTTATTCACAAGCCTTAATCGCTTTGAAAATGTGTTGAAAAGTGACCTTCGGTCACCATTTTGACAATAACTTTTGAACGGTAAGGAATTCTTAGACGTGAGCTTAATGTTTAAGAAAGTAGACATTCTGAGCTTGAATTTGAACACAAATTTTGAATTTTTTCAATAAAAATCAAGAGAGTTATTGTCGTTTGAATATGGTCCTCTGAGTTACCCGAAATTCGGATTCCAATTATGTGCCGATAAAAGGGCGTAAAAATGGAAGTCTAACGTTTTGTTCACGAATTCTTCTTTGAAATATTTTTCCTATATCGTGAGATCAATGATCTCAAAATCAAATTTTGGGTAAAAAATACGTTGGTGGCAAGTTATTCACAAGCCTTAATCGCTTTGAAAATGTGTTGAAAAGTGACCTTCGGTCACCCTTTTGACAATAACTTTTGAACGGTAAGGAATTCTTAGACGTGGGCTGAATGTTTTAGAAAGTAGACATTCTGAGCTTGAATTTGAACACAAATTTTGAATTTTTTCAATAAAAATCAAGAGAGTTATTGTCGTTTGAATATGGCCCTCCGAGTTACCCGAAATTCGGATTCCAATTATGTGCCGATAAAAGGGCGTAAAAATGGAAGTCTAACGTTTTGTTCACGAATTCGTCTTTGAAATATTTTTCCTATATCGTGAGATCAATGATCTCAAAATCAAATTTTGGGTAAAAAATACGTTGGTGGCAAGTTATTCACAAGCCTTAATCGCTTTGAAAATGTGTTGAAAAGTGACCTTCGGTCACCGTTTTGACAATAACTTTTGAACGGTAAGGAATTCTTAGACGTGGGCTAATGTTTTAGAAAGTAGACATTCTGAGCTTGAATTTGAACACAAATTTTGAATTTTTTCAATAAAAATCAAGAGAGTTATTGTCGTTTGAATATGGCCCTCCGAGTTACCCGAAATTCAAATTCCAATTATGTGCCGATAGAAGGGCGTAAAAATGGAAGTCTAACGTTTTGTTCACGAATTTGGCTTTGAAATATTTTTCTTATATCGCGAGATCAATCATCTCAAAATCAAATTTTGGGCAAAAAATACGTTCGTGGCAAGTTATTCACAAGCCTTAATCACTTAGAAAATGTGTTGAAAAGTGATCTTCGGTCACCCTTTTAAAAATAACTTTTGAACGGTAAGGAATTCTTAGACGTGAGCTGAATGTTTAAGAAAGTAGACATTCTGAGCTTGAACTTGAACAGAAATTTTGAATTTTTTCATTACAAATCAAGAGAGTTATTGTCGTTTGAATATGGCCCTCCGAGTTACCCGAAATTCGGATTCCAATTATGTGCCGATAAAAGGGCGTAAAAATGGAAGTCTAATGTTTTGTTCATGAATTTGGCTTTGAAATGTTTTTCCTATATCGTGAGATCAATGATCTCAAAATCAAATTTTGGGTAAAAAATACGTTGGTGGCAAGTTATTCACAAGCCTTAATCGCTTTGAAAATGTGTTGAAAAGTGACCTCCGGTCACCCTTTTGACAATAACTTTTGAACGGTAAGGAATTCTCAGACATTAGCTGAATGTTTAAGAAAGTAGACATTATGAGCTTCAATTTGAACACAAATTTTGATTTTTTTCAATAAAAATCAAGAGACTTATTGTCGTTTGAATATGGTCCTCTGAGTTACCCGAAATTCAGATTCCAATTATGTGCCAATAAAAGGGCGTAAAAATGGAAGTCTAACGTTTTGTTCACGAATTTTTCTTTGAAATGTTTTTCCTATATCGTAAGAACTATTATCTTGAAATAAAATTTTGAGTAACAAAAACGTTAGTGGCTAGCTATTCAGGAGCCTTAATCGCTTTGAAAATGTGTCGAAACGTGAACTTCAGTCACCCTTTTGACAATAACTTTTGAACGGTAAGGAATTCTTAGAGAAGAGCCGAATGTTTAAGAAAGTAGACATTCTGAGCTTGAATTTGTTCAGAAATTTTGAATTTTTTTCAATAAAAATCAAGAGAGTTATTTCAGTTTGAATATGGCCCTCCGAGTTAACCGAAATTCGGATTCCAATTATGTGCCGATAAAAGGGCGTAAAAATGGAAGTCTAACGTTTTGTTCACGAATTCGTCTTAGAAACATTTTTCCTATATCGTGAGATCAATGATCTCAAAATCAAATTTTGGGTAAAAAATACTTTGGTGGCAAGTTGTTCACAAGCGTTAATCGCTTTGAAAATGTGTTGAAAAGTGACTTTCGGTCACCGTTTTGACAATAACTTTTGAACGGTAAGGAATTCTGAGACGTGGGCTAAATGTTTTAGAACGTATCTATTCTGAGCTTCAATTTGAACACAAATTTTGAATTTTTTCAATAAAAATCAAGAGAGTTATTGTCATTTGAATATGGCCCTCCGAGTTACCCGAAATTCAGATTCCAATTATGTGCCTATAAAAGGGCATAAAAATGGAAGTCTAACATTTTGTTCACGAATTTGTCATTGAAATTTTTTTCCTATATCGTGAGATAAATCATCTCAAAATCAAATTTTGGGAAAAAAATACGTTGGTGGCAAGTTATTCACAAGCCTTAATCACATTGAAAATGTGTTGAAAAGTGATCTTCGGTCACCCTTTTAAAAATAACTTTTGAACGGTAAGGAATTCTTAGACGTGAGCTGAATGTTTAAGAAAGTAGACATTCTGAGCTTGAACTTGAATAGAAATTTTGAATTTTTTCATTACAAATCAAGAGAGTTATTGTCGTTTGAATATGGCCCTCCGAGTTACCCGAAATTCGGATTCCAATTATGTGCCGATAAAAGGGCGTAAAAATGGAAGTCTAACGTTTTGTTCACGAATTCGTCTTTGAAATATTTTTCCTATATTGTGAGATCAATGATCTCAAAATCAAATTTTGGGTAAAAAATACGTTGGTGGCAAGTTGTTCACAAGCTTTAATCGCTTTGAAAATGTGTTGAAAAGTGACCTTCGGTCACCGTTTTGACAATAACATTTGAACGGTAAGGAATTCTTAGACGTGGGCTGAAAGTTTTTGAAAGTAGATATTCTGAGCTTGAATTTGAACATAAATTTTGAATTTTTTCAATAAAAATAAAAAGAGTTATTGTCGTTTGAATATGGCCCTCCAAGTTACCCGAAATTCAGATTCCAATTATGTGCCTACAAAAGGGCGTAAAAATGGAAGTCTAACATTTTGTTAATGAATTTGTCTTTCAAATATTTTTCCTATATCGTGAGATCAATGATCTCAAAATCAAATTTTGGGTAAAAATTACGTTGGTGGCAACTTATTCACAAGCCTTAATCGCTTTGAAAATGTGTTGAAAAGTGACCTTCGGTCACCCTTTTGAAAATAACTGTTGAACGGTAAGGAATTCTTAGACGTGAGCTGAATGTTTAAGAAAGTAGATATTCTGAGCTTGAACTTGAACAAAAATTTTGAATTTTTTCAATAAAAATCAAGAGAGTTATTGTCATTTGAATATGGCCCTCCGAGTTACCCGAAATTCGGATTCCAATTATGTGCCGATAAAAGGGCGTAAAAATGGAAGTCTAACGTTTTGTTCACGAATTCGTCTTTGAAATATTTTTCCTATATCGTGAGATCAAACATCTCAAAATCAAATTTTGGGTAAAAACTACG
The DNA here is from genome assembly GCA_019022515.1 of Quercus aquifolioides. Classification (NCBI taxonomy): domain Eukaryota; kingdom Viridiplantae; phylum Streptophyta; class Magnoliopsida; order Fagales; family Fagaceae; genus Quercus; species Quercus aquifolioides. The sequence continues at coordinate 331,415 of JAFHAW010000102.1, forward strand.
TTAGTGGCTAGTTATTCACGAGCCTTAATCGCTTTGAAAAAGTGTTGAAACGTGACCTTCGGTCACCGTTTCGACAATAACTTTTGAACGGTAAGTAATTCTTAGACGTGGGCTTAATGTTTTTGAAAGTAGACATTCCGAGCTTGAATTTGTACATAAATTTTGAATTTTTTCGATAAAAATCGAGAGAGTTTTTGTCGTTTGAATATGGCCTACCGAGTTACCCGAAATTCGGATTCCAATTACGTACCGATAGAAGGGCGTAAAATTGGAAGTCTAATGTTTTGTTCACGAATTTGGCATTGAAATATTTTTCCTATATCGCGAGATCAATCATCTCAAAATCAAATTTTGGATAAAAAATACGTTTGTGGCCAGTTATTCACGAGCCTTAATCGCTTTGAAAATGGGTTGAAACGTGACCTTCGGTCACCGTTTCGAATATAACTTTTGAACGGTAAGGGATTCTTAGAACAGGCTGAATGTTTTAGAAAGTAGACATTCCGAGCTTGGATTTGAACACAAATTTTGAATTTTTTCAATACAAATCGAGAGAGTTGTTGTCGTTTGAATATGGCCCACCAAGTTACCCGAAATTCGGATTCCAATTATGTGCCGATAGAAGGGCGTAAAAATGGAAGTCTAAAGTTTTGTTCCCGAATTTGGCTTTGAAATACTTTTTCTATATCGCGAGATCAAACATCTCAAAATCAAATTTTGGGTAAAAACTACGTTTGTGGCTAGTTATTCACAAGCCTTAATCGCTTTGAAAATGTTTTGAAAAGTGACCTCCGGTCACCCTTTTGACAATAACTTTTGAACGGTAAGGAATTCTTAGATGTGAGCTGAATGTTTAAGAAAGTAGACATTCTGAGCTTGAATTTGAACAGAAATTTTGAATTTTTTCATTACAAATCAAGAGAGTTGTTGTAGTTTGAATATCGTCCTCCGAGTTACCCGAAATTCGGATTCTAATTATGTGCCGATAAAAGGGCGTAAAAATGGAAGTCTAACGTTTTGTTCATGAATTCGTCTTTGAAATATTTTTCCTATATAGTGAGATCAATGATCTCAAAATCAAATTTTGGGTAAAGAATACGTTGGTGGCAAGTTATTCACAGGCCTTAATCGCTTTGAAAATGTGTTGAAAAGTGACCTCCGATCACCCTTTTGACAGTAACATTTGAACGGTAAGGAATTCTTAGACGTGAGCTGAATGTCTAAGAAAGTAGACATTCTGAGCTTGAATTTGAACATAAATTTTGAATTTTTTCATTTCAAATCAAGAGAGTTATTGTCGTTTGAATATCGTCCTCCGAGTTACCCGAAATTCGGATTCTAATTATGTGCCGATAAAAGGGCGTAAAAATGGAAGTCTAACGCTTTATTCGCGAATTTGGCTTTGAAATGTTTTTCCTATATTGTGAGATCAGTCATATCAAAATCAAATTTTGGTTAAAAAATACGTTAGTGGCTAGCTATTCATGAGCCTTAATCGCTTTGAAAATGTATTGAAATGTGACCTTCGGTCACCCTTTTGACAATAACTTTTGAATGGTAAGGAATTCTTAGACGTGAGCTTAATGTTTAAGAAAGTAGACATTCTAAGCTTGAATTTGAACACAAATTTTGAATTTTTTAATAAAACTCAAGAGAGTTAATGTCATTTGAATATGGCCGTCCGAGTTACCCGAAATTCGGATTCAAAATGTGTGCCGATAAAAGGGCGTAAAAATGGAAATCTAACGTTTTGTTCACGAATTCGTTTTTGAAATATTTTACCTATATCGTGAGATCAATGATCTCAAAATCAAATTTTGGGTAAAAAATACGTTGGTGGCAAGTTATTCACAAGCCTTAATCGCTTTGTAAATGTGTTGAAAAATGACCTTCGGTCACCATTTTGGCATAACTTTTGAACAGTAAGGAATTCTTAGATATGGGCTGAATGTTTTAGAAAGTAGACATTCTGAGCTTGAATTTGAATAGAAATTTTGAATTTTTTCATTACAAATCAAGAGAGTTATTGTCGTTTGAATATGGTCCTCCGAGTTACCTGAAATTCGGATTCCAATTATGTGCCAATAAAAGGGCGTAAAAATGGTAGTCTAACGTTTTGTTCACAAATTTGTCTTTGAAATGTTTTTCCTATATCGTGAGATCTATTATCTTGAAATAAAATTTTGGGTAAAAAATACGTTAGTGGCTAGCTATTCGTGAGCCTTAATCGCTTTGAAAATATGTTGAAACGTGAACTTCGGTCACCCTTTTGACAATAACTTTTCAACGGTAAGGAATTCTTAGACGTTAGCTTAATGTTTAAGAAAGTAAACATTCTGAGCTTGAATTTGAACACAAATTTTGAACTTTTACTAGAAAAGTCAAGAGAGTTATTGCCGTTTAAATATAATCCACCGAGTTATCCGAAATTCAGATTCCAATTATGTGTCGATAGAAGTTCGTAAAAATGGAAGTCTAACGTTTTATTCACGAATTTGGCTTTGAAATATTTTTCCTGTATTGTGAGATCAGTCATATCAAAATCAAATTCTGGTTAAAAAATACGTTAGTAGCTAGTTATTCACGAGTCCTAATAGCTATGAAAATGTGTTGGAACGTGACCTTCGGTCACCAATTCGACAATAACTTTTGAACGGTAAGAAATTCTACGACACAAGCAAAATGTTTTACAGAGTAGACATTCCAAGCATGAATTTGAACACAAATTTTGAATTTTTTCAATTAAAATCAAGAGAGTTATTGTCGTTTGAATATGGCCCTCTGAGTTGCCCGTAATTCGGATTCCAATTATGTGCCGATAAAAGGGCGTAAAAATGGAACTCTAACGTTTTGTTCACAAATTCGTCTTTGAAATATTTTTCCTATATCGTGAGATCGATGATCTCAAAATCAAATTTTGGGTATAAAATATGTTGGTGGCAAGTTGTTCACAAGCGTTAATCGCTTTGAAAATGTGTTGAAAAGTGTCCTTCAGTCACTGTTTTGTCAATAACTTTTGAACGGTAAGGAATTCTTAGACGTGTGCTGAATGTTTTAGAAAGTAGACATTCTGAGCTTGAATTTGAACACAAATTTTGAATTTTTTCAATAAAAATCAAGAGAGTTATTGTTGTTTGAATATGACCCTTCGAGTTTACCGAAATTCGGATTCCAATTATGTGCCGATAAAAGGGCGTAAAAATGGAAGTCTAACGTTTTGTTCACGAATTTGTTTTTGAAATATTTTTCCTATATCGTGAGATCAATGATCTCAAAATCAAATTTTGGGTAAAAAACACATTGGTGGCAAGTTATTCACAAGCCTTAATCGCTTTGAAAATGTGTTGAAATGTGACCTTCGGTCACCCTTTTGACAATAACTTTTGAACGGTAAGGAATTCTTAGACGTGAGCTTAATATTTTAGAAAGTAGACATTCTGAGCTTGAATTTGAATACAAATTTTGAATTTTTTCATTTCAAATCAAGAGATTTATTGTCATTTGAATATAGCCCACAAAGTTACCCGAAATTCGAATTCCAATTATGTATCAATAGGAGGGCGTAAAACCTTAGAAATAATCTTATACATCCCTCCCAACAAACTAATAGGGTGAAAATCCTTCACATCCATAGCATTAGGTTTCTTAAGAATGAAGGCAAGGAAAGGGACAATAAGACTCCTTTCAAACACAACCTGCTCATGGAAATTATGAAGTACTGCCATAACATTTGTTTTCAAAATGCTTCAGCAAGATTGAAAAAAAGCCATGGAGGAACCATTTGGACCTGGTAACTTATCGCCATTGAAACCACTAACCACCCCAAACACCTCATCCTCCTCAAAAGGTTTATCCAACTAGCTAGCACCTTCCTCAAAAATTCTTCCAAACTCTACATCATCTAGAACAGGGCAATGAACCTCATTTTTAGAGTAAAGCTGTCTATAAAAACAACACCCCATCCACGATAAGCTTATCAATAGAATTAAACCTTCTGTGAGAGTTGGCCATACGATCTCTCCTTCTTTAATGCAAACCACTCTTGATTTTTGCCTTCAACAAATTTCTTCTCTCGGTTGATTCTTTTCTTATCCAACTTTTCCTCTACCTCTACCATAAGAACACGACTTTCCTCAACATTCTTAAATACCCTAAGATCACTCCACAACTTCTTCCCCTTTTATTCTACATTACCAAACTCCTCCACATTCCACCTCTTGAGATCAACCTTCAAAGCCTTCAATTTACTTGCCAAAATAAAACTAGGGGCTCCATGAAAATGATAGTACTCACACCAAGAGCGTATTCTTTCTACAAAACCTTCATCCTTTAGCCACATATTCTCAAACCGAAAAGGCCTCCTTTCATCTATTAGAATAGATTAGGAGCTGCTTTTGTCTTTTTGTTCCTTTTTCCTTTGTTCACTACCATGAACTCTGTGTTTCTTTTGCTATTCTTATATTAATAATATTCTCTTCTTACTTATCAAAAAAGAAAAAAAGAAAAAGAAATTACCTCCCTTTAGATGAATCGGAAAATGGTCTGAGAACAATCTAAACAACCGCTTTTGACAAACAAAATGAAACTTAATCTCCCAATTTGCTGTCACGAGAAATCTATCCAACCTTGACCTTGGGATAACAACCTAGACAACCTTTTTTGACAAACAGAAGGAAACTTAATCTCCCAATTTGTTGTCACGAGAAATCTATCCAACCTTAACCTTGGAACAACCTCACAAGAGTTTGACCAAGTGAAGTTCCCCCCTTCTAATGGTAGATCAATCAAACCATGTTTGAAGATAAAATATGAGAACTGATGCATAGCCTGGGTAAAAAAGATAGAGCCCAAATGTTCATAAGGAAACCACACAACATTAAAGTCTCCTCCCACACACCAAGGAATATTCCACTAACTGCACAAGCCAGATAACTCATCCCATAATAACCTTCTGTCCCCATCAGAATTAGGCCCATACGCTCTAGTAAATGCCCATTCAAATTGACCAACCACATTTTTAAACCTACAAAAAGTTGAGAAATGCCCCACTGCTTCCTCCAAAATCACCACAACCCTTCTATCTCACATCACAAGCACCCTTCCAGAAGCACCCACAACACCTAAATATACCCAGTCCACATGCTGACCACCCCACAGACTACGAATAATTCCTCTAGTTATAAGCTCCAATTTAGTTTCCTAAAGACAAAAGATATTGACTTCCAATTTCTAATCAAGTTTCTAACTTGAAGTCTTTTTTCTTGGTCATTCAATCCTCTAATATTCCACAAAATAATTTTCAAATTCATTGATGAAACACAACAACCCGATCCCTACTGACACTTCTTCCCCTATCTGACTCATTTTCACCATTCCAAGTACTCACCAAAATTTTCAATTCCCGGTGGCCTTTCTGCCCTACCTTCTCCATTTTCTTCTGTGAGCCTTCTTCATGCAACTTGCTTCTTTTTGCTTTTCTTTTTTTATAATTTTTTTTAGCTTCTAAAGCTAAAAACAAATCTGTAACCTATTCTTCAAAACCTTCTGATGAAGTCCCCACTGATCTCCTGAAAGCTTTAATCCTGTTGATTACCCATAATGATAACTAACTACTATCAACTTTTTCTGGACCCCCACCCTCCACTGGGTTCCCCTCAACCACCTCCATCGAGTTACTCTCATATCCCACCAAAATTTCCATTGCCAACAGAGCCACAACCGACGGTGCACACTCCGAATCCAGACCAGTAGAGGCAAAATCCACCACACCATCACATTCATCAGCCCAACTAATAATAGGCTCATCACCAAGAAAAGAATTTGTACCTAGGATAGCTTCACTTTCTGAGATTAAGTAGTCTGAGACTGAATCCGAAGACTGATAGAGAGTGAGAGGAATCACAATCTGCCTCCCATCACGAAGCTCAAGTACCCAATCTTTAGAATTGCCTCATACTTTTCCCATATCACCAACAAAATCCCTAAGTGATAGATGCTGATTTTGTAACCCATCATCGGAAACAGGCACGCTAGGCTCCGAGCTTTGAGATGACACTTCCAAAGAAATCTCACCCTCCTCTAAATCTGACCCTAATGCAAACACCTGGGGCAAAGTGTGGCTAGGAGCCACCTCCTTCATAATTGGACCCATGGGGAGTTGATGAGACTTGCTAGAGCTTGCCTGATGAAGACTTGAAGTAGGAACACCAGTAGATGGAGAGACCGAAGCTACCGAACCAATTTCCAACTACAACAGAGTGGGGAGTGACATGCTCGACTGGGTTAGAATGGGTTAGGGACACTCTGCTGACCAATTAACAAAATCTTGATGCTGGGTTTTGGGTTTGGAAGCCATCCCATCCTATTTCAAATTAATAGGCTTCCAAACCAACAAATTGGGCTTCAGTCCAATATCTTTAGGCATTGAAAAAGTTCGGGTTTTGGCCCAATAACATTATGCACTGAATGCACTTTGGGTTTAGGCCCATTTTCTTTTGACAGCCCTAAAGAATTTGACCTAGTATTCTTTGTCCTTATATGTTGATTAGAGTTTGAACCCACCTCACTTATGTTAGATGAAATCACACCCCACCTTCCTTCCTTCCCACACTTACACTGTGTTTGGTTTGGGTGAATTTAGGGGGATGGAAAACATAGGGAGGAAAATAGGGTGGAAAACAGTGTTTTCCATTGTTTGGCCAAAGAAGAAAAATGGGGAGGAAGGAAAACCCGAGAGGAAATTCTCTCCCGGGTCCACAAAATTCATCCTCCCAAATCGGGAGGAAAATGCTGGAGAGAAAGTGCTCTCACAGCACTTTTACAAAAATGACCTCTCCCAACGTCTACAACAACCCAGCGTGGCAGAAAATAACCACCAACCACCAAACCCAGCACCACCTCCAAACACCACAACCTAGCACAAAAAATTAACCCCAAATCAACAGAAAATTCACCCAAAATCAATGGAAAAGAAATTAGAAAACCCAACTCAAAATCAAGACAAACCCACTGGAAAACCCAACTCAAAATCAATCAAAACTCACCGGAAAACCCAACCCAAAATCATCACAAACACACCACAAAATCATCAAAATTGTTCTAAATCTAGATCCAAATTCATCAAACCCATATACAAATTCATATAAATAATCAAACCAAAATTGAAAAAAGAAGAAGGAGAAAAAGAAGAAAGAAAGAAGAAGATGCTGAAGAAAAGGAAGAAAAACCCAAACCTGAATTTTACTTTCTCCGCCCAAAATCACTACCCTTAATCAAACGCAACCCAAAATCATCATCTATAATAAAAGCATAAGGATTGAAAAAGATTCTCAAATTGTAAAAGAAGAAGAGGAAAGAAAAAGATTCTCAAAAAAAAAAGAAAAAAAAAAAGAAAGAAGGAGAAGAAAGAGAGGCGGAGATAAAGATGAGATAGAGATAAGTAGAGATAAGGACTGCAGGGTATTATGAATCAAAAAAAAGGTCGAGGGGTTAGGTGGGGGTAGTAGGGAAAAAATATAAAAAGGGAAGAGAAATATTATTTTAATGAAAAAAGTGTGTATAATAGATAAATTGACGTAGGTGTTTTGTAAAAATGATGGTGTAAAATAGAAAAAATAAATTGTGTGTAAAATAAACGGAATTTTTTAGACAGACTGATGCGGTTGCTCTTACCACTTTTGACCCTTCTCATCTTACCTTCATAGCACACCAATGTCCATCGGTCCAGGTTCTCTTTTTTTTTTTTTTTTTTTCAACGTGACCTGATCAAGTTGTACATTATTGTAATTTTTACATTATAATAATAAAAATAATAACATAAATTTATATGTATAATGTGTTAAATTTTATATTATTTAATGAGTACAAATAAATCTATTTCTTACCTATTATGTAATAAGGGTATAATAGTCAATTTATATAAATCATATTTTCCATCCTTCCATTTTTCTCTCCAACCAAACAAAAGAGTTTTTCACTCTCTTAATTTTCCACCCTTCCAACCAAACACACAAAAAGGAAAACTAAATATTTTCTATCCTCCCACTTTTCCATCCTTCCACAATTTTTCATCCTCTCACTTTTCCATCCCTCCAACCAAACGGACCCTTAATATGTAAATAAATATCCAGGGTCAACGTATCTTTGATACCTCTACTCGCAAGGCTATTAATAATGGCAGCCGTAATGTTTTCCCCAATTTGAGCCTATAATTTCTCGGGCTTTCCTTTGAGCGACACACTATCCCCACCAGAAATTCTATTGCTTAGATTTTGAATTTCTAAGATTTTCTCCTTTCCTTTTATTCCTTTTTTTTTAGAGATAATTATAATTTGCTGCTAACCTCGTAACTCGAATCATTTCCCCCTCTAGACCTACAAGCAGTTTGTGCATGGGGAGGTGTTAATTCACTATTGTGCTTCCATGGTTCTACCACTGCCCTTGCCATCGAGACTACCTTTTTGGATACAGAGGGTGCCTGTCTTACTGGAACAATCGTCTCCCTCATATGGATGCCAAATCCTCTCCAACCACTACCCATCTTCCCCTCTGGAACAACTTTGGACCCCTTACGCTTGCCTTTATGTAATTCAGATAGCATAAAAAAGGAACCATGGGTGTTGGACCCCAGTTGCAAAATAAAAACTTTGTCACCCTCCCTAACTGTTCTTGCAAACTGACCTGGAGATTGCTTAGAAACCAAATCCTCAATGTGATTCAAAATTCTCATAGCACTCTCCTTCCCCATACAAACATAACGTAATGAAATTCAGCATTGTTCATAGATATGTAACAAGAAGAAAGATCCCCCCTCCTCAACAACAAACTCGAAAGATTTAGATTCAATGAAAGAATGAAAAACAAAGGAAAACACCTCCTCTAAAGAAGGAAGAACAGAGCAATCTATGGCTTATTAGAGGTAGCCAGGCCTCATATGTGACTAATCCTAGCTCAGGGGTGTTATCAATGTAAAAGAATTTTTTAATTTTAATTAATCAGGTTATTTTGTATGTTTATCTAATTCGTATAATCAAGCTTATTTTTGCAATACAATAAGTTGGCTTTCCTGGTAGTCTATAGAAGTTCACCACTATAATCCTATGGAGACAAGCTTGATTGATTAATAAAATTTTCTCTTGGAATTTTCTAATGGTGTGGTGCTTACTCCAGCCAACCTTGTGTTCTCTCTTGCTTGGTGCTGACACTAAGCAAACCTAGGGGGACTCCTAGGTTATCTATATTTTCATTTTCTCTTCAACTTTCTTATCACGTCCGTTTTGGTTGCCTAGCGTCTTATTTTGATATTGGAGTACGTTGTTCTACATCAATTACTCACAAACCTTATAGAGTGCCACTTTAAGGAAGACTTACCATGGACTTTTATTAATCACATAATACATCCATTTTAACTTGTCTAACTCTGATGCATCAGCATGCTCCTTCAACCAATCTCTTAGAACTGGATTACTATACCAAACCTGTATGAAAACAGAATAAATAAATAAACAATGGAAAACTAATTTTAGTAAGATGCAACTACAATGGTCTCTTATACACACACACACACACACACACACACATTTTAAGGTGATATGTATTCTGGTACATAAGCTTCTAATTGTAGTATATTGCATTGTGATTTATCCTCAACTGCCATACACATTTATTCTTTTAGGTTAATGACAATCAAATAAATTCTTGAAAAACTATTTGGATCAAGGGGGAAAAAAAACTCTTTCTGAATACCATCATATGCAAATCAGAGCTAGAAATGAAGTATGCCAGATAACATGATAACCATGTTCATGCACTTAGATATGTTACAAGCATAAACGTGTGTTGTGAGTATTTTCTGTTTATAAACATATACACACACAACTTGCAGGTTAAATATTTCATACATAATTGTTGCTGCCTTGACAAGCAAAACCAAAGCTTCTCTGTCTGCATCTGTTACCCCTGTCAACTGCATCAAGTTAAAATTAATAATATCTATTAGAGAATTTACTTTCAATTTAGAATACACACAAGGCAGAAAACAACTGCAATATAGGGCGAGAAAAGACATCAAAAGACTAGTATGCTAAATTTTGGAATAAGATTAGATTTAACAGTACTCGCAATTGACAGAGGTACAGTGCTAATATGAAAATGGTTGTTTGTTGGAAAGTATAAGGGACAGTTTGGTACATCATTTTAAACACATGTTTTCAACTTTTAAACAACATTACACGCATTTTCACACACATTTTCACCCACACGTATTTCCAAAAAAACTGAAAACTGTTGTTTAAACACACATACCAAACGAGTCCTAATTCATTGAAGACCAAATCTAGACAATGATTTCAAGAGAAAATTATGGGATTCTTTTTTCATGTAAAGAAAATTTTAGTAAAGTCATAAAAAGGAGTCACCCAAGTATACAGCAGGTGACCAAAACAATCAAATATACAAATTACAAGCATCCATCAGATCATAAACTGAAAAAATAGAATGACTTCCTATAATAGACATCTAATCTGATAGCGTTTAAAAGAAGAAAAGTTTTAAGTCGGTCCTTTCAGAATTTTTAAAACACTGGTTGTTTATCTCCGGCCAAATGCACCACATCAAACAATGAGGGACAACCATCTAGATAAAACCATTACGATGGTGACCAAATTTCCTTGTCAACATGCTAGGAGCTCAACCACAATCTTTGGCATTGCCCAATATATACCAAACAAGGTGAACACCACAGACCACAACTAAAAAACAATAGGAAAATGTAATAAAAGAAGATCTACCAACTCTCCATTACTTTTGCACAAATAACACATGCCATAATTTCACACCAGTGCCATCTCCATTCCCAAACTGAATGTAGCAAGAAAAAGTAGACCAGCCACTACTAATAGTCTTCCATAAACTCACCCTATAGGAGCTTGGAACAGAATTAGAGCACCAACCTCCCTCCTTACTTCCATATTTAACCCTTATAAACCTTCTCCATAACGCTTCTCTCCCAGACCCAAATCTCCACAACCATTTTCCTATTAGCACTTCATTAAAATGTCTCAAATTTCAAATTGCTAAACCCCCAAAATGGATAGGAGAGCAAACCTTAGACCAATTCACCAAGTGACGTTTTGAATCATCTCTCAAACCACTCCAAAGAAAATTTTGTTTTAGTTCTTCTATACGGTTTGCTATATCCACCGGAATTGGGAAAAGGGAAAGGAGATAAGTAGGTAAATTGGATAAAGTACTTTTTTAAGAGTAAGTTTCCCCCCTTTGGAGAGAGACATCTGTTTCCATCCTGCTAACCTCTTTTCCACCTTCTCAATGATGGGATTCCAGATTGCCTTATCTTTACATTTTGCACCCAATGGAAGGCCTAAATATTTCATAGGAAGTGAGGTTTGCTTGCAACCCAAAGCATCTACTAGCAACTCAAAATTTGGAACCCCTCCCACAGGAACTAGTTCAAATTTATCCCAATTAATTTTTAATCCCAATACAATCTCAAACCATGACAAAATTAGGCGCAGAAACAACAGTTGGTCAAGATCAGCATTGCAAATAACCAATGTATTATCTGCATAGAGAAGATGAGTTACCTATAAGTGATCATCTGTGGAGGTACCCACACTAAAACCAAACAAACAACCTTCCCTCACTACCTTATCCATCATTTTGCTAACTGCTTCCATAACAATAACAAACAACAAGTACAAAGGGTCACCCTAATGTAAACCTCTATAATTCTCAAAGAAGTCACAAGGAGATCCATTAATTAAAACTAAGAATTTACCGTGGATATACAAAAAAAGTATCCATTTTCTCCATTTTCTAGAAAACCGAACTGCTCAAGCATAGAAATTAGGAAACCCAGTTCATATGATCATAAGCCTTCTCCACATCCAACTTGCACAACACCTCCAAAACTCCTGATTTCAACCTACTATCTAGGCACTCATTCGTAATGTGAACAAAATCCAAAATCTGCCTATTCTTAACAAAGGTGTTCTGAGTCTCTGAAATGACATCCCCAATCATCTCTTCCATCGTATTAAGCAAGACTTTAGCAAAAATTTTGTAAACCCCCTATAATAGGCCAAAAATCTTTCACCTCTATTGCATCTGAGTTTTTAGATATCAAAGAAATAAAGGTTTCATTTAAGCTTTTTTCAGATTGACCTCTCTCTCAGAGAAAAAAAAAAAAAAAAAAAAAAAAAAACCTGAAAAATCTCTAGGTGATCTGATTTGATAACATCCCAGCAAGTCTAGAAAAAAGCCGTAGGGAATGGCTCTGTCCCCCTCAAAATCTTTAACTACCCCAAAAATTCTACTTCATCAAAAGGCCTCACCAGCCAGCCAGCCTTGTCATCAGAAATTATGGGATTAATTGTTAGAGAAAATCATGGGATTGAGCCATTGAGGCAACAATATGTGATTCAAATTCAATTTATTATTGATTTGTGTATGTAATGCCATTATGAATATGGATTCCATTGTTTTGTATTTTCAAAGAAAGGTGTATGGGAAAATGTAGCCCTACGGGCTCTTGTCCTTGTCCCACGGGTGTATGCCATCAATTCAAGGTTCGTGGTTCAGTGGTTCGTGGTTCAGGGTTCAGGGTTCAGGGTTTAGGGTTTGAGGTTTAGGGTTTGGGGTTTGAGGTTTAAGGGTTTAAGGGTTTGAGATTTGGGGTTTAGGGTTTTAGGGTTTAGGGTTTAGGTTTAAGTGTTAAGGGTTTAGGGTTTAGGGTTTTGGCTTTAGGCTTTAGGCTTTAGGCTTCAAGGTTCAGGGTTCAAGGTTTAGGGTTTTCAGGGTTCAATGTTCAGGGTTTTCAGGGTTCAAGGTTGAGGGTTCGAGGTTCAGGGTTTAGGTTCAAGGTTGAGGGTTCAAGGTTTAGGGTTTTTAGGGTTCAAGGTTCAGGGTTCAGGGTTTAGTGTTTAAGGTTTTTAGGGTTCAAGGTTCTGGGCTCAGAGTTTTTAGGGTTCAGGGTTTAGGATTTAGGGTTTTTAGGGTTTAGGGTTCTGGGTTCATGGTTTTTAGGGTTCAGTGTTTAGGGTTCAAGGTTTAGGGTTCAGGGTTCAGGGTTTTTAGGGTTCATGGTTCAGGGTTTAGGGTTCAGGGGCATGAACCTAAATAGTTTCAAAACGGGGTTCAAGGGCATGAACCTAAATTTATTGTCAGCCTTATTGCAATTGATATTCTTTGGTCTATTGGTCTGGTACCACTTTGCCAATTTCCATTCTCATGTTCGGTCCCCCACATTTACAATTGCAAGAACTTTTTTTTTTCTTCATGGAACATGTAATATGTTATGTAGTATTATCATGTATTTTGTTTTTTCTTCATATATTATTTAGTATGATAATGTATTGGTCTTGGACCTCTTTGCCATGTTCTTTTTGCCACATGGGGCCAACATCCAAAGCAAATCAACAAAAGAAGCCAATCCCATACAAAAATTTTGACAAAAATTAAGTTTTCCCAACCCCTATGATGAAAATCTCAACCAAGAGCACAAAACTCACCAAAACATACTCGTAGGGTTTTGGCTTTAGGTTTTAGGTTTTAGGCTTCAAGGTTCAGGGGTTTCAGGGTTCAAGGTTCAGGGTTTTCAGGGTTCAAGGTTCAGGGTTCAAGGTTTCAGGGTTTAGGTTCAAGGTTGAGGGTTCATGGTTGAGGGTTTAGGCTTTAGGGTTTTTAGGGTTCAAGGTTCTAGGTTCAGGGTTTTTAGGGTTCAGGGTTCAAGGTTTAGGGTTTAGGATTTAGGGTTTTTAGGGTTCAGGGTTTAGGGTTTTTAGGGTTTAGGGTTCTGGGTTCTTGGTTTTTAGGGTTCAGTGTTTAGGGTTCATGGTTCTGGGGCATGAACCTAAATAGTTTCAAAATGGGGTTCAAGGGCATGAACCTAAATTTATTGTCAGCCTTATTGCAATTAATATTCTTTGGTCTATTGGTCTGGTACCACTTTGCCAATTTCCATTCTCATGTTCGGTCCCCCGTATTTACAATTGCAAGTACTTTTTTTTTCTTCATGGAACATGTAATATGTTATGTAGTATTGTCATGTATTTTGTTTTTTCTTCATATATTATTTAGTATGATAATGTATTGGTCTTGGACCTCTTTGCCATGTTCTTTTTGTCACATGGGGCCAACATCCAAAGCAAATCAACAAAAGAAGCCAATCCCATACAAAAATTTTGACAAAAATTAAGTTTTCCCAACCCCTATGATGAAAATCCCAACCAAGAGCACAAAACTCACCAAAACATACTCCAAGAATCCAAATTAATTAAAAGAGTTTATAATTACCTTAGAGATGTTAATAGAATGAAAAACCATTCAAATTGATTGGGTTTTGATGTAAAAATATTGAAAGAGGGGTTTTAGAGAGGATGGGAGAGGTTTAAAACAAGTTTCCCACGAAAAAGCTCTTTAAAAAGCTTTTTTTGGGCATTTCGCGATTAGGCGAGTCGCAAAAATTTTCGCGAGTGAGTCGCGAGTGAGCCGCGAAAGCTTCTGGATGAAACTCGCGACTGGGGTTTAGCGACTGGTGAGTCGCGAGATGAGTCGTGAAAAATTCTGATACCAGTTTTTCAACACAAAACATGTTTAAACACTGAAAAACAATGTAAGCACTAAACAAGAATACAAAGAGAGATAAAAATCACTTCCAAAAACATATAAAATAATCAAAATTCTTTTTGGATTGATCCATATATAGTTGAGCATACACACATCACATTTAAACAAGTACAATCAAATAAATGAATAAGGCATTCATTGAACATTAGGCATGTGTGTTGTGTGTGTGTATCAAGTGTGGAATAGTCCTTAGTCTAGAATAAACTTCAATGATCAATTCAACCAAGTCATACACAATTAGTACCAAGACAAGTGGTCTATCTCAATTATAGAAATGAACATATATGACCTCCCACAAGAAAGTGATTATATATCTTTGAAGCTTTTCATTTGGCTTCTTTACAAATCATAACATTTGATCATTTTGAATCAATACATCTCATTTTGAGATCGATGCCTGAAATTTTTGATATTTCAATTTGATGAACAAGCCTTTGGCTTTATGGGCATCATACAATTTCATAAAAGTCGTTTTTCCTTTTTCCTAGTAAAATACTAGTATATGCGACGGCTTTTGCAGCTCATTATCTCTTTTCATTTTGAGATTTACATTTGTTGAGCTTTTTAAACAAAAAAAATTTAAAAGAGTGAGAATATATATAGGCACAAGTCTATGCATGTATCAAAACCAACATGACTATTGACTAATCATTCATGACAAGCTTGAAGATCGACTTACAACAATCACACAAAGATGTCAAGATTTTTCCCACAAAGATATAAGTGCATAAAGAACAAGCTAAGCTCGTAAATGCAAAAAGTCATTAGTACAAAGGTACAAGGCAAAACTCACATGTGATATGTGCTCAAACATATACGATCAAACTTTTTGAATTTTTCACTTTTTATGTGGTTTTTGATTTTTACTCACACAAAATAATGACATAAAAGTAAGATCAAAAATAAAACCAAAACAATGCAAATAAAGAGATGCAAGATGCACAAATGCATAACAATGACGCATCTAATGCATGAAGGTTCCTACAAAGATCGAAAGAATTAGATCAATGACCAAAAGAGCAAAAACTCAACCATAGGAACCCTTCCTCATCCAAACGGAATGATTGTTTGGAGTGAGTGCCTCATTAGAAGTGAGACGAGGGTTGGAAGAATGAGAACCGGAGATGCACATAGTCAAGGAGTTAAGAGCATTAAACAATTTCTTTAACAAGATCTTCACTCAAAACCGGTTTACTCTTTTTAGCACAACTTTCAAGAAGCTCAAGTTTATCTTTTCTTTTGATTCTTTTAAAAGCATGAAACTTAAAGCATTGAGGTCTTAGATGACCAAAGGCACCACAATGGTGACAAACAATGCGTTTAGGTCTACTAGGCTTTTTATGCAGAGATCTAGCAACATGAGTTTGTTCTCTCTTCAACTTATGACATTAAGGTCTTATATGACCAATCACACCACAATGGTGGCAAGTTGGAACAAACTTAGATCCATCCAAAGCCTTAGGTTGAGACCTAAACGGAGGCTTTGACTTAGGAGTCTTTTTCTCCACCTTTTGATTTCTTTTGTGTGGAGGAATGTACATCGATTTGTCCTTTGGGTTAGAACACACAATAGGCACAAGATCGAGTACCACAACATGATTGCAACAAATATTTTCATCCTTTTTATCAATAGGTTCAACAATCAAACACTTGGCATGCATCTTAAGAGATTCATTTTCACATTTAAGATCATCAACAAGTTTGTTAGACAAAACAAGTTTAGCATCCAAGTCCATATTCAAACATTCAAACTCTTTCAGCTTTTCAAGAGAATTTTCAGCAACATTCTTATATTTCTCAACCAATTTATTGGATTCATTGAGCTTAGCAATCAAATCATCATTTTCACAAAGTAACTTGTAAGGTTGAATTTAATCAACCGTCTTGTTGGCTTTATTCCGTGCCAAATTTGCTTGTATTTTAGCAATTAGTAACCCTGTATTTAGGTGGGATTCTTGTAAGGGTAGTGTGTGAGAGAGTGTGAAGAAATGTTCCTCATTGTGCAAAGAAGCAGGGACTCGCGACTGGAACTCGCGGGTGGCTCGCGGGTGCAAGCCGCCAGATGAGAGTCACGTGCCAAGCATGCTGGAAGCTGAAGCATTTTGCCAGCTGGTGCACTACAGGACAAAAGTCTCAGGCTGCCCAGGCAGTTAACTCGCGGCTGGAACTCGCGACTCAGACCAGTCGCGAGGCTAAGCTGCCAACCAGCCCTGTTTGGGAAAAACTGACTCTTCGCATTCCTTTCTCACCCCACTATATATAGACCTTTATACCCACCAAATGTAAAGAGCTTTTAGAGAGAATTTTTGAGAGAGAAACCCTAGAGAAAAACAAGATTGATTCATCCACAATCTTTACCTTAGAGACTCTTTAAATTCCTCTACTCTCACCCTCTCCATTGTCATACCCTTGAGAGGTTCTTTGCCAAATCCTTATCTTACCACACCCACGTCTTGGAGAAGGTTTATTTGGTGCCTTGGGAAGCAGTTAGGAAGGAACCAATGTTCATTGGTTGATGCTATGGTTTAGTAGTGGAATCCGAGAAGCTAAAGAAGAAATAGGTTCGGCGCAACCTCGTTGGAGCAAAAAGCTTGGAGGGTCTATTGCTGTTCATGTATCCTAACTACATTCTTTAGTGGATTATTGACCGCTTGGAGGGCGGCAGAGAGGTTTTACACCGAGGGCTTTGATTTCTTCTTCGATAACACATCGCGTGTTGTCCTTATGTTTGCATCTCTCTTCCATTAATCTTTGCCTTTTATTTTCTGCTGTGGATGTGATTATATTTGGCTTAGATTGTTTATCAATTCTGTGTTTGGCTTATGTTCATGTTCCGCACATTAATCGTTTGATATTAAGTTTGAATTGATATTTTGTATATTGGGGTCTAAACGTTTAAGGGTGTTTCATACCCATTTTGAACATTCAATTGGTATCAGAGCGGGTACACTTGTTGTGGTTTAAATACCTAAGTGTGATCCCTGACCCCCTTTGAGATGGATAGGTCTCAATCTCTTAATGTACCACCATTTTTTTATGGTAATAATTATGCCTTTTGGAAAGTCCGTATGAAGGCGTTTTTGTGTTCTATTGATGATGCTGTGTGGGATGCAGTTGAAGTAGGTTGGACAAGGCCAGAGGCTGCCAAATCCACTTGGGATAAGGCTGCTCTTGCGGCGGCTAATGCTAATAGCAAAACATTGAATGCTATTTTCTGTGGTATCTCTCTAGAAGAATTTCATAGGATTTCACATATCACCATTGCTAAGGAAGCATGGGAAATTCTGGAGACAACTTATGAAGGGACTAAGAAAGTCAAGGACACCAAACTTTAGATGTTGACCACTCGCTTTGAGGAGCTAAAGATGAGTGAGGATGAGTCTTTTGATTCGTTCTATAGTAAGTTGAACAAAGTGGTTGTTGGCAAATTCAATTTGGGGGAAAAGATGGAGGATTCAAAAATTGTAAGGAAGATTCTTCGATCACTACCAGAAAGTTTCCGAGCTAAAGTAACAGCCATTGAAGAGAGTAAGGATCTTGACGACATTAAGGTTCAAAAGCTGGTTGGTTCTCTGCAGTCGTATGAGTTGTCCCTGCCCTCACAGAAGAAGAGTAAATCTCTTGCTCTTAAAACAATTGATGAGAGAGTGATGTCTCATGATTCTTCGGAAGAAGATTGAAAGTTCAATATGTGTCTAAAACACCTTTGAACATTTAGACCCCCAATTACAAAAATACCAATTCAAGCTATGTATCAAACAACGTATGTGCGAAAAAAAGATAACAAGCTTATAACAGAATTGATAAACAATCTAAACCATACAAAATCACAATCATAGCAGTAATTAAATGGTAAAGATAAAGAGAAGAGAGATACAAACACAAAGACAACACGCGATGTGTTATCGAAGAGGAAACCGAAGCCCTCGGCGTAAAACCTCTCCGCCGCCCTCCAAGCGGTCAATAATCCACTAGAAAATGTAGTTGGGATACATGAACAGCAATAGACCCTCCAAGCCTAATCTACCCAGGTACATGCTTCACTTCGCGGGAAGCTTAGTCGCGACATACCCGCGAGATTCCATCAGCTTCCAAATTGCTTGAGTCTTCACACACTCTCTATCACACACCCCTTACATCAATTCCCACAACAAATACAGGGTATAAACAATTGATAGTAATTACAATCAAATTTTGCACGGAATAAAAGCCAACAAAACACATAGTTGTAAATCACAACTTTACAATCTCCCCCTTTGGCTATTCCGTGACAAAACCCTAAAACAGACTCTAGACTTAAACGTGAGTTTGGGAACACAGGCAAAACTCACTCACACCTAATTCTAGATTCTGATAAGCTCTTGAAACATATGAACAAGTAACTCCTGAAACACAACAACAAAATATTATCATTGTATGCAGAAAACTTGAAAAGCATATAGAGCAATAAGCGCATGATCAAGCAGAATGAAATAGAAACACTAGATCATGGCAAGATCAAACAAGTAATCACTATACACAAGCGATTACTATGCTCATTCACACAAGGAATGAACATCCGGATATGCAAGATGATAAGCTCATATGAAGAGTACCATTTGCAAATCCAACACTCAACCAATGCAAAATACTTGAAGAATTTGCATTTAGGAACAATCCTACTAGGGCACAAGAGTGTTCATCACTCAACCAATGCATAGAACGTATATGCATCTAGGAACAATCCTACACGGGCACAAGAGTGATGTAGTGAAGTAAATGTATGACATTACACTTCAATAGCACAAGCAAAAAGGCTGCATAAGGAAAGTATTGCAAATACATGGTACAAACCATAAAAGCCTACAAATCATGCAATGAAACAAAACAACCCTTAAAGCTTACAAAAACAACATGGGTACATGCAAAGTATGCTACAAAGCATAGAGAATATCACAAAAAAACATCTGAAATAATACTTAAATAAAGCATAGTATCAAAGTCTTAAACCAAAAGCAGTAAACCAGTTATAAACACTAAAAATACTGAATAAAAACTGTCTTTAACACCAATAACCAATGCTACTATGTTTCTAAGCTATGCTCCCCCTATCGCTGTGCAAGCTCTTCTCCAGCTCCCCCTTAGAAATTTCTCCCCCTTTTTGACCGGAATGGCC
The DNA here is from genome assembly GCA_019022515.1 of Quercus aquifolioides. Taxonomy (NCBI): domain Eukaryota; kingdom Viridiplantae; phylum Streptophyta; class Magnoliopsida; order Fagales; family Fagaceae; genus Quercus; species Quercus aquifolioides. The sequence goes on from JAFHAW010000102.1 coordinate 351,213, forward strand.
AAAGGACTAGAACGGTTCGGACTCTGAATCAGAGCCATGAGTGGAGGACAACTCCTGAACCTGCGATGCTAATGCGGTGATCTGTCCCTGAAGGTATGCGAACTGATCTGCTGTGTGCTGCACATGGGAGTCAAGCACTGTCGACATCTGGTCCATCTTAGCAAGCAACTGATCAAGTTTGCTTAAGCCTGGTGGTGGAGCAGAAGATGATGGCTGTGCAGGGGGCTCTGGAGCCGAGGTGAACCTGTCAATCTCTTCCTCTGTATCTTCAGCTTCCTCCTGCTGAACCCGTCGTGGTGGTGGTATGGTATGCACACCAGTCTTGGAGCCGCTAATGTGTGCAGTGCTCCTAGTCAGTGTGTGACCACCAATGGGGTAATCCCTCGGAACAGCTGTGAGACCACTGGGTAGCTTGAGCTTTGTCTTGGCAATCAATCCCATGATCAAAGAGGGGAACGGCATCACAGTTCGGGAATTCTGCTTTGTGATGCTCTTCTTCAAGACATGCATGATATGGCCACAAATGTCAATCTCCTTATGTGTATAGAGATCATACACGAATCTTGTTCTCGAAGCATATAGAGTGGTGAGATTGGTGACTGGATACAGATTGTGAATCATCACATAGCTTAATGTCCTCATTTCTGGAGAGAACTTAAGAGTGTCCATGGATGATTTCTTCGGTACACCACCAAGGACTTTGATCATATCATCAATCTTACCCAATCTGTCCTCATAAGCAACTGTGATTTGCTGAGATGGAGGACGAGTCTCCAAAAAGTCTTGGATGCTGTCTCTTGTAATCTGAAACTCCTTGTGTCTTACCCAGCCCTCAATACAATCTCCGTTGACAATGGCATTAGAGAAGAATTCCTTGATAATCTCTGAATATACCACTCCAGTCAAGTTGAGCAGCTTGGTCCACGTTCTATCCTTGAACACTTCAGGGATGCAAGTGCCCTCAAGAGTCTCTAACTGGACTACCCGTTCCATGATGATCGTCTTGTCCTTGTAGCAGTCATTGTACCTCATATCAGCATCTATAGACCGGAAATGTTCAGAATAAGTTCAGGCTCTCTTTGAAGTCGATTTCTTCCTAGCTGCATGCTTGGTGGGAGACATCTGCACAATTTCACAAAGCAAAGAAGGAAAAACAATGCACAAACACAAACCAGAAGACAAACTTCATTAGATTCAAGTTGATGCCAAATCAGACAGAAGCTAACTGAAAAACAGAGCATGGTGGACATTAAACATCATGCTAAAAGATTCCAACTTATAAGGCATAACTACAATGCAACAAATTAAGAAATGGTGCAAGAGTGTGTGTCTGTGTGCATGTGCTGATGAGTATGTGCGGCATGAGATGCATGAGGGTGCCTAAGTGTGCCTAGTTGTGTGCCAAGAGTGTCCAACATGAACAAAGTGATTGAGACACATAATCAATGACCAAACCGAGTAAAATAAGGTCAAACAAGTGAGAGTCTATGGATTGAAATCACTTGATTCCAAATTAGCACAAAAATGTCACTCGGACATTTTGACAAACACTTAGCGTGCACAAGTGCAAAAATTACATGAATAATGCATGAACATGTGAAAAACTACCCTCAATACAAGATAAAATGCCACAAGGGGCCAACACAAGTGCAGAAACAACTAATGGAACACAGCCCAATCAAAATAAATGAGAAAAATTCGCCCAATTTTGAAAACCAACCCAAAGTTTCGAAAATCCCCAATTTTGAAAACCCTAACAAAAAAATCTGCATAATCTAAGTAAAAACTTAAAAAGAAATGGTTAACAAACATACCTTGAAGAAGAAAATGCAGAAAAAGTGCTTGGATTGAAGGGATATGAATGGAATAGTGATTTTGAGTTGAAAAAGTTTGAGAGAGGTTGAGCGAGGGAAGTTTGATAGTTTTGAAAAACTGTCACATCAGCTATATAAAAACTGAAAACACGCGTTTTTCGCGGGTTAGAGAGTGGCGACACAGTCGCGAGACAGGCCACTGAAGCACAAAATTTTCGCGAGAAGCATTAGGTCGCGAAACGGTCGCGAGAGAGTCGCGGTAACTTCTGTCTGAAATTGGAAAAATCCAATTTTAGCCAAACAGCATTTCGCGAGTAGCTTTTGGTCGCGAGACAGTCGCGAAAGTTTCTGTGTGACAAGATAAAATAAAAAATTCCCTCAACTCCTTTTCGCGGGAAGCTCTAAGTCGCGAGCTTCTCGCGAAACTACCCCTGAACCAGTTTTTGAAGAAACACAAAAACATGCATTTTAATCAAAAACAAAAGACAAGAAAGTATAGAAACACTTTCAAAAACAAATAAAACACTCAAAAATCTTTTTGGGTTTGATCAACAAAGATTGAGCATGTGAAAACACATTTAATCAAGTACAATCACACAAATGAATAAGACATTCATTGAACATAGACTTGTGTGTTGTGTGTGGATATCAAAAATGAGATAGTCCTTAGTCCAATGTGAAGCTTCAATGATCAATTCAATCAAGGCATACACAACTAGCACTAGATTATGTAATCTATCTCAATTATAGAAACATGCATATATGACCTCCCACACGTACTTGATAACAATTCATTGAAGCTTTTCATTTGGCTCCATATTTAACATATCATTTGCAACTTTTGAGCAAAGAGAATCTCACAGTCCGGGAATTCTGCTTTGGAAGGTCTAGTCGTGAGGGGTACACAGAGATTTTTGCGGCTCAGCTCGCAACTCCCTTGTGGGTAGATCTTCCAGTCGTGAAAAACACTTAGAAAATTTTGCAGGAATCTTGTTTTCACAGTGTTTCGCGGCTTACCCTGGCGACTTACTGGCGACTTGATCCAGTCGCGAAAAACGCGTGTTTTGCGTTTTAAAGTCAGTTTTCAAAAACTTTTCAGCTTTCCCTCGAAATTAAGTGACTGTTCATTGTCTTCCCCATTTCTCTCTCTGAAACTCACCGTGTCTATCTTCGAAAATCCACCATTTCTGCATTTTTTTCTTCTCAAATCTTTAAGAAAAGGTATGGGTTTTCTCTATCTCACTTCATATTTCATGATTTAAGTGCTATTTTCTTGAATATGTGAGATGTACTGCTGGTTTGAGTTTTGGGGGTTCAAACATGGGTTTGCTTAAAAAAAAAAAATGCTGGGTTTGATTGATTGGGGTTGATTACTCTTGTTGCTGAATATGTTTAGTTTCATGAGTTTGCACCATTGTGCTAGTATTTGATCTGAGCTTTGATGTTTGATAATTTTCATATCTATTGGGTATATGGGTTTGGGGTTTTCTGTGATTTACTCTGAATGAGAAATTGGATATTGCAAAATGTATGTCCTTTTTGGATTGTGTGGCATACATTGCTTTGTTTTTGAGTTTCCATATCTTGGGTGTGTTTTTGTCTTGATGTTATATCTTGATCATTTCTCATTGACATATTCTCCTTCTGACTGAATGTGGTTTACACTGTCCACCTTTAGATGTTTAATGCTTGTTCCAGTATGCATCTATTGATAAGTGTAATTTTTACATGATTTTTATTATCCGCTTATTTATTAAAATTGTTAGTTTTCCTTTATTTCTTTTGATTTGATTTGATTTTTTTACTTATATTTATCTATTCATTTGTGCTTTGAAGGATTGAGAAGATTTCAGATTAATCCACATCTTGTGGATGTAAATTGGTTGACTTGAAGACCCAATTAAATTTAAGTCCAATTCGGATTAGGATTCTAGCCCGCACATCAGTTAGTATTTTTTGGTATAACTTTCAGCTCAGATGTCCAATCGAGATGATTCAAGTTGGGCTAGAAATTTAACTTAAAGGGCTACAACTTTGTAGTTTACCAAAAGTCAGAATTCTGACGTTAAATGGGCCAAAATTGTCGGTTAAGTGAAGCCTAAAAATCTGAGATTTTCTCCAAACGGGAATTCAACTTGTAATAGGATTCCTTGAACTATTTAAAGGCTCTTTAGGGTAAAAAGAAGGGAGGAGAAACCTGAGAGGAAAAGGGGGTGCCGCATAGAAGAATTTGCTTTTGGGGAGTCATTCTGAAAAGGAGGATCTGAGGACAAAGGCGAGAGCTTCATGTTGATCAACCAATTCAGATGAAAAACATAAGTTTTATTTGTTTTCTTTTCAATTTTATTATGAACTAAATTTTATTTTCTAGAGCATTGATGTAGTCTAGCAATGAACACACAATTTATTTTCTGAGTTATTTTATTTTTAACATTTCCATGATTGAATTTTTAATTCTTATTCTTAATGCTTACTATTTTTCTTTATGAATTATTGTTTGATCAATTGAATTACAATAAGACCGAGAGGTGATTTGTTATTTTAGTTCTAGAATTAAACACCATTAGTTGAGCGAAAGTAGAGATGCTTTACCGCGACTAGTGTGATTTTTCAGAAAATTCAAAGTACGTAATGAGTCTCTAGTTAATTAAATTCGCATAGAGATATGGAATTGTTAGCTGAAGATATTTTTGATATTATTCGAGAGAAGATATTGACTAGTTAAGGAATTATAAATCATCAACTGGAGATTATTAGAATTTAATAATTAGGAAGAATAAATTGTGTCGGATTTGTTAGGTGAAATCAACTACTCTAGATCCATTCTTATTATATTATTTTAACACTGTTAGATTTTTACGCTTTGTTAATTCTTTTTATTAAATAGTTTAGTTTAATTCAAAGAGTAGAACGTTCCATTTATTTTCGATTTTCCAAATAGTAATTTATTTAGTGAATTTCGGTATTCAATAACATAGTTAATCCCTGTGGGTTTGACATTCGTTTTCTAAAAACACTTTACTACTTGTTACGATTCTGTGCACTTGCAGATTATTTTACGAGAACACTGGCTGAATTGTTGTATTTTAAGTTGAGCCATCTGTCTTTGTTTCTCAACTATGCTTAATCTGTGTGTTGACTGACACTCTGTTACTCCCTTTATAACTACATTGTTACTAATTTGTGTGCATTCCCACATATTGTGTTCTGCTCTTGTTGTGGCATCTTCTGTTTGTTTACAGATGCCTCCCACACCTTCAAAGAAGAAGACTCCTGCTAAGAAGGCTGACAAAAGGCTGATATTGATGAGGTTCTAGGGCTTGAGGGATTAGAAGATTATGATTTCACCAACTACAAAGACAGGATGTTATCTTTGGACAATGTCCAAACTCGGATTGGAGGTGTTAAAGAAGGGAGATGTCTCAACACTAATGTCTTTCCTGCTGACATGAGGTGTTTGACCACCATCATGATATTCAATTTGTATCCTATAAGAAAGATGACTACTCTTACTAATTCCAGAGCTATATTCCTCATGGAGCTCAAGGAGAAAGTCATCATTGACATCAGCTCTCACATATTTGACACTATTATGGACGAGACTAGAACCACTTCTAGGCCCAAGCTGATCTTTCCTAATCTTCTTATGAGGATCTTTAGAGCAAAGGGTGTTACTATCCCTCAAGATATCAGTCCCATGACTCCACTCTCAGCTATTAACAAGGAAACCATCACAAGAATTCAAGTACGTCTTCCAGGTGATGTAGATGAGGAAGGGGCTGATCAAGAAGGAGGTGATCCAATGGAGACTGAAGCTGAGGCTGCAGGACAGACTTCCACACCTAGAAGCAGAACCAAGAGGAGTAGGGCTTCCACTTCATCAGCTGTACCTCCTGATGCATTTCAGATCATCCTGGAAAGGCTTGATGGACTCAGAGAGGTTCAAAATCAGCACACTGAAAGGATGACAGCAATGCAGGATCAACTTGATGTACTTTCAGCTAAGTTTGACAGCATCTACACCAACAAGGAGCAGTGACCCTTTGGCCATTCCGGTCAAAAAGGGGGAGAATTTTTGGGGGCAGCACTTGAGGGGGAATGTTTGTTTGAGGGAGAGCTTTCATATTATGTTTAGCCTTCATATTATGTTTATAGCTTTGATATTATGTTTTGGATAATTGCTGTTATTATAGGCTTGATACACTGTTGTTTAACTCTTGGATAGTTTTTGAAACTTTGGTACTTTTGTAAATATTTATGATGTTATTCAGTTAGTTGCTTGTGTATGGTAACCTTGGACCCATGTTGCTTATGTAAGCTTTTAAGGTTTGTTTCCATGCATGTTTGTAGGCTTTTATGGTTTGTACCATGTATTTGCAGTACTATGCTTATGCAGCCTTTATGCTTTTTGCTTAAGTACTTGTTAATGCTATGCATTCTCTTCAGTACATCACTCTCGTGCCCTTGTAGGATTGTTCCTAGATGCATACATGTTATATGCATTGGTTGAGTGCTTAAGTACTTGTTAATGCTATGCATTCTCATCAGTACATCACTCTTATGCCCTTGTAGGATTGTTCCTAGATGCATATATGTTTTATGCATTGGTTGAGTGTTGGACTTGCAAATGATACTCTTCAAATGAGCTTATCAACTTGAATGTTCGGATGTTCATTTCTTGTGTGAATGAACATAGTGATTGCTTGTTTGGTCAAGCCATGGTCTATTGCTTTATTCCATTTTGCTTGATCACATTATAATTGCTCCATATGCATTTCAAGTTTTTTGCATACAATGATATTGTTGTGTTGTTGTGTTTCAAGAGATATTTGTTCATATGTTTCAAGAGCTTTTCAGAATCTAGAGTTAGGTGTGAGCGAGTTTTGCTCAACTGTTCCCAATTCACGTGTTAAGTCTAGAGTCTGTTGTAGGGTTTTGTCACGGAATAGCCAAAGGGGGAGATTGTAAGGTTGAATTTAATCAACCGTCTTGTTGGCTTTATTCCATGCCAAATTTGCTTGTATTTTAGCAATTAGTAACCCTGTATTTAGGTGAAATTCTTGTAAGGGTAGTGTGTAAGAGAGTGTGAAGAAATGTTCCTCATTGTTCAAAGAAGCAGGGACTCGCGACTGGAACTCGCGGGTGGCTCGCAGGTGCAAGCCGCCAGATGAGAGTCACGTGCCAAGCATGCGGGAAGCTTACCGCTCAAAAGTTATTGTCAAAACGGTGACCGAAGGTCACTTTTCAACACCTTTTTAAAGCGATTAAGGCTTGCGAATAACTTGCCACCAACGTATTTTTTACCCAAAATTTGATTTTGAGATCATTGATCTCACGATATTGGAAAAATACTTCAAAGACGAATTCGTGAACAAAACGTTAGAATTCCATTTTTACGCCCTTCTATCGGCACATAATTGGAATCTGAATTTCGGGTAACTTGGAGGGCCATATTCAAACGACAATAACTATCTTGATTTTATTGAAAAATTCAAAATTTGCATTCAAATTCATGCTTGGAATGTCTACTTTGTAAAACATTTTTCTTGTGTCGTAGAATTCCATACCGTTAAAAAGTTATTGTCGATTTGGTGGCCGAAGGTCACGTTTCAACACATTTTCATAGCGATTAGGGCTTGTGAATAACTAACTACTAACGTATTTTTTAACCAAAATTTGATTTTGAGATGAATGATCTCAGAATATAGGAAACATATTTCAAAGACAAATTCGTGAAAAAAAACGTTAGACTTCCATTTTTACACCCTTTTCTTGGAACATAATTGGAATCCGAATTTCGGGAAACTCGGAAGGCCATATTCAAACCACAATAACTCTCTTGATTTTTATTCAAAAAATTCAAAATTTCTGTTCAAATTCAATCTTAGAATGTCTACTTTCTAAAACATTCAGCCCACGTCCAAGATCTCCTTACCGTTGAAAAGTTATTGTCAAAATGGTGACCAAAGGTCACTTCTCAACACATTTTCAAAGTGATTAAGGCTTGTGAATAACTTGCCACCAACGTATTTTTTACCCAAAATTTGATGTTGACATCATTGATCTCACAATATAGGAAAAATATTTCGAAGGCGAATTCGTAAACAAAACGTTAGACTTCAATTTTTACGCACTTTTATCGACACATAATTGGAATCCGAATTTCGGGTAACTCGGAGGGATATATTCAAACGACAAAAACTCTCTTGATTTTTATTGAAAAAATTCAAAATTTTTGTTCAAATTCAAGCTCAGAATGTCTACTTTCTAAACATTCAGCCCACGTCTAAGAATTCTTAACCGTTCAAAAGTTATTGTCAAAACGGTGCCCAAAGGTCACTTTTCAACACATTTTCAAAGCGATTAAGGCTTGTGAATAACTTGCCACCAACATATTTTTTACCCAAAATTGGATTTTGAGATCATTGATCTCACAACATAGGAAAATATTTCAAAGATGAATTCGTGAACAAAACGTTAGACTTCATTTTTTACGTCCTTTTATTGGCACATAATGGGAATCCGAATTTCGGGTAACTCGGAGGGCCATATTCAAACGACAATAACTCTCTTGATTTTTATAAAAAAAAATTCAAAATTTGTGTTCAAATTCAAGCTCATAATGTCTACTTTCTGAAACATTAAGCACACGTCTAAGAATTTCTTACCGTTCAAAAGTTATTGTCAAAAGGGTGACCGAAGGTCACTTTTCAACACATTTTCAGTGAGATTAAGGCTTGTGAATTACTTGCCACCAACGTATTTTTTACCCAAAATTTGATTTTGAGATCATTGATCTCACGATATAGGAAAAGTATTTCAAAGACAAATTCGTGAACAAAACGTTAGACTTCCATTTTTATGCCCTTTTATTGGCACATAATTGGAATCTGAATTTCGGGTAACTCGGAGGGCCATATTCAGACGATAATAACTCACTTGATTTTTATTAAAAAAAATTCAAAATTTGTGTTCAAATTCAAGCTCAGAATGTGTACTTTCTAAAACATTCAGCCCACGTCAAAGAATTCGTTACCGTTCAAAAGTTATTATCAATACGGTGACCGAAGGACACTTTTCAACACATTTTCAAAGCGATTAAGGCTTGTGAATAACTTGCCACCAACGTATTTTTTACCCAAAATTTGATTTCGAGATCATTGATCTCGCGATATTGGAAAAATATTTCAAAGTCGAATTCGTGAAAAAAACGTTAGACTTCCATTTTTACGCCCTTTTATCGGCACATAATTGGAATCTGAATTTCGGGTAACTCGGAGGGCCGTATTCAAATGACAATAACTCTCTTGATTTTTATTGAAAAACTCAAAATTTGTGTTCAAATTCATGCTTGGAATGTCTACTTTGTGAAATATTTTGCTTGTGTCGTAGAATTCCTTACCGTTTTAAAGTTATTGTCAAATTGGTGACGGACGGTCACGTTTCAACACATTTTCATAGCGATTACGGCCTGTGAATAACTAGCTACTAACGTATTTTTTAACTAAAATTTGATTTTGAGAAGATTAATTTCAGAATATAGGAAAAATATTTCAAAGCCAAATTCGTGAATAAAATGTTAGACTTCCATTTTTATGCCCTTCTATTGGCACAAAATTGGAATCTGAATTTCGGGTAACTCGGAGGGCCATATTCAAACGATAATAACTCACTTGATTTTTATTAAAAAAAATTCAAAATTTGTGTTCAAAGTCAAGCTCAGAATGTCTACTTTCTAAAATATTCAGCTCACGTGTAAGAATTCCTTACCGCTCAAAAGTTATTGTCAAAACGGTGACCGAAGGTCACTTTTCAACACCTTTTTATAGCGATTAAGGCTTGCGAATAACTTGCCACCAACGTATTTTTTACCCAAAATTTGATTTTGAGATCATTGATCTCACGATATAGGAAAAATACTTCAAAGATGAATTCGTGAACAAAACGTTAGAATTCCATTTTTACGCCCATCTATCGGCACATAATTGGAATCTGAATTTCGAGTAACTTGGAGGGCCATATTCAAACGATAATAACTATCTTGATTTTATTGAAAAATTCAAAATTTGCGTTCAAATTCATGCTTGGAATGTCCACTTTGTAAAACATTTTTCTTGCGTCGTAGAATTCCATACCGTTAAAAAGTTATTGTCGAATTGGTGGCCGAAGGTCACGTTTCAACACATTTTCGTAGCGATTAGGGCTTGTGAATAACTAGCTACATACGTATTTTTTAACCAAAATTTGATTTTGAGATGAATGATCTCAGAATATAGGAAACATATTTCAAAGACAAATTCGTGAAAAAAAACTTTAGACTTCCATTTTTACACCCTTTTATTGGAACATAATTGGAATCCGAATTTCGGGTAACTCGGAGGGCCATATTCAAACCACAATAACTCTCTTGATTCTTATTCAAAATATTCAAAATTTCTGTTCAAATTCAATCTTAGAATGTCTACTTTCTAAAACATTCAGCCCACGTCCAAGATCTCCTTACCGTTGAAAAGTTATTGTCAAAATGGTGACCAAAGGTCATTTCTCAACACATTTTCAAAGCGATTAAGGCTTGTGAATAACTTGCCACCAACGTATATTTTACCCAAAATTTGATGTTGACATCGTTGATCTCACAATATAGGAAAAATATTTCAAAGGTGAATTCGTAAACAAAACGTTAGACTTCAATTTTTACGCCCTTTTATCGACACATAATTGGAATCCGAATTTCGGGTAACTCGGAGGGATATATTCAAACGACAAAAACTCTCTTGATTTTTATTGAAAAAATTCAAAATTTGTGTTCAAATTCAAGCTCAGAATGTCTATTTTCTAAACATTCAGCCCACGTCTAGGAATTCTTAACCGTTCAAAAGTTATTGTCAAAACGGTGCCCGAAGGTCACTTTTCAACACATTTTCAAAGCGATTAAGGCTTGTGAATAACTTGCCACCAACGTATTTTTTACCAAAATTTGATTTTGAGATCATTGATCTCACAACATAGGAAAAATAATTCAAAGACGAATTCGTGAACAAAACGTTAGACTTCATTTTTTACGTCCTTTTATTGGCACATAATGGGAATCCGAATTTCGGGTAACTCGGAGGGCCATATTCAAACGACAATAACTCTCTTGATTTTTATTGGAAAAATTCATAATTGGTGTTCAAATTCAAACTCAGAATGTCCACTTTCTAAAATATTAAGCCCACGTCTAAGAATTCCTTACCGTTCAAACGTTATTGTCAAAACGGGACTGAAGGTCACTTTTCAACTCCTTTTGAAAGCGATTAAGGCTTGTGAATAACTTGCCACCAACGTATTTTTTACCCAAAATTTGATTTTGAGATCATTGATCTAATGATATAGTAAAAATATTTCAAAGACGTATTCGTGAACAAAACGTTAGACTTCAGTTTTTACGCCCTTTTATCGGCACATAATTGGAATCCGAATTTCGGGTAACTCGGAGGGCCATATTCGAACTGCAATAACTCTCTTGATTTGTATTGAAAAAAATTCAAAATTTGTGTTCAAATTCAAGCTCAGAATGTCTACTTTCTAAAACATTCAGCCCACGTCTAAGAATTCGTTACTGTTCAAAAGTTATTATCAAAACGGTGACCGAAGGACACTTTTCAAAACATTTTCAAAGCGATTAAGGCTTGTGAATAACTTGCCACCAACGTATTTTTTACACAAAATTTGATTTTGAGATCATTGATCTCGCGATATTGGAAAAATATTTCAAAGACGAATTCGTGAAAAAAACGTTAGACTTCCATTTTTACGCCCTTTTATCGGCACAGAATTGGAATCCGAATTTCGGGTAAGTCAGAGGTCCTTTTTCAAACGACAATAACTCTCTTGATTTATTTTGAAGAAATTCAAAATTTCAGTTCAAATTCAAGCTCTGAATGTCTACTTTCTTAAACATTCAGCCCACGTCTAAGAATTCCTTACCGTTCAAATGTTATTGTCAAAACGGTGACCGAAGGTCACTTTTCAACACATTTTCAAAGTGATTAAGGCTTGTGAATAACTTGCCACCAACGTATTTTTTATCCAAAATTTGATTTTGAGATCATTGATCTCACAATATAGTAAATATATTTCAAATGCGAATTCGTGAACAAAACGTTAGACTTCCATTTTTACGCACTTTTATCGGCACAGAATTGGAATCCAAATTTCGAGTAAATCGGAGGACCACATTCAAACGACAATAACTATCTTGATTTCTATTGAAAAAATTCAAAATTTGTGTTCAAATTCAAGCTCAGAATGTCTACTTTCTTAAATATGAAGCCCACGTCTAAGAATTCCTTACCGTTCAAAAGTTATTGTCAAAAGGGTGACCGAAGGTCAGATTTCAACACATTTTCAAAGAGATTCAGGCTTGTGAATTACTTGCCACCAACGTATTTTTTGCCCAAAATTTGATTTTGAGATCATTGATCTCATGATATAGGAAAAATATCTCAAAGAAAAATTTGTAAACAAAACGTTAGACTTCCAATTTTACGCCCGTTTATTATAACATAATTGGAATCCGAATTTCGGGTAACTCGGAGGGCCATATTCAAACGACAATAACACTCTTGATTTTTATTGGAAAAATTCATAATTGGTATTCAAATTCAAACTCTGAATGTCCACTTTCTAAAATATTAAGCCCACGTCTAAGAATTCCTTACCGTTCAAACGTTATTGTCAAAACGGTGACTGAAGGTCACTTTTCAACTCCTTTTGAAAGCGATTAAGGCTTGTGAATAACTTGCCACCAACGTATTTTTTACCCAAAATTTGATTTTGAGATCATTGATCTAATGATATTGGAAAAATATTTCAAAGGCGAATTCGTAAACAAAACGTTAGACTTCACTTTTTACGCCCTTTTATCGACACATAATTGGAATCCGAATTTCAGGTAACTCGGAGGGATATATTCAAACGACAAAAACTCTCTTGATTTTTATTGAAAAAATTCAAAATTTGTGTTCAAATTCAAGCTCAGAATGTCTACTTTCTAAAAATTCAGCCCACGTCTAGGAATTCTTAACCATTCAAAAGTTATTGTCAAAACGGTGCCCGAAGGTCACTTTTCAACACATTTTCAAAGCGATTAAGGCTTGTGAATAACTTGCCACCAACGTATTTTTTATCCAAAATTTGATTTTGAGATCATTGATCTCACAACATAGGAAAAACAATTCAAAGACGAATTCGTGAACAAAACGTTAGACTTCATTTTTTACGTCCTTTTATTGGCACATAATGGGAATCCGAATTTCGGGTAACTCGGAGGGCCATATTCAAACGACAATAACTCTCTTGATTTTTACTGGAAAAATTCATAATTGGTGTTCAAATTCAAACTAAGAATGTCCACTTTCTAAAATATTAAGCCCACGTCTAAGAATTCCTTACCGTTCAAACGTTATTGTCAAAATGGTGACTGAAGGTCACTTTTCAACTCCTTTTGAAAGCGATTAAGGCTTGTGAATAACTTGCCACCAACGTATTTTTTACCCAAAATTTGATTTTGAGATCATTGATCTAATGATATAGTAAAAATATTTCAAAGACGTATTCGTGAACAAAACGTTAGACTTCAGTTTTTACGCCCTTTTATCGGCACATAATTGGAATCCGAATTTCGGGTAACTCGGAGGGCCATATTCAAACTGCAATAACTCTCTTGATTTGTATTGAAAAAAATTCAAAATTTGTGTTCAAATTCAAGCTCAGAATGTCTACTTTCTAAAACATTCAGCCCATATCTAAGAATTCGTTACCGTTCAAAAGTTATTATCAAAACGGTGACCGAAGGACACTTTTCAACACATTTTCAAAGCGATTAAGGCTTGTGAATAACTTGCCACCAACGTATTTTTTACACAAAATTTGATTTTGAGATCATTGATCTCGCGATATTGGAAAAATATTTCAAAGACGAATTCGTGAAAAAAACGTTAGACTTCCATTTTTACGCCCTTTTATCGGCACAGAATTGGAATCCGAATTTCGGGTAAGTCAGAGGTCCTTTTTCAAACAACAATAACTCTCTTGATTTATTTTGAAGAAATTTAAAATTTCAGTTCAAATTCAAGCTCTGAATGTCTACTTTCTTAAACATTCAGCCCACGTCTAAGAATTCCTTACCGTTCAAATGTTATTGTCAAAACGGTGACCGAAGGTCACTTTTCAACAAATTTTCAAAGCGTTTAAGGCTTGTGAATAACTTGCCACCAACGTATTTTTTATCCAAAATTTGATGTTGAGATCATTGATCTCACAATATAGTAAATATATTTCAAATGCGAATTCGTGAACAAAACGTTAGACTTCCATTTTTACGCACTTTTATCGGCACAGAATTGGAATCCGAATTTCGAGTAAATCGGAGGACCACATTCAGACGACAATAACTATCTTGATTTCTATTGAAAAAATTCAAAATTTGTGTTCAAATTCAAGCTCAGAATGTCTACTTTCTTAAATATTAAGCCCACGTCTAAGAATTCCTTACCGTTCAAAAGTTATTGTCAAAAGGGTGACCGAAGGTCAGTTTTCAACACATTTTCAAAGAGATTCAGGCTTGTGAATTACTTGCCACCAACGTATTTTTTGCCCAAAATTTGATTTTGAGATCATTGATCTCATGATATAGGAAAAATATCTCAAAGAAAAATTTGTAAACAAAACGTTAGACTTCCAATTTTACACCCGTTTATTATAACATAATTGGAATCCGAATTTCGGGTAACTCGGAGGGCCATATTCAAACGATAATAACTCTCTTGATTTTTATTAAAAAAAATTCGAAATTTGTGTTCAAATTCAAGCTCATAATGTCTACTTTCTAAAACATTAAGCCCACGTCTAAGAATTCCTTACCGTTCAAATGTTATTGTCAAAATGGTGACCGAAGGTCACTTTTCAACACATTTTCAAAGCGATTAAGGCTTGTGAATAACTTGCCACCAACGTATTTTTTACCCAAAATTTGATTTTTTACCCAATATTTCAAAGACAAATTCATAAACAAAACGTTAGACTTCCATTTTTACGCCCTTTTGTTGGAACATAATTGGAATCCGAATTTCGGGTAACTCGGAGGGCCATTTTCAAACCACAATAACTCTCATGATTTTTATTCAAAAAATTCAAATTTTGTGTTCAAATTCAAGCTCAGAATGTCTACTTTCAAAACATTCAGCCCACGTCTAAGAATTCCTTACCATTCAAAAGTTATTATCAAAACGGTGACCGAAGGACACTTTTCAACACATTTTCAACGCGATTAAGGCTTGTGAATAACTTGCCACCAAAGTATTTTTTACCCAAAATTTGATTTTGAGATCATTGATCTTGCGATATTGGAAAAATATTTCAAAGACAAATTCGTGAAAAAAACGTTAGACTTCCATTTTTACGCCCATTTATCGGCACAAAATTGGAATCCGAATTTCGGGTAAGTCGTAGGACCATATTCAAACGACAATAACTCTCTTGAGTCGTATTGAAAAAACTCAAAATTTCAGTTCAAATTCAAGCTCAGAATGTCTACTTTCTTAAACATTAAGCTCACGTCTAAGAATTTCTTACCAGTCAAAAGTTATTGTCAAAAGGGTGACCGAAGGTCACTTTTGAACACATTTTCAGTGAGATTATGGCTCGTGAATTACTTGCCACCAACGTATTTTTTACTCAAAATTTGATATTGAGATCATTGATCTCACGATATAGGAAATATATTTCAAAGAAAAATTCGTGAACAAAACGCTAGGCTTCCATTTTTACGCCCTTTTATCGGCACATAATGGGAATCCGAATTTCGGGTAACTCAGAGGGCCATATTCAAACGACAATAATTCTCTTGATTTTTATTAAAAAAAATTCGAAATTTGTGTTCAAATTCAAGCTCATAATGTCTACTTTCTAAAACATTTTGCTTGTGTCGTAGAATTCCTTACCGTTAAAAAGTTATTGTCAAAAGGGTGACCGAAGGTCACTTTTCAATACATTTTCAATGAGATTAAGGCTTGTGAATCACTTGCCACCAACGTATTTTTTACCCAAAATTTGATTTTGAGATCATTGACCTCGCGATATTGGAAAAATATTTCAAAGAAGAATTCGTGAAAAAAAGTTAGACTTCCATTGTTACGCACTTTTATCAGCACATAATTGGAATCCGAATTTCGGGTAACTCGGAGGACCATATTCAAATGACAATAACTATCCTGATTTTTATTGAAAAATTCAAAATTTGTGTTCAAATTCATGCTTGGAATGTCTACTTTGTAAAACATTTTGCTTGTGTCGTAAAATTCCTTACCGTTAAAAAGTTATTGTCGAATTGGTTACCACGTTTCAACACATTTTCATAGCGATTAGGGCTTGTGAATAACTAGCTACTAACGTATTTTTTAACCAAAATTTGATTTTGAGAAGATTAATATCAGAATATAGGAAAAATATTTCAAAGCCAAATTCGTGAATAAAATGTTAGACTTCCAATTTTTTGCCCTTCTATCGGCACAAAATTGGAATTTGAATTTCGGGTGACTCGGAGGGCCATATTCAAACGACAATAACTCTCTGAATTTTTGTTGAAAAAATTCAAAATTTGTGTTCAAATTCAAGCTCAGAATGTCCACTTTCTAAAATATTCAGCTCACGTGTAAGAATTCCTTACTGCTCAAAAGTTATTGTCAAAACGGTGACCGAAGGTCACTTTTCAACACCTTTTTAAAGCGATTAAGGCTTGCGAATAACTTGCCACCAACGTCTTTTTTACCCAAAATTTGGTTTTGAGATCATTGATCTCATGATATTGGAAAAATACTTCAAAGACGAATTCATGAACAAAACGTTAAATTTCATTTTACGCCCTTCTATCGGCACATAATTGGAATCTCAGATTTCGGGTAACTTGGAGGGCCATATTCAAACGACAATAACTATCTTGATTTTATTTAAAAATTCAAAATTT